>CP136886.1:18459626-18854626 GCA_033000465.1 Sciaenops ocellatus
AAAAGGCTCCCAGTTTTCTCTCACCTTTTTGTATGGAAGATGGATCAATGCTGAAAGCCTGTAACAATGATGGGTTACTGTTACAGAAGTCCAGGTAGTCATAGGGTAGTTAATATATTTGAGTTCTGCTAATGTGTCAAATGACCTTTTGTTCTTCCAATGTGATATTTTAGAAAACAAACAAGGTTTTACAGTTAATAAAATGATTAATGCTGAACTCCTTTAGAGATGTAAAATCCACAAATATCTCGTCTGTATTACATTTGTGCAGTGGTTACTATTGTTGCACTTGTAGGATTTTTGGGTTGGGTGTTTGGTTGATGATGGCTGTGTACCAGTTTGTCGTATAGAGCCGAGCATTTCCTAAAACTAATTAATGAGAGTTCAGAGGAGATCCGGCTGAGTATTCCATCACTCTCAATGATACCCCAGTTTCTATTTATAATCTGTTTAATGTGTCTGCCTCTGTACTGTATGTCGTGACAAATACTATATCTTTTGTTTGTTTGGGAGAATTTCTTTGTAGTAATGTGTGTCTGTTCAGGTGTTTGGCTCTAGTGTATGCTTCCCATGGGGTAGTGTTTCTATGTCCCTGTTCCTGAAAGTGTAAAACCATTTCCTTCCAGCTCCTTTACCTGCTCACAAATTCTTCATACTTGCTGGAACTGGGCATGTCCGTGTCTGCTGGTTCATCCTAAATATAGATGTATACAAAGCCCCTTGATTGTCTTCAGAGATCGTAAGAGAAGTTTCATTTTCACTTCCCGGCGGAGCTACCTGTGTGCAGTGCTGAAGCGAGTAGAACAGTCTATAGTTATAGTTACAGAGTAAACATCTGCACTTCTTTCCTCTCTTTATTCTGCTGTGCTGTTTAGCCACAAGACCACGAGGCAACAGCAAGTTCCAAGTTCCTCCAACAAATGAAATGAACGAGAAGAATGAGAAGAAGCTGTGGCTGTCAAATCTTCTAAAATGTGGCTACTTTAACCACAAAGAGTAGCAGCATGTAAAACCTACAATGTGACAGTTAATGAGACGGCTGGGACCATGCCTCAATCAAAGAGATTTAGAAAATATTAGCTACATATTAGCTACCTAAGCGGGCTATATACTGTCTAGTCTTGGTCTCGATCTTGACCCCTCAAAGTCTTGGTCTTGTTGTGCTCTCGATACACTCTGGTCTTGGTCTCGGTTTTGGTACAACACTGTTTAGCAGTAAAAACAATAATATTAATGTAAAATTATATAATCAGTGTATTTTTAAGTCACATTTTACGATAGAACTACAATTCTAAAAACGTGCAGTCACACATGCACATACAGATAGACACTAATCCTTTCAGGTATGGGTGTATGATCTCACACAGGTAGTGTATCCCTTTGATAGTGAATGTCAGATTTGGTGCCACACATATCTAGTAGCAAATCTGTGTTTACCGGCAACATTCCTTCACCAAAAAGCTCAACTTACAAGTGATTGGCCAATGTAATATTCAGGTCCAATGCTTGCAGAGCTCCTCAGAGGAAGGCAGTCTGCTCATATTACTGGGTCAGCGGCATTGCTTTACTGGGCAGCCCATCTGGGACAGTTTCAAGTGTGAGCGGGAAATACCTATTTAAAGGTTACATGGAGATGGCAGTATTGTATCTCATATCAGGTTAAAGATGGATATGAAATGTAAGAAATGTATAGGCTATGAAATGATGTTTGCCATATGCATAATGAGTTTGCTTCATGAAAAAGATGGACAAAACTGCAAATGTCTGTGTTTCATGAAAACAGCTTCCTTTTTTTTTCATTCCTGTGACTGTAGCTTCCACAGTGGCGATGAGAAACGTGAGGGCGCGGTGTTGGGTTCCCTCCAGACCCATTTTGTGTCCTCGATCGGTGGCGCGAGACAAAAGGACCACAGAAACCAGAGCTCGAGGTAGTGCTGCACTTTTGCCGTGAGTCAGGAGGGGTAGAAGAATGGAGTCCTTTCTCTGTCCAGCCTGCCTGGCTGTACTGTACACCTTGAAGAAGCACTCAGCACTGAGGGGAGATGGGTTGGCTTGATAATGGACACACACATACACACACAGGTTTGCCAGAGCCTGAGAGACTGAGAGAGGCAAGGGAGGGTTTGAGGCATTTTGTGTTGGTGTGAATTCACCCGCTCGCTGAGTCACTCGAGTCACATTTGTGTGGTGGAAGCACAAAGTGTGAGAGAGAGAAAACCATCGTCCTCGTCTCATCTGACACTGCAGCCATTCGTGGAAGAAAAAAACAAAAACAAAAAAAAAAACAGACTGTTCATCACTGCTTTTTGTCATTTTTTAGTGTGAGTGGAAGTCTTGGCACAAATACACCAATCTCAGTCCATGTAGCTATCGAGCGCCGGCTCATTTCTGTCCTCTCTTTTCACACACACATACATGCAATACAATGAAAGTGCTGAGATGCTTTGAGAGAGAAACTGGCACATGTATTGTACTCGAAACCCAGAATAAAGCTCTGCATCAACATCGTGATGATCCCATGAGGACTACACGCTCTAAACAATGGCCCTTGCATCAAAAAAAGCTTGTACCACAAATCAGTCAAAACAAAAAAATTAGAAATTGTATCGTGAATATTTAGCCTGGCGGGGCGAAAGCCAAGTGCTTGGTTGAAAAGAAAAACAGAGAATCCCCTCGAGAAGCTGCCTTGGAGGACTACAGTACGGCTCAGGTTTGTCGGAGACACCCAAAGGCAATTGATAGACATCTCTCAGTGCCTTGTCTATCAAGGCTGTTGTCGAATTTTGAATTTCTATCAAAGACATCTGTCCACATTCCTGTTTTTGTCTACCTTAACATAAAAGAGGTGGAAAATGAGGGATTGACTGGATCAGGAGATCCATATGTGAAGGCGCAAGTGGACTGCTTACATAATTGGGAATGTGAGGAATGCTCAAATATAAAGCTAGATTTATGTCTACCTGTTGAAAGAAGTAAAGAACACCGGAGTTCTAATCTAAATCATCCTCTGCTCGCTTGTTGTTTTTTTTTGTTTTGTATCACTTGTTACATGGCTGGAAACATTAGCTTGGTTCATTTTTTTACTTGTGTTTTGAAGCCAATATACTGTAAAAACTAAATAGATAAAATGAAAGTCAGTCAAAAGCTGACATCCATCATGAACAACTCCTCTCACCTCCTGCATGAGACTGTGGAGGCCTTAAACAGCTCCTTCAGTAACAGACTGCTACTCCCATCATGTAGGAAGGAGATCTACCACAGGTCCTTCATTCCAACAGCTAACAGCTCCCTTTAAATAAATAACTTTTTCTGTATGAGCTGCCTTGTTGCCTTTAAATAGCCTAAACAACAAAGTGTTTCTGATTCTATGTCTTCACATTTTCATGATGCTAAGCTAAATGCTAGTTGCTGTTGCATATAGGTACTTGTGTCTATGCCATTTGGTGGTTTCAGCATCGACAGGTTTTTCATGGGAACTGACTCAAATAATAACACAGATGAGTCTGAGCAGTGCTGAGTCTGTACGCTGTCGTTTTATTTTTTGCAGTTAATTCTTGTTTTCGTCTCACACACATTAATTTAATTTATAGATAATAGCATCTGCTAAATGCTTCAAATTGTAACTGTTCCAGGCCTAGTAAATTGACTAGTATAAAAGTATATTTAAACTTCGGTTTTCCATTTGTAATTTGACAATATGAGCCTTTTGTTTCAACTTTGATTTGAGGAAACCCAAATTAAAGTGAAATACTCTAATTTGATGGCTTATGCAGCCTTAAATTAATGACAAATAGACCATTTAAAGGGGCGTGTAGCCTTAAAATGCACTTTATGATCTGGTTACCACAGACATTTAGCATCTAGTTTATGTTTGGTCTCAATGCTTCAGCTTTTCTCGTAAAACTCCTCTCGGACTGGACCACGCTGGACCAACCCTACATACTGTACCCTGTTGATATGTTGCTAGCTTTAACGTCACAATAAAACCAGCTTTTAAGAAAACCATACTAGCGCAGACAGAAGACTTTCACACAGCGATAAAGTCTGTTTTCCTGCAGATTTCCTAAAGCTTGTGATTACTGAGCTAATTACTAACATTCCTTGGAGAACTTACAGGCTACTGCTCAGAACGTGGCAGCTTACGAGAACAGTGGGCTCCTTATGCAGTACTGTAGCCAGACACATGCACACAGACAATATGCTGTTCTGTCTTATAAGACGTCCCTTAATGAAACATGTATGGTTTATAAAAGAAAGAATGTAGCAGACAGAAACTCATTTCAGGGGTACCAAAAGCACAATTCACCTTTAAAGCTGCATTAAGCAAGATCTTTATGTAAAAATGCACCTGACCCAAATCATAGCATGAAGTGAATGAATGGATATGTATTGGAAAACCAATAGATACAGCTACGCATACACAGAAACATACAGCTTTGCCATGTTTTGAGTATATTGATCTCATTGTTGAGACAAAGTGGCAGCAAGCCTTATTCACTGCGTCATATCGAAATACACAACAGCCTTCTATGTAATTTAGGGTCTTATGTAAATAATAGTAAGCATCTATCCAAATAAATCTAAAATATTAGTTTTTATAAACTTTCTTGATATTGGGCTTGGTTTTACTCAGACATTTATTATGAAAATTACGCAATGAAGAGTGAACCAATTATAAATACAAAACAAAACCTCTCTCCTCTCGCTCAATCTGCCCAAGTACTGTTATTGTCAAAGGAGTCTGGTCTGGTGGTTTTGAAGAGAGCTTCAGTTTCCTTTTGGAAAGGACTCTCTGACGGTAAAGCAGTGAAAATATTCTAAATATAGTGTACTCTTAAACTGATACAGATTTTTTTAGGTAGTTAAAATATGTTTAGCTGCTGCCTAAGCTGTATCTGTAGCTAATTACATTGCTTAGTATCAAAATGTGATCTGCCACGCCTACACAGGCTTAGGAAATGGTTTAAACTTTTAACTATATTTTCTAATAGTTATAAGCATTTAATTTCGCTCAACTTTAATATATTTTTTTCTATTCAAGCCACATTTCCAAAGGCTTTAATACGTCCATGTCATAGATACACATTCAAGTGTGTAGGATAAAGCATGTTTGGGTTACCAAACATGACTGTGTGGACTGTGTAGACTTCTGTCACATACAATGTTACATGATTCTTACATATTTAAGTTCACAAGGTTCAGTATTACCTCATGTTACAGATTGTGAAGTTTTGTGGTGCAGCTTTTTAATACCCTAATAGGATCCTGATGCTGGTAAAATATCTTAACCTCACTGATCACAATTATTAGCTTGGAAAAATAAAGACAATTTGAAGGGACACTATTCTATAAACATTATTCAAAGCATTATGAATCACCACTCCAAGCCCAGATTTATGACACCAGTCTGCAATGAGATAGCACTTCTTTCCATGAAAGTATATTGCTCTTGATAGGATGTCTGACCAATAATATCCAAAACGAAACTCTCCCATAATTACACAGAAGCGTCACTGTGGCCAATGAACTTGCGGGTTTCTGTCTTTCAGTTGACTTCAACCATCGCAGTTTTCTGGATAAAAGGCACACCACTGATGACTACGCAAAATGTAAGCATTCAGCTAAGGGGTTTGGGAAATTTAAATGATTATGACAGTAATATACAACCACTGTAAAAACATTACCCAATCGTCTCCATCAAATATGACTATACGACCATTAGATTTCCCATTTGTGAGACTTTTGCAGTTTAGGTTACGTGATCTGAGTTCGTGGTAAAAACCTCAGCAATACTGATCCAGTACTACACAATCCAAAACACTGGCTGCTTCCCATTCACAGGCGACAGACATTGTGACCTAATTCACTAGCGTCGGGTTGGCAGACTCAGAAAATGACAGGGTAACATCAGTACAAACCTACGATGGGTTGTAATGGTACAATCCTGACCAGCTTCTTTCATCTACTGTACACTTTGGTGTTTGTGTCATCAAACAGCTCAGTAGTCGAAAAAAAAAAAAAATCTCTGACCTTCATTTTAAAGAGCCACTAAACTGTTTCAGCTGTCATGGGACACCCCTCATAATTACACGGAGGCTCTGAGAGTTTATGGCCACGTGAGGGAGGCCAGGTAAGTCTGTTTGGGCATGAAGAGCTACTTTTGGAATTCAAGCTTAATGGCAGGTCGAGAAGTAAGACGGTAAATTGAAAGAGTTTCCTGCAAATGTTTTATAGCAGACTAACCTGACTGTGCCAGATGGTTTCTTACACAGAATCACCTGGAAAGTCACGTTGGATACATGTTGGGAAAAGGGCAGGCAAAATACAGGACAAATTGGATGAGTCATTTGTCTATCACCAGGCAAACCTCAACCAATCGCATCAATGAACCATAGAACATAATCAAACTTTTATCAAAGTCAGTCAGGAGAAAAGTGAAAGCATCTTTTCCGATCTTTGCTCTTCTTTCAGTTCTCTTACTTATGCTAACCCACTTAGCAGCTGCCATTGTTAGTTTCAAATAAACAAATGTCACACACTTGTAGCTTGTTAAATCACGCCTGTAGCTCATGATTAGTCTGAACCATTAGCTTGAAGCCTGGCAAGATGGATTATCTTGTGACCTCGAGAGTCCAACTACCTCCCAAGGTTAAATCATCACAATACACTTTACAGACATTTATGAAAGTAAACATTAACCTTTAAGCAAAAAGACAGAGGAGCTATTTTACAAAGTAAGTCCCATATACAACACAAGTATGTAGTAGTGTTTAGGTCTTCATCTTACTAAATTGAGCACAAGATGACATTTGTCAGGATCTGAGTGACTCTTACAGAGTCCGCCATGTTGCGCTGTCATGTTTCTACAGTAGGCCAGGACGGACAAACACTGACTCGACATTCACAGACACTGTAGTTTCTACTACATGCTTGGAAGGGGCGCAGTATTCAGTTGGTTTCAATCTGTGCCTTCACCACTAGATGGCACTAAATCCTAAACTCTGGACCTTTACGTGATCCAACAAAGATGCAACACAATGCTGATTGTTTCACATTTTATACAATTACACTATTTAATACCATTTAAGCTTAATCTATTAATTAAAATCAAGAAAATAAGTGACGAAAATAGAATATTGCAGCCCTAGATATAATTATTTTTCATTATCGTAAGTCAGTGGTCTTCATATCTCTCATCTAATCACTCGTTTAGAAACAATGTGGAGGTAAGACTTGTGTTTCAAGCGTTTGCATAATATTTCTGCATTCATTCCAATGACTGTACCAAAACACTTACATATTTGCTATTTTGATCCCCAAAGCTCCTGTAATTACGTCGCTTAACATTTAAAGTGTTCTGCTCACTTAGCAACCATGTATTTATGGTGTTATCTACATGGCAATTTAGGAATTAAAGAGTTTTAGGATGACGACCACAAAAAGGCAGAGAATTGCTCTCATTTTTCCATCACCTCAAAGCGTGCGTGAGGCCTTTGCTTTAAGAGACTGACCAAAGAGTACATAGTGAGCTTAAATGTGCTGGCTAGTCAGCATCCCCACTAATGAAGCCATTTAAAGCACGCTGCCTGATGAGGGTTAAGCCTGGTGTAACCATCACGTCTGTAAACTTGTCCAAAGAAATTAGACTCAAATGCGTCTCCGACCTTAACGAGGCCAAGGAATTAGATCTAATCTACCGCAGAGATCTCGGTTTGTGATTATCAGCGTGGAAATTATCCATTTAAATCTGTAGCTGGTTTGTTTGTGCGAGGGTTCATCCAGAGCCGCGCAGGCCATGTTGAGGGGGAGTGGGTGGTTTCATTGAACCACAAATGAGCTTGATAGGGTTTGTAAGAGCTAAAAACAAAAGGTGTGTGGTCCCAGCCTCCAGACAACCATGAAAGACGGTAGGTAGACTAACTTAACTACGAACTGCTACTTCCTAATGTGTCTGTATGAATTTTAAATTGTTGTGTTACTTTGTGTTCACACATGCTCACACATTTATGTTTAGGAGTTTGCATCTCAGTCCTCATCCTTAAATGGAGTTTGCACAACATAAGTAAAGCTTCAAGTGTATTAAACATTTTAGTTATTCTTCTTCTTTTACTCTGTATATCCAGCAATACATCACACCAACACAAGTCCACTGTATCTTCAGACAAATTCTTGGTTTGCCCACTTATAATTATCTACAATAAATCTGAAAGGTAAGAGATATAGCTTCCTGATTTTTAGTTGCAGGCCCGTTTGCACAATCCGCATGAATTGTTTCAAAGAATAAAACTCTGTCTCTGCTCCCGTCTGCTTCTCTTTAGTTGCACCTCCTCCTTCAGAAAAATCTCATAAACTATAATAGCAATGTGGGATAATAACTTAAACCTGACTTAACCTCAGCGTACTTTGCTATGTCTCCCTGGGTGTTATAAATCTGACTTATGATTCTTTGTAATCGAGTTTAAAAAGCTCAAAAATAAAAGGAAAGGGAAAGAGTGTAAGAGATATTCGGCTTGTTTGACATGTTTCTGTCTGCACACGACACCACTGTGCGTCACTCAGCACTGCCCCCTGAGCGAGGTCACCACGCTACATCAGCTTCTACTTATCTCCACTTCTAATGACATGCTCTGTTGTCGTCTGCCTGTGTGCTCCACTGGACAGAGACAATGCCCCTGCAGCTGATGACTGAAATAAACATTTTAAACACAGATGGGAACTTATCAGATGCCAGTGCTGTCATTAATTGTCGCAATTGTGTCTTTTTAGTCGAACACAATATGTGAATTGGTGACAAGTGTGTCTTGTCTAAAACAGTCAACCAACACCGTCAGGTCCATTCATTTTGTTCCTCAGATAACGGATATTAGATTGCAGATAACTTGCAAGAGATGTTTGCAGCCGCATCACCTTAAACTTTCTCTCACTCCTCATCTCCAACCCATTTTCTTTACTTTAATCTGTTCTTTTCAGGCCTTTTAAATTCAGTATAATTCTCCAGTATGTCCAATTGAAAATCTCCTGGCTTTGCCGGAGGCTTAAGTGACAGCATGTATCCATGTGTGAAGGTGAGGATGCCTTGATCATTTCTATAGAAACCTTGACCTTCAGTAAATCAGGCAGCTAAAAAGGCACGCAGCCATCATACCAAAGCTAATCTTCATTTGCCAGCACAAGTCATAAAAAAACATGAACAAAGGCAAACATGCAGATACAGTACGTGAAACACAGCAGCAGCAGCGCTGTGTCCCTGCAACTGCCAACCTTGTCCAAAAAAAGTTTCAAGGTTTGTAAGTTAAAACATTAAAACGATTGTTCTACATGTGGGATATTAAATGCATTTGCCTGCATCAGCTTTCACTATTAAAGGAATACTGCATGTCTTTGCACATAAATGTAGCCACTGATAAGTTCAGCAGGCGCACCAAACAATCGTTATGCTGCATTTTAAATGAAAAATACGATCAGAAGCGACAGCTTTTAAAGAGAAATTTCCCCCACTGACCTCCTCTTCTACTTCATGTTGGAGTCACGCAGAGAGCAATATTTATTTTTTACTGTACGCCGTAAAATCTGTGCAAGCGAGAGTGCATTGCTCTCTATGTGTGTGTCTGTGCTTGTTCGAGCCTCAGCGTGTGTGTACATAACAGCATCTGTGTTTTTCCCCCCTCTGCCATTCACATTAGGTTGAGTTAAATGGAAGTGCCGCTGCCAGGCCGACTCTCTGGACGCGCCTGAGGAAACCCCTCTCCGTCGGCTACTGGACAGCCTGGATGCAATTAAAGTCCAATATGAGAGAGAGGGAGAGAGACAGAGAGAGACAGAGAGCGAGGCAGGCATGTCAGATGTGCCCAGTATAACCAGGCTGCGGCTGCAGTGGCCAGATGTGATCCTGCGCGGCCTGCTCCGGGTCTGGCACACACCACTTGACTATTAATGGGGGAGAATGCCACAGCTCCAGGGTGTTCCAGGTGGTAAATGGGTGCTAATAGAAATCGCAGAGACCACATCGCCGCTCAAGGCAAAGGTTAACCTGATTGGTTTTACACACCTAAATACAAAAACGCTTATACATATAACACCGAAGCTAAACTTGGGAATGAACATATAGCTCGTGAACATAAAAAGCTGTGTAAATACAATGAGTGGGTATTAAACCTGAATACTTTTTTGGTACTGACAAAAATGTGCCCATAGCACAGAATAAAAAAGTACTAGACAAGAATGTCTGGTTAGTTTTGTAGCCTTGTATTTATTCTGTGATCAGATAGTTTTTGATTTTAATCATGATTTGTTTATTTTAGCTTTATGGAAATGTTCTTGTATGGTTTTGTGTGTCTGGACTCCAAAAAAGTCTAAAAGGTTACCAGACAAACTAAAAATATAATGTAACAAATAAGCGTGGAAATTACAATATATAAATACTGTAAACATAAAAAAATATCCATACTTGAGTTATTATAACAACTTTTGTAGTTTTTTGTTGTTCTGTTTTAGAATAATCTCTAAAATCATTTAGATATTGGTACCAAAACTCTGATGCTGTATTGGCAAGAGTCCCAGTAGCCTAGTAAAGTACTAGGTCAGATTTAAAAGTATTGTCTAGAGGTGCTTCTTGATTATTTCCATCATCAGTTCTTAAACTTTTTTAGCCACGATTAAGATTTTATTGTGAAAGCTTTGTGATTATTTCAGTTGTTGAACTCTAGCACAATGTCATCCATTAAGATCTTTCTGAGTATGAATCCAAACTCTTGACCTGCAGTAGGAAGTGAGGTGGTTTTTGTTTCTCTGAAAAATAATCCTCTTTGTGGGTAGATTAAAGCTTTTGTTTCATGCTGCACTCACACGGGGGAACTCATTTTGACAGTAGAAATAAGCAAACACATAACTGCCACTTGCACATGTCATATCAAAGGAATAGATCAAAGCGAGACTTGACCAAATGTGGTTTCATTGCGCAGACTCACAGCTCGGTGAGGTGATTACAGTCTTTACCAGGAAGTCCAGAAACGCGGTGAAGATTAACTACAGGATCAACACGATTAGCTACTGTGGTAACACAAGTAAATCAGATTGGGTCTGTGGAGCATGCAAACAGATTCATTATTCTAAACAAAGGGTCATTTTAAAAAAGGTACAAATATTCATCCTGTAAACAAGGACCTTATGTCTTATACGGAAGGAACAGGAGTGCCTTCTGGGGCAAAGATTTTCATAACTTTGTTGGCATTTCAGCTCTGTTATATAAGGCGATCATCTGCTGTTTAGAGCTTGACATGTATTCTCTACATTTAGCTGTAAAAGAAGACAGGTTTAGCAAAATAGCTGCCGGAAAGTTAAAAAAAAAAAAAGACTATTAACAATCAGAATTCAGGCCAACTTGTTGGGACTTGGAGTTGGGCTGAGTTCAAATATTCCAGGTCTGGCAGAGTCCCATTGTAAAGTGAGGTCTCAGGTCTGTGTGTCAATACATAAAAGCAAAATGGATCTAGGTGGACTTATCATCAGCTCTGATCACTTCATTTACATCTTTTGTACAATGGCTGCCTGCTAACTGGAGGTGCGTCATGTTGCCAGTGTTGGGGTCCTTTTCTGTTTGGGTCCATTCGCGTCAGGTCTCACTGCTCTTATGTCTGAATAGGATCCAAGACTTGGCAACAAACACAAAGGCTGCTTGATATAAATGAGATTGTTGTAATAAAAAGAAAGCACTGCTTTTTTAAAAAACAACAACGTCAACACATTTCACGATCTGGATGACCTTCTCACTTATTAAAAACATGGCTTCTGCTGTTTGATGAAGCATTTCTGCTCATTTTCCTTGACTTTGATTATTTCTATTGACTTTAGCGGGGGGGGATCTTTATTTCAGACGAGGCAAAGAACCTCTACTATAAAATGCAAGATGCAAGAGACATCAGACTGCATATTGCTTCAGCAGTTAGATAAAAAAAAATGATTACGGGAGAAACTTTTTGCTGTGACTTGTTAAGATGGCAGCAAAGTAGCTAAACACGTTCTTAAAAGTCACACCGGCCTTTAAGGAAAAGGGAATTGATACTGTTATCCAGCCACTTTCTCTAGTTTGTCAGATTGAGACAAAAATTTCACATGTGTTTCAACAACATCCTTTGTGTATAGTGTCTGAAAGAGGACCTTTGGGACTCCTTTGTGGTATCCAAACCAACCTCAATACCAAGAATTCCCATACAACACATGAAAACTCACAAATGTCAGTATATGGAGAAATCAGGCCACTAATCGTCCTTTGTCACCCGACGACATTCCTGATGTTCACCCCTGGCAACCAGGACTTAGGGAAGCGCAGAGATTTTGTTTGACAGCCGTGTCACCGAGCTTAGTGCTTTTCAGGGCGGGGCTGACCGCCTCTCATGGGGGGACCCCTATGGACTGTGTTTGGGTGAAGAGGGGGAAGGTGGGGTGAGCTAATATCACAACACAATGTAGTCCAGACAAGGACTCAAAAATGGTCATTCTGCGGAACATCAAAACAAGGTAACGAATTTGATTAATGAACCAGGCTTTTTATTCACTCTGAGGCGATGTTGACAGCTGAAAGACATATTTACGGGGCAGTGCCACAACACTAAGACAGAATATATTATTCTTTAGATCAATTCACTCTTTTAAGGTTTTCAGATTCAGTCAGTCAACAACCGTGGGGCAGTTAAAGGGGTCGTATTTTGATCTATTCAGATTTTGAGTGCACACTGCATGAGGAAAATATAAATCTAAATATATTTGTTCTAATTATTGTTGATCTGATGGTGAATTTCAGAGGAGAATGTTTTCTAGCTAATCTAATCTTGAAGTGATTACATTTATTTATGTTTTTTTTATTCAAGGTAGGCCTACATGCAAATGACAGTATTCCTAATACTCAGACTTGCAACCCCAAAGCAGCTGTCAGTGTTTCAAACTTGTCCGCAAAGATGGAGATGTTCAGTGTTTTGAGGATGCCTCACACAAATGAAACCAGCTGCGATGTGGTGAATCTGTCTCCAAAATGAATAGCGTACATTAAACATGTGAAACGGAACAGCAACAGAGAAAACACATTCAGATCTTGGCATGTTGGGGAGCTCAGATCAAATACTAATGTAGCAGTAGGCCACGAGGAAGCAGCAGAGAGGAGGCAGCAGAGACCAATCAGAGGAGACAGGAACTGAGGAGAGGCTGATTAATACAGGTGTGACTCTAGGAGTCACCTTCTCCAGATCCTTTGTGTGCACAGTGACTGTTGACTCTCTGCTCTGTGGTAAGATGGACTTTTGTGGGTTTTTAGCATTGTTTTATAACCAGAGTAGTTTTACCAGTAGTAGTATTTTATTGTTAGGGTAGTGTAGGGGTGCATGTGTGCACCCTGAGGTATCTGTATTTTAATGATTTTAATTGTGGGTCTGTCATTTGTTTGTAGGACGAAGCCTTGACTGTTTAAGCATAGAGGTATGCAAAATATCAACATTTGAACCTCATACTATAGTTATGTCCTACCAACTAACAGTGCTTCTTTGTTTTTTTTTTGGTACAGCACTGACTGCCGTTTATTTTAGTTTAGTATTTTAGATTTTAGCAATATTGATTTTATTGGTTTTCTTATTGAGTCTGCTTGGTTTTAGGATTTTAACATTCTGTCTTCTTTTGTTTCTAGTGTTGCGGCTGGTGGGGTCCTCCATTCACCGGTGTGTTTGAGATGCTGGGAGTTCACTTTAGTTGGTGATATGGTTTGTGGTTGCACATTGAATTAGTGTGGTGTTTTTATTTGAAGTGTGTTGGGTTTGTATTTCCTTTGGATATTTAGTTACTCTGTGTCCTAGGCCGTGAGTGGTTGGTCTCCCAGCCGTGATATGACTGTCTGTCCTCTTGTCTTTCATACTGTGTTCTTTTAGAATTTTATTTATTGTTTATTGTAAATGGCAGATTGACCCACATTGACCGTTGTGGCCTCCTTAATTGAAGCCCCCGTGTGTTAGATCATTCCAAAAGGTTACACTAATAAACACAAGAATGTGAATTTCCAAAATAGAACATCTAAAAGTCGTGCAAACATTGCTACTTGACTAAATATGAAAAATCATGTCAGCATGTTTTTCGAAAAACCTAAGCAGCTGTGCTGAAAATCCCACTATAACAACAACTCAGCAAAAACTAAGCTACTGAGGTCTTTGAATCCATTTTTATGTAGTTGGTACTGTAATTGCCCATTTTCAGAATGAAGCGGTTTTGATCCTTTGATTAGAGACAGGGCCAGTTGGAGAAGCTCTAAAAATGAGCACAGAGGTTCCTGACCCAAAATAGCCAAGTCTAACTCGAGCTACACTCTGGCCAGCAGAGGGCTGTTTCATGTTATACAGCCTTTGGCTATTCCTGTCACTCCTCCACGGGGTTCAGATAAACACTTCCATTCAACAATCCCAAAGACATAGTTAAGCGACCGCGATTATAGCCTTGGGAGTGTCGTAAAAATATCTCCATTGGGAGGGAGGGCCGTCCTGACAGCCACAGATTCTCTTCCTTGTTTCTATTTTGCATGTTTCCAACAACTTTCCTTTCTCGGGCTTGTTGACCTGTAAGGTGAACTGTTTCTGCACGTGCCGAGAGTTTCCCTTCGACTAAAAGTAGGTCTACTCAGACAGCCTGGCTCCCTGTCTACGCCTCGGCCTCATAATTTTAAGAGCAGAGCAGCTATATTTATTCTTTTAACTGAATGTGACCCTTAAGCACACACTCTAGCATTGCCACATGTGTTTGCATGACACTGCATGGCAAATTTATAGTGTGTGTGTCCACTATGCACACGGAGAGTTTCAATGTAAACATTATCTTTTACTTTGGCACGTAAAGAAGAAATGTCCAACAACATTCTCCACGATGTATGACCTAACTTGAATCCTGGCACATTAAAAACACACTTTAAGAACACAAATCCCAACATTACATGGTGTAACAGGACAAATTGTGAGAAGAAATATGACCAAAATCCCCGGCTGCAGCTGCAGTTGCCAGGTCCTGGAGGAAAAACAATGGGAAGCAGCTGAGCAGTGAATGTGGTCGGCAGGCAGAGAAGCCGCCCCTGTCCTTTAATGTGGCTTCTCGCTGTCTCATTGGCCGCCAGCTCCTTGCTGATTTACACCACAGCAGCAATTCACAACCCAAACAAACCCCAGACAACTAATTATGTCAGGTTGACTCTGTCAGCTTATCATGGAAGCAAAACAGAAAAGAAAATGTTGACCACAAAGGCCGACATCTCTGGAGTGTAACTCAAGACAATATGATGATGGAGCCACGGTGCTGTCTGTTGTGGCCTCGTTGTGGATTTACTGTACTACAGTGCATAAGCCCAGGGAGGTCTGTGACTGAGTTGTGTATTTTAAGATGAAGAAAAAGCGATGCCTGCAGAATAATTTATATCCCAACTCTAAGAGGGATGTAGTACTTTAAAATCCACATAGATGCACATTTGTGCACAAATAACCAATACTCACGGTAGAAGCAATCACTGGTTATGTAGTGTGTGACAGTGTTCAACCCCGGAGGCCCAGAGAAAACAAGATCCTTCCTCCTGTCAAATTCATCTTAATCAGCTCTCAGTGGACCATGATGGAGCCTGAAAGAATGAGACGGACTCCAAAGTTTGTTTTTATTAATTATTACAATGTTAATTGTGTTTTTAAATCTTATTATGTTTTAATCTGCAGTGATTACTCTGCAGGAAGTACCTCTGCAGTCATCCGTCATACGTGTTCTACTGAATGTTTGCCTGAAAAATAGATAGTCTGGTGGTACTGTGCATGACACTACGCATGATGTTGACATTATGTCTCTGCGTTAATGCTCCCAAGGTTAGAGTGATTCTGTTTCCTTTGTTTTAGGTTCAAGCTGAACCCGTATGGTCATGAATATCACTGTAAATATAACACCAAAACAAAGCTACGGTCAGATAAAAAAAAACAAAAAAACATTCATATTAAAAATGACAACCTATCATTACTGAAGTCTAGACATGTTGCAAATACTGTATGCAAAAAGTTTGTGGCTTCAATTCTACATTTAATACTTGCAGTAATCCCATCATTTTTTGTACCAAAATGATGCACTGGCTACAAAGGAATGTTGCTGCGGATTGAATTTAGCAGCCATTTGTTAAATCCAGCCAAACAATAAATGGTACATAATCTAGTGCCACAGTCAGCAGTGTGTGTCACAGCATAAGTCAGTGGTTCACAACCTTTTTTCCTTAAGGGACCCATTTTCTATCACGAGTAAACTGATGGCCTCTGACCAAGTGTTGATAAAAATTAATGCAGAACAAGAACAGAACATAAACTGTACGATTAACCCAAATACTGAACACAATAACTGCAGGAAGTTTGTGTAAAATGAGCGATTTGGATAAATTTCTGCACAGATTATTTCCTGAGAATATTACATGATGATGTTTTTAGGAACTTTTTATACAATTCTTTATTTGTGTTTGTTTTTCAGCAGAGACTGAATGTTCTGTCAATATAGCTTGTTCAGGTCTTCACGGTGTCCTTATTCTGTGAGATTTTATTTATTTTATAGCTTAAATAATAATCTAATAACTTCAAAATATTCAATTTAGTTGTTTTCACCGAAACAAATGAAATACTGAGCTCTATATCTTTTTTAAGTTTTAGCTTTAAGGCCCTAATTAGTACTTTTGCCTTTGGATTTTTTAACTTTTTTATTATTCATGTTATTTATTGGCTTTGCTCTACAAACTTGGATCATCAAAGAGATTCCTGATGGTGTTTTTTAGTGCAGCACATCAGCACAACCAACACCATCATATAGAGTCCAATTATCAACAGCCAAATCACTTCATTATTGATGACTTACAGTATAAAAGTGTTAAATAGACAGAAAAAATAAAATATAAAGTTGCTGCTATTGTGTAACTTAAAGTTCTCAACTAGCCACCTAATTGACTTCAAGTTCAAGCCAGATATAATAACCTGTAACTACTTTATATCCTTTAGGGTCTTCGACAGGCTGATGGTGGTAGGTCACCATAAAGAAAACTTCTTTTGAGCCTTTTCTGCCCCTTTCACCTAAAAACTTTTAAACTTTTACCTTTTGCACCTAAAAACTTGAGGTTCCTTCTGAGGTTTGACCCGTCACGTTATTTTTCTTCTTAAAAACACTTTCTTTTTTTTCCCAGCCTGATGTGCATGTAGCACATGTTGTGAACAGCGTGACTCCCTGAGTCCTCGTGTCTGGCTCTGTGTCCTCCCTGCATCAGTTTGGCCTCCGTTCAATTCACCTCTTGCCTGTTATAAAGACTCTTTTTTACTGCATACTTTCCTATACACTCCTGGCACTGAGGTTTACAAGTTTCCCAGTCTTTATGGCACCACTGAGGCATTTCTGGAGCGTCCCAAATTTTTCCTCTTTAAAAATGGTCTAAATGAGAATGAAAAAGGTATCAGAAGATTTTGACCAGATCAGAAGGTAACTCTTCTTACTTTTCTTTAAGAATGAAGACCATGCCTGTTTATCGTTATAGCTTCAAAATACAGTACATAAAGGCAATTTCTACACTGGTTAACGCTCACCTCAACATGTTTCTTTCCAAATTAAATCAGAAACGCAGACCCAGCACTGCAGCTTACTGATACTCAACTACAAAGGGCACACAAGGCATTTAATATGATGCAGATCTCCACTGCCTCTCTGGAAAGGATGCGAACGGTCAGGCTTGGCTCTTGAGGGAACTTTGGGTATTTCCTCTCGTCTTCGCTCCCTTGGGGGCAGAAATAATGATATCTTCTCCCCTCAGTTTGTCCGTAAGGCAGACAGGGACTGGTACTGCACGGTGGCCGTTTATCATATGAAACAGACAGAAAATTACATTTGCTCATCCAAGGCAAGACTAATTATTGTTTTGTACTTTTTTTTTAAAGATCTAGGACAGGAAAGAAAGACGATAAGACAGTAAAGTATTGTAATTACTAGTCATGTACAATTACTCATTATGGCAGAGGGAGAGAGTATATACTGTTAGGGAGAGAGAGGGTTACATCACTGGAATAGTATTGGATGTCAAGAAATGCACTGAATTCAAACAGGGTGTTTTGTTTTTGAATAACAATTTGATCACAAGCATAAACATGTGTGCAAAAAACTGTGTTTCAGTCTGTGTGCAATATGCTGATGGTTCAAAAGCTTGTCATATTTAATGATTCATAACAACTTTGATGTGGCTTCTCAGGGGTGCTACTCATCATACCTCCGGCTCATCCTGACACACTGAAAAAGTATTTCTATACTTAAATTCTACGTGTTTGCTGAGAACAAACCTGAGAGACTTAACTGGAACTAACAGCAAATTTAAACACATGCTTTAATCATGTACTGTGCATCGGCCAAAACAGAAGTTTTAAAAAGACGGATTAACGTAAAGCTCTTCAATTAGACAAATGCAAACCAAAGACTTGTCTGGGTAAATACTGTATATTTAATCTTTGTTAGGACTTGGCAAACACAGAAGCGCAGACCGTAAACATTGCTTTCAGAAACTTGAGAACAGGCCATGTTGGTTTCTTCAAGTCCTAAACAACTGACACAAACTCTGTCTTTCAAAGCCTTTTGTTTAGGCTGGGGACTTTTACTGTCTTCACAATGTAGCGGACATTAAAAAGAGATGTTTGCAATGCTTTCAGCTTACTTTTGGTTGACGTCCCTGTCGGCCTTTTGTTTGTGTGTCGAACTGTCGCTTTCATTGCAGCCTCACTGTGCTGACGGAGCTGAGACAAAAACACGAAGGATGACGATGTAAAAATTACAGTGTAACTGTAAAATGTGTATCTCTGAGATATATATGATTAAATTAAGGTAAGGTTATACATAATTAACTGCTCGGCTGCTTCGATTGACAGGTAGGTGCCGTTACAGGTAGCTTGTTTGAGCATCCAGGCGTCATTCAGCCCGCCTTAGCTCCACCCAGGATCCATGTCTTGGTAGACACTGGCAGCCAGATGCACAACATTTGAACATGAACTTCACATACAGCTCTTCAGAAACCTACAAGTGGTGTCATGGATACGACGTCCATATGTTTTTGCAAGATGTGATATATCTCCTCCTAAAATCAGAGTCAGAATCATAAATTCCTGTAAGGACCAATTCATGGAATTGCTTGCTGCTCACAGGTCTGACTCTTTGTAAACATCTGACTGTCCTGTTAAAGGTTGAGGAGTCCTCAGTTCTAAATCTGCTTTGAGTTGGGTAAGGCTATAAATCTCGACATACAGTAAAGATGAGGACACGGTGTAAATCTTGCGCTCCTCTTTGCCCTGTGGCCTTCTCCTCCTGAATGGGGTTCAGTGTTCCAGTCACACCTGCTCGCCTTTCCCAGCCTGCAGCCCAGGGACATGGGTGAGCTGAGGCCTGAGATGAGAGGGGAAGAGGGGAGGCCTTGGACGGCTTGAAAAGGGGCAATGACCCTGCATACCCAAAGAAGTCATGGCAATGCCTCTGGCTCTGTACTTTGTAAACCGCTGGCTGTGGTTTTCGGTCATGTGCGAGGGCGCTGTCACGTGCTTAGGAAAGATTCATGACCGGTGGATTTGAGAGCACTGAATGCTGGCACACTTCGAACAGAAACACACACAGCATGCAGTTTGCAAAGGCTTACACAAACACAGTATATAGTCTCAAGCAGCCCTGCAGAGAGTGGCTTCATAAATGCACTGCCATGTGACTGGGGTGTCACTGACTTCCAAGGGAAAGGAAAAAACTAGTGACTTGTGTACTTACTCATTCTTTAAACCACTAACAATCTCTCTGACTGTGCAGCTATATGTATACAGAGCATGCTGTATTAGCCGCAGGATGTCTAACATTAGCATGCAACGATTTTGCAGACAATATCAAGCAAGCAAAATAGAACTTTTGGAGACTATTTAGTCCAAGCATATAATTCTCCTGTAAATTTTTGCCCTGCTGTCTCGACATTATAACCACAAAGAGTTGGATCCATAGTGTGTTTGTGTTGAAACTTGCCTACAAAATTATAATAATAATATATTGTAAATACTGGAGCTGGAAAAAAAAGAACGATTTTTTTTGAAACGTGCTCAGACGGAGAGAGAATGGAAGTACATTAAGAAGTACAGATGATTGGCTTAACTAATGCTAACCAGGCAGCGTGAGCGGTAGGCAAAGCCCTGCTTTTCATTAGCACCAGCTCGCTTACTGGCAAGTGCAGCCAGCTTAGACTTTCCAGATGTGCCTGTCCTTGTATGTTCCTCAGCGCCGCTCTGAGATCTCACCTCAGGGCTGCAAAACGAGACAAGGAAACACTCGCAGCAAGGGAGCGCGCTCAGCCTCACAGAGAGTTTGTATGTATGCAGGAAGCCGGGCAGACTGTTAGGAGGCTTGCTCTGCAGAGGGTATGCCACGTTAACGCCACATCTCTGGCTTCAGTGACTGGCAACGCTGCCTCAAAAGATGCACAGCATTTGAATGTCTTTAATGTTTAATTAACGGGCTGTTGTGCCTTCAAGTGTTGTGGAAAGAATAGTCTGTAATCAAGAGAGAACACAGGAGGGCTGTCTGCTCTCGACAGCCTCCTATCACTTGACACACTTTGTGTTGATTGCTTTTCTTAACATCAGCTTATATAAATCAAATATATTAGAGGATTCAGTTATTATTTACAGACAACAGCAATTTCAGCTTCATTCCAACCAAAAGTATTAAACTAATTAAATGTCTTATCTGATTAGCTGAGATTTGGACGGCTTGCATGCTAGAAAGTGTCTCATCCCACTGAACTCGACTAGAACTGAATGTTCAGCTCTGAGAGAGGAGGCGATTGATTCCAGTTCAAGTCAGATCACCACTGCCTGTGGCCTTCGCAGTTTACCAAATCAAACACTCAACAACAACGCATGAGCCCAAGTACATTCAGGCTTTTTATTCTCCTGACAGTAGTGTGTGTTTGGGGTTTCAGGCTGACGGCAGTCTGCAAGAGTTGCGAAAGGAATGCATCACCAACGCAAAGACACCAGCTGTTAGCAGAGCTGCTCTGCAGACCAGTGACGCTAAAACTTCAGCACATTCGAATGGTACAATTAATGTAAATCACATATTTGGTGTGCAATAAATTACACACTAAAACTCAAACTGAACTTTACTTTTGACATAGTTGGTAAACTGTCAATTTAAAAAGGCAGAAAACATGTGCAATAGTGACAAAGATAAACATTTGGATAATATCTGTACTCTGTGTGCTCTTACTGAATCTAAATGAATAACAAATGGATCTGCCAGGCAGTGACGAACACTGGCTCCACATCAAAACTCTTCATAATCGGCTTTTCATGTTTGTCCAAAGCATGAAGATCACACTTTGTATTAATGCCATACGGCCAACTTCTTTGCAAGGACAAACACACATTTGATTGTGAAAACTGTCCCATATTTAAGATCTTGGCCCAAGCTGAATTATATCATCATGCTTCCTCTCTGCTGAGGCAGGCCAGGACAAAAATTAAATTATTAGCGGGGCAGAGGAAGAGAGCAGAGACGGTTGCTCCGCACCGTCGGCCAGTCGGAGGGGATCAAGTCATGACATCGCTTCCACAGAAGCTATAAAAGTGTTTGTGTTTATGGTGAAAACATGAAGCCAGCTCTGTCAGGAGATTATAGACACAATTTTGAGAAAACGGACAACAAACAAAAAAGAATGGCAAGATGTGTGTAGTTTCAGTTTTAGTCACCACAGAAGTTAGAAAATATAGCAAGAAAAAGCATGAACCAATGAACCACAAGCACCATAAATTAATATAATGGAGAAGATATCAGGTTCTTTGATAAAGTCAGAATTACAAGCCTGTATACATAAAAACGTAAGCAAAGACGTTAACTACAACTCCCAGGCAACATCCAATCATAAAAGGTTAAAATTCAGTTTCGAGGGTGATTATCAACTGGCAAAGTCTGATGGATACATTTTTTAGAAAACCTATGACAAAATATGCAGTTTAAATCAATTTAATTTAATATTATTGGTCAAATTTTGGACAAATTGAGAAACTATGGCGAGAGGTTTTGTCTCCAACTCCACAGACCAAGTGTTTTGAATTAGCTACGGCTCTAATTTAATTTGCGCCTCTGACTGGCTCCTTTCCCAAAACAGCACTAGCCAGGACTCATGGTTACCGTTGTATTTGAAGACATTTGTCATAACAAAATGAAGAAAACATGATTTCTCAGAAAGGAAGCTGGAATGATTAAAACTGGTGGCCGTAAGACTCTGTGTTTTTATGTTAAGGGACACTGAGAATATTAAAGAAAGCTGAAAACAGAAATTCTGAGTTGGCAAAAATACCTCACATCTCTATTGTGTGTTTATTGGTTGGAGATTTAGTTTCCTGTCAACATGTAACTTTAGCTTTGATTAATGGGCTAATCTTTACTTTTTGCTCGAACTGACCTCAGGTGAGTACCAGAGTAATTCCTTGGCACATGAACTGAGCAGCTTTCACCTCATGTAACTCCACGTTTGCCCTCAGTTCGTTACCTCCAACAAGGAGGTCATGCTTTCAGTGCCGTTTGTTTGTTTGTTTGTCAGCAGGATTGCGGAAAAATGATTTTCATCAAACTTGGATTTTGGAGAGCTTTGAGCCATAGTTATTATAGTTATTATTTGTCACTTTCATTGACATTGCAAGATAATACAGATTACGGATGGGAACTGATAAGATTTTATTGATAACAGTGCTGTTTACATTCGTTATCGATTCACTTAACAACTGTTAGCAACCCTTAGCAGCTGTTTTATTGTTTGTTTGGTCTTAGTCAAAGAGAGAATCTGCTTCAAACCTTACTTGAAATGTCATTTTAGAGACAGTCATTAGTACTGTTGTCATCTTTCTTTGTGAAATGAAGCCTGGCATCAATAAAAAAGGACTTGATAAGTTAGAGGCACCCAATTCCAATGGATCTGGAAAATTTGAAACCACTTCTCAACTGGAACTGGTTCCTCGATTCCCATCCATGCTTGCAGATCACCATATTGTAGAAAGCTGGTTGGGTGGAGGTCTGCGGGTGCACTTCTAGTTTTGAAAACGTTCATGTTTTTGGGTTGTCACCTAACAACGAGTTAAAATAAAGTAGTAAGTGTGCTAGAGTTTAAATGAACTTGTTCAAAGCAAATGTTTCCATGTTGAGAGCACCAGAGGAACATAATAGAGTTGAAGCTTAATGATCTTAAAGCCATCCACATCGAGGGAATGTGAATGCATTTGGGCTGCTAACGTGATCCTCGTTCTAATTGTCGATAAAAGTGTACACCGGCTGGAAAAAGTGACATCATAAAAAAAGAAAGAACAGATTAACACATCAAATTTCTCATTTGACCTCAGTTCTGCTGTGGCACTTCATAAAGAGACTGTTTCCTTGCCCACAAAGTTTCTGAGCTACACCAGAGACGGATGTTGTTTTCATCCACTCCCGACTTCTATTTAAGCTGAAGCAAACCAACCAGCCATTATCATACGATGTCTCCATGAAATCATATGCTGCTCGGATTTCTGATGAACCTCATACCACTTATTACGACACAGCACATAACCATGTGGGTTTCAAACCCCGGTGGTTCAAAAAGGCTCTCAGCGATGGTCCCTGGTGTCATGGCTGCCAGTGACACAGACAAACTGTGTTCATGAGAGACCACACAAACACAAACAGCGAGGGATCCATCTGCAGCGGGATGCCAGATTCATAGTGAAAGCAGATGGACACTGATATCATGTTGAAAACAATTACAGCATCACCTCGTAAATATCGGAGGTCAAAAACAGTGCAGTCACATTTATGGTATAAAATTGTCAGTTTCTGGTCATTTTCACAATTTTTCCCGACCACAGTCAGACAAACACGATGCCGTTTTACGTCTCTGTGTGCAGTTCAAATGCAAGCTGAATAATTAGATTAGTGCCCCCTACAGAAAAACTGTTGTTGATTTGTGTTCACTTTATTGACTTAACAACAGTTTTCCCACCACAAGAGTGATTGATCGAGCTGTTGACACAAGTGCTTATGCAGAACAACAGCTGAAAACCGATGAATGGGGAAAACGTGGCAGAGCTGGAGAAACCTTACCCAAAGAGACAGTTGGGACTTTACTCAAGAAAAGCAGATTGCAATATTATACAAGCAACTGATTGGGACTCATGATCAATAATAACTCAATCAGTTCACATGGCGTGAATGGATTTTGGTTTCATAGTTTCACATTCCAGGTCTTATTGGTTTTGTTCAAAAAGTATCAAATGTCAGAGGATTTTCAAGTCTCCTTCATTCCCTGCCAGATTTTTCAGCTCCCAAAAGCGGCTAATCAGGTAAGTTTTCAAGCCCAAATAACACACGGCATTCCTGTTGGATCTCTAGTTTCCTTTTCTGTATTGTGAAAATATTTGCCACTGTACTGTAGCTCAAGGGTGGAGAGGGATTGGGGTCAGGCAGCTTGTTTTCACTGTTGATTGGACCTATTATGTGGATTATTTCTTTATTGAACAATTAATCATTTATAATATCAAATTTAGACAAAATAAAACAATTCCCTAATGATATAAGCAGAGAAATGCAACTTATTTATTTGACAATCTAGATTTTTTTTTTGGCTTTTTCAAGCTTTATTTTTGATAGAAACAGCTGAAGAGTGACAGGAATGTGGGGAGAGAGAGAGATGAGGAACGACATGCAGCGAAGGGTCGCAGGTCAGATTCGAACCCTTAACCGCTGCTGAGCCTTCGTACATGGGCCTTCTACCAACTGAGCTAAACCCCGATAATATGGATTTCAGATTTAAATTATAATTTGATTCTCAAAATTAGAAATGAAACAATTCAAGTAATTAATTAGTCTGAATTAATCAACGGCTCGGCCTTGTTTTGCTATTTTGATAATTGATCTTTTCCGTAATTCCCAGATGTGATGAATTGATGCTTTTCCGTATCATATATTAAAATAAACTTAATGATGGGCATTATTCACAATTTCACTATAAAGACAGTGACTAATTTGACAGATTTGTCTGCACATTAATCAATAATTAAAATGATCGTTAGGTTTTTGTTTGTTTTTTTTAATCCGAAACTGCAAATTTTGAAGTTATGTTCATGGTGCCCACCAACAGTGATTAACATGAGTTATTATGGGTTCAAAAACATAGTGGTGAAAGTCTCTGATATGTTCATGGGTATAATGTAAATTCTCAGTTGGTTCTAAACCACGCTGAGCCAAATGAGGGCTCTGCTGCTTATTATTAAACATCATAACCAACACTTTGATGGTGTGCAGAGTTACTGCGAGGAGTGGCGAATAACAGGGCTTGCTGTCTATATGGGTCGCTGTGGGGTTTGAATGTGGCTGAGGGAATGCGAGTGAATGAGGGAGCGAGTGGAAGTGGAGGGCTGCCTGTCGTTCCCTCAGCCAAACCACAGCTGGCCAGATTACAAGAGTCTGGATTAGAGGCCAGGGGGCTGGGGGTAGAGACGTGGATCCCATTGATGTCGAAACTCAAACACACACGCGGAGGCCACACGTTATTAAAGCATCACTGTCGCCGTCAAGACACGCAAGAGCTCGAAACTGCCAAAGTCGGCCGCATTGTGTTGAGCTATGAAGCGAGCAGTTCATTTTTCAGCAGCACTTTTAATTCTGTTTTATGTGGCAACTTCATCTACGAATGTGAACGATGTGATTTTGAGCAGGTGTGTTTACTCACTTCCTTTTAATCATAGCAAGCCGCAAGGCCAGATAATAAAGGCAACATAACCTTGTGTACAAACCACAAAAAAAAAAGCACATTTTTATCTTTGCATTTGGTACACAATTGTTTTCAGACCAATAATAGCTTCTCGTAAAGCATAACCATTATAAATGGGAGAATGAAAACAATCTGCAGAGCACACTGTGTCTCTGGCCACTGCTGGCAGAGCATGAAAGCTGCATTACACAAAACAAGATGAGCTTTATGATTGTCTTTTACATCCTGAGTCTCACTAAATCTCTCAAACAAAACAATAACTGTTATCAAAGAGCAACCACATACCAAAACATGAGACTCGTGTTGCTGATGCATGTTTAACATAAACGCCAACATGTACATCCATTGTCTTATTATAATCCGTATGAACCTAATGTAAACAGACAGGCCAAAAGAACCAATACAGTAAAGCAATTCAAAGGCAGGCCCTGTCACTCTCTGCAAGCAAGATCAGGAAGTGACAATAACTCAACTAAAATAATAATAATAATAAAATATATTTTGCTATTCCAAGAACAGGCCTCAACAATTCTGCAAATAACTCACTATCAAGTAAACAGAGAGTGATAAATCCAGCAATTCACATGATATACAGCAGCAGGTTAAAATATCAGCCATGCAAATAACTTTTAACTTAAGCATTAAACAAAATTTGAAAGAACATCAGATAATCATCAGATCATCAGTGCATGAATACGAGCTCAAATTGTGTGCATCAGCAGCATAAAAGGTGAAACAGTTCACTTGGATGCAATCATAGTAGGAACAATAGCAAAGCAGGCAGTCACATAAAAGTATTACTATTTATAAAGTATGACATGAATAGTCAAACCAGTTATCCAATGTGAGTTCCACATAAAGCCATGACAGGGAAACTGTAAGAGCGACAACAAGCGCAACAACCAAAATGCTCAGACACAAGATATGAATCCACAATCAACAGCAAACACAAATAATGCTCAAGTGGATGAAAACAGCAAGAAATAAAGCTTAAACATGGACTCACAACAGCACGTAGTAAATACTTGAAGTGACGCAGTGGTCTCAGCATAGTGTCACAGCAGGACAGGGAAGCCCAAAGTGCAGACTTAAAACGCCTTTTGAGGCTGATAATTGATATTTCCAACATCTTAAAAAAAATGGCGGCAGAGCACAGTAAACTCTTGCAATCTTTGAGTCACGCCCACTCACCGACTGTCATCAGCTGTGGCTAGTTAGTTAGCTAATTAGTTAATTAGCCCTGTGAGCTGGTTGATAACTGGCCTCCAACCGACTTGTACCCTGTAAAAGGGGCTTAAATATGTTCTCTCATGATATCATGCTAAAAGACTGACACTAAAAACGTCATGCAGGTGGTTGCATAAATTGCTGCCAGAATCTCCCCATTGTGCTTATTAGGAGCCTACCACCAGGCAGGCTGTATCTAAACAAAAATATGGACTTGCATTGGCAGGCTTTTCTTCCACTGGAGGAGTCATTCAAAAGCCTGTTTTTTATGAGTGGTTAAAATTAATGATGGACATTGCCTCTATTGAATCTCCTCAAAGATTTTTAATTACCAAGGGAATTTTTATGAAGTCTGGTTTTGAATTTAAGGATATAAAGAAAGAAACAGATGTGATTTGTTTTGTTCTGTTTGCTTTGTTACATGTTCTTCATTGATTTACTGTTATATGTTGTCTTGTCTTGCATTATGTTGTTTATCTATTGGAGAATATCAGACAAAACTTGGATTACAAAAAGAGGCCAGGCAAAGAGATCAATCATCAACAATTAAATGTCTCTAGTTAACACTAGTGTTGCAGCACAAAAGAAAACATATAAGAAAAATTTAGAATTTCACTACAGAGAGGAGAAAAGAAAAATCTAATTTCACTGGATGATGACTGTAGAAAAACATACCAGAACAAGCAGTGCAGGTAGATTATGCTTCATTTGTGTTTTCTGGCAAATGTAAAGCCACATTCAGTAATGAGTTTTGCTGTGGTTGTTGGAGTATGGTGATTAAACTTCTCCAAAGTCTCCAGTCTAACCCTGCTCCATTTATCCTACAAAGAATGAAAACTGAAATATGATCAAATCTGGAAGATTTTTCTCGTCCAAGAAATTTAAAAATGGGTGTTACAATAGAAATAATATGTACCACAATGCGATGCAGTGTTTGCCTGCAAAGTCAGATTTTTCTGATCTCCTCGGGCACCTGACAGATACACTTTAGATGTGTAACCCTGACACTGGTGTGAACTTATGTCTACCTTGGCTTAAATAGAGCTTTTGTCACACATTAGCAAGCCACCATCATATATTTTTTTCCCCCTCCGAGTCCATCCGGTAGTTTTAGTAGCAGGTTTCAGTGACAAGCGAGTGATTCTGAGCAGATGCTGTCTTCACCTAACTCCTCCAAGAATCTGACAGAGAAAATTAATTCATTTTCGCTGGCTGGCTGGATTCTAACTGCCCTTTCAACAGCAATTCAATTTGCACTTGACCAGGAATGCAATCTTAGATCCACCAGAGCCCAGATATTGCTTTTTTTTCTGCTCCTTACCGACACAGCTTTGTTCTGATAAAGAAAATTATACATCACAATATATTAAAACACAGGTATACACCAGAGAGACGGCTAAAGACGACTTATAGGATACATACGTGTTTTTTTTATTTCTTTTTTCTTTGGCTTACAAATCCATCAACTGCTTTCTCCAAGAATAATATTTTCCATGATTGCTATATCAGTCAGTGCCATGTTGGCTGCTAAATATCAAACCCTGGAATGATCGACTCCTTCTGAGTCACTCCGAGGCCAGAGTTATCCATGATTAGTCTGTGTTAAAGGTCAACAGAGAGATGCTGAAAATGATTTCTAGATGCTCGTGACGTTGAGCTTTAGTTACCATAGGAGGAGAGCTTAAAAGATAACTGAGTAAAGACCACTCAAAGAGACATCCATGCAGTTTTAAAATGTACAAGATATTCCTTTAAAATGTGACTTTTTCTGTGGAGTCGGAGTTCATCTTGGACAGACATTTACAATCAGGAATAGTCACCAGTAACTATTTAAAGCAATTCATGCATGACAAACTCAAATTTACGAATAATTATCAAGGTAATACAATTTTAATAGCATTGTTTGGTCCTTAAATTTCTTGTTTGTTGTGTTTCCATGAGCATTTAAATTTCTGACCCATCATTATGGTCATCTGGAGTCAGAGCTGTTAATTGGATGCTGCCAAGCCGTGGCCTCTCCACACAACCCATACACTCAGCGGGTAACTGTGACTTCATAACCACATGCATGAATACAGTCTGCAAAAAGAAAACATCAACAAGCTTTCTACAGTACATAAACGCTTAATTGTTTGGGGATTCCCAAAAGCTAGAGCTCGGTCATGATGCAGTCTATAAATTAAAAATATGAACGCAGAGATGTGACTCACATCGACCACTTCATGACACGTGACATTGTCTCTCCTTTAATATGATGCCTGAGGTTACAGTTTATATGAAAATACACTCGATGACATCTGCTGAATTCATGAAGTTGAACTGCAATATAGACATCTTTTTCAAGCTCAGCAACATGAGTCATATTTAGAGAAATACTCGCTACTTAATCTTCGATTTTTTTTTTTTTCTGAATTGCTGACTTGCTGTTTGTGCTTTGTGTGGATGGAGGAAGACTGCAGGCTGTAGCACACTGTCAGTAAAGCTAAGCCGTGGCATGAGCCGCTTTTGAACTGAGGAAAGGTCATGTACCAGTGTGTCAGCTTCACATATATTTATTTATTTTGTATTCTTTTTATAACTGATCTCCTTTTCTTCCTTTTTCAAAGATTTTGTCACACACCATGAACATTAATATAAAATATTAACATAAAGTCCTCTACACTGCAATTCAAACATTCATATGATCATTTATTTATCTGCATGTCATGTATGTGGCTCTGAACTTTGTGCTCTGAAAGGTGTTCGAGTGTCAAAATGATTCACTGCTCATAACATGATTATCTTCCAGGGGTACTAAAAATAATGATTTCCTCCCTAGAGGCAGATGTTCTTGTGATATTCTCAAGCAGCCACCTCCGTGCCTGTGAAGTGAAGCCAATGCCTGAAGCCAATAACTGCAGTTCCTCAAACGTCCACTTGAGGCTGGCTACAGAATGAGTCAGTCTCCATAAGTCCCCATGTTAAAAAAGAACAGCAGAAATAAACATGTTTACAGCCTGGTACAAAAACCCGTTTTGGTCTCTGTAGCTAATTTCCCCGTTCATGACCACTGTACTGAGGGTGAATTTTTATAGAACTCACCTGTTCAAATTATATTAAGACTTAAAATTATGCAGATTTACCAGCGTGGCCAGTTTGATTGACAGGTTTGAGCTTTCACAGGTAGCTTGTTTGAACACCAAGGCGTTATTCAGCCTGCCTCAGCTCCACTGATGATCTACGTCTTTGCTGATTTTTTGGCTTAGGGGCAAGACAGCCAACATGGCGATTTTGAGCTTCAAAACAGATTGAGCTCTTCAGAAACCTGTGGGTGACATCACGTATACGTCGTCCATTCTTTATACTGTCAGTGCTTATTCTTCTTTTCTATTTATTCTACATTTGAGCATTGCATTTACCCATCATGCACACTAACATGGCGTGTGGCACAGTGTGATTAGGCCTACTTCCACTCTGATGTAAACTGAATGGCTGAATCCTCAATCTGCAATCTTCAGGACTGGAAAATTGGGAAACCGATCTAAACTCACAGTTGAGGATAAAATTTCATCATTTAATTCACACTTTTCTAACCTCCATCCTGAGATATTATCCGAATGAGGCCCTTGAGTTGATTTTATCATGTCCATTTGTGGCTGATGCCGCCATGATAACTACACAGACTGAAGACCACAGCTAACAGCAGCCAGCTTTTTGCAGCTCTACCCATCATTACTCTCCCCCTTTACATTTCTCTATCCATTACTTTTTTCATTGCCAGAGAAGTTCCCATATGGGCACAGCCAAGCTTTCCAAAATAGAAGCGTAAATGTAGTGGCGCACCACCCAAAACCAGCAGTCAGCCAGTCGTCTCAGTGTCTTTCCACATATTTTACAGATTTTGCCCCCTGGCTTGATGTGGCCCTTAACAAGAGGGTGGTGGCACAAAACACTAAGACTTTTCCTGACACTGTGTGTGTGTGTGTGTGTGTGTGTGTGTGTGTGTGTGTGTGTGTGTGTGTGTGTGTGTGTGTGTGTGTGTGTGTGTGTGTGTTAACCATATTTGTTGATGCTGAGAGAAAGATGAGCACTGGGGAAACTCCAGTTACCAATGATATCAGATTTTACAGGAGTTTATTTTTTACGCTGACAGTGATGCATAAAAAAGTCTACAAAGTTTAGTAACAATGCCCTTCCAGAGGAAGCAGAGGCCAAAGTATCATATCCCATGAGTAAAGAAAGACCTTGACTCAAGTAACATGATTTGATTACGACCAACAAATGTGGTTTCACCGGTTTGCAAGCATCATAACTTACATGTCCGCTATGCCTCTGATACCTTTCTCTCTCTCAGGCTGCGTATGACCATGAATCCCCCTTATTAACCTCAAGTCCCTCAAAGTAAGGAGCTTATTGACAAAGACATCTGAAAATTGATAATAGTGTGAGGCTGTTCTTCTGGACAGCTTCAAGAAATCCTGATATATACCCTATGTCATAGATCTCATTATGCTGGAATGCAAAAACTGCAAAGGAAAAAGATATGTACATATTTTAAAAAAAAAAAAAAGTCTGTTGGGATGAGAGAAGGATTGCAAGCTACCTTCTGTTTGATTGTAATTGCAATATGATACAGAATAAATGAATAGAAACATTTCTCAGAACTCAATATCGCTTTCATTGTTGTTCACTTCACCTCCCTACATGCAGCCTCAGTCTGCTTCATTTGTGATAAAAGGCTTCGACAACTCTGTCCTTCTTCAGATGTTAAAGGTCACTGATTTAAATCTGCCAGGAGACGACTGCTCATCATTACATCTCACAGTCCACGCGGTGCACGTCGCTAATCATCAGCTGATGAATGCTAGCCTGGGGTCACTCTGCAAGTTGCCTAATAAAGCCTGTCTGTTGGCCGGTAACCCTCAGAGATGAAAGGGCTCTCATGGATGACGCTCCCAGACCGACTGCTGAGGTCAAACTCCTCCCAGAAAAAGTCCCTGGTCAGTTATCTGGATCTCAAGGGGAGGTGGTCTCAGTTAGCGGGTGGCGTGCTGGACCTCCAGTTAGAGATTATAATAACAATGAGACTTGAAATGCTAATAAAAAACTTTGCTGCTGAGTAAAGTTTGATTTAATGTGAGTGAGATCCAATCACCTACCAGCAGACAAATGGAAAACAAATGGCTGATGCTAGCTAATTAGCTTTCAGAGTGTATTATGCTATTGAACACACCAAAACTACATTGGGCGGCCCAGAAGTAATCAATTACTCGACACATGGGGTTAAAGACTCTCTGTACTAAGTTTTTTCTGCGTTTAATAGATAGTGATAGTGGACATGTATGGACGTTGTCGTGCATCTGAACCCTTAAGTCCCAGTGTTGTAGGTTTTGATTTATATACTGCAAACCTTATGTCTTCATTTATTTACTCTGATAGAAGGGCAGAAAGGCATGACTGTCCTCCCAAGAAGAACAACAGTAATAGTCTTTCGAGGGATGGGGATGGGTCACCAAAACATCAAACTTTAACACAGGAGAGCTCTGTTCATTTCCCATTTTCAACTTTTTTTTTTTTTTTTTAAAGCATGACTACATTCGTTCCCGAACATTAACCATATGTTTATTATTGTGACCATGACGACGATCATCCCCTAACCTTTAACAAAGCAGTCGTTTAAACCTAAACCACAACGTTCACCTGACCTTAACAAAATAGTTTATATAAAATCACCCCATAATTATGCTGACAAGACACAGACTTGTACACAGGTTTTATAATTCTGAATTATTTTTATATTTAGTTATAAGTGGTTTTCTTTCACCCATTCTTTTTTTTCCTAAGGTAACAAAAACAAAACACAAATTCATATTTTAAGGTGATTATACACTAATGAAAACATAGTTGTGCAAGTTATATTCTGTAAATAGAGCCCCCTAAATCTGATACACTGGACATAAGTCATTTTTATAATGTCGCATTAATAAGTTCTGGGTATTTTTTTGTCAAATTACTGCCATTCAATTGCCAAGTGCAGCTTTAAACAACTGCTTTTTATTCTTAAAACACACTTACACATTAGTGTGATAAGAGCTATAATAGACTGAATCCAGTTTGAAAAAGGTCAGTAAACAACATTCTGTGAATAAAAACCCAGAAAAGTTTATATGAAGCAGACAGCTACACATTCAGACAGAATGTTTCTTTTTCATTTTCTACAGATCATCACCCACAGCTGCCACTTATAGCAGCAGCACCATTTCCCTCCTATAGATGTATTTTTGCAAAGATAGCAGAAATGACAGCCATTCACATCAAACATCACAGCGTGTACGTGTGGAGAAGGTCTGGGCAGGTTTGAAAACAGTCGTGGCCCTGCACGGGCTCCTGCAGAGCAGAGAGGCCACAAGCCGCGCCGTGTTGTTACTGCAGCTGCAGCCAGACGTTTCCTGGACGTCCTGCACGTGCCGTGGAAAAACACATCACTGTCCGCTTCCAACGTGAAATCCACTGCCCTTTACCAATCCACAGAAGAATGTGAGTGACGCATTAAAATCACAAAATTAATAGACATTCCTGAAAATGAATGGAAAAGCAATAAAACACGGACATGAGAAAGAACGATCTGTAAGATGTTTTCAATTTTGAAGGTCGGTCACATGATGACCACTTTGGAAAAACAAGACTCAGCATTCAGCTGCCTTTATTATTTCATTACATTTATTTTGTTTTTAAATGGCACACCTGGTTAAAAAAGTAACATCATGGTTACCATAAAATACACAGTGTCTCACAGTGAATGTATTCAGTCTTACACCAGTACTTTGATTAACTGAATTAGGATGTAAACACCCCTAATTATCTTAATGAGATCAAGGTTTTAACAACAGTTAGAGTTTAGCATGGTTAACAAACTTTTTTTTTTCTTTTTCTTCTGTACAATTATTTAATTGCGTCTTGCAGCCCAGACACTGAAACCCAAATGTTGTATTTAAAATTCAAACAGGAACTACGTGACAAGCAGTGGACCAAATATTAGAGTAAATCGATGCACGTGAAACAAGTAATAAGTATTTACTTTAACGGATGCAAAGATTAATCAGCAGTCTTCATAATGAAATCTTCTCAACATGGTTTTAACAAATTTGACCAAAGCACCTCTGAAAAGTCTGACGGTGAATACCTCAGAATACTGTACATTAAACATATGTGTACACGTGCATAGATAATGCTATGTGACTACCAAGATATTAGTCCAGAGAAGAAGCATTTTTACTTAACTGAAGAATAAATAGACAGAAAAAACAACTGTATAGATTCAGGCTGCAACCCAACAAAGTGTGGAAAAAAGTTAAGCAGCTTAAAACCTTTAATAACTGATTTTTAGGTCACTAGGTGGCAGCAGAAACAAGCTGTGAACACAGCAGTGACATATTACCACCTTTTAAGTTGATACAGCAAACTGTTTCCTCTGTCATAGTTTTGGGTTTCTTGTTCAGTGTTTCCTGTTTTATTTTGTAATTCTCCCATTCCCCTGTGTCTGTAACATCCTGCCTTTGTTGTGTTTCCTGTCAGTTTTATTTGGCTGTTCCACCCTGATTAGTTGCATCTGTCCCTGATTAGTTTTCACCTGTGTCTTGTTGTCCTGTCTCCACTTGTGAATTTAGTCCTCCCAGGGACCATATTTCAAATGTCCCAGAGAGATTCCTTGTGTTTTTTTGACTACGGCTTTGTTTTCTTAGACCGTGCGTGTTTTATGGATTTTGGACTTCCTTTGCCTCCCTTGGATTGCTCACTATTCCCTGCTACGTCAAGCCTTCATATTTGCCAGTGTTATTAAACCAATGTTCAGCATCAGTTCTGCCTTCTTTATTCCTCATGTTCTTGGTTACCCTGCTTGATATTTGGGACAGCTTCATTGTCCATATCCGGCAGACACAGGAGTCACATATCTGACCACTGTATGAATTTAAATACAATATTCACAATTTATTTTGCTGTTTTACTCTCCATGAACAAAATCAATTTGTTCAGCATCTAGTCGAACATGTGGGTGTCTGCAGCTCGCTGCTGGACTGGTAGCATACAGGGTTTTTAAAGCTGATGAAATGAAAGAAAACAGTTAAGTTGCCATCTGGAAAACCAAAACACAGCTGTGAAATGATATAAAACGCTGTAGAGCGAAAGGAAACTTTAGAATCGGATAATATTTATTTGTGGGTCATTTGATGCATTGACAGCATAAATATATAGACCTACTTAGAAAAGTATTTGGAAACAAAAACCCGAGTCATTTTATTTGTATGGCCCAAAATCACACATTTGCCTCAAGGGGATGACACCCTCTATCCTAAGACCCTCAATTCTAAGGTATGGTTTCAGATCTGCTGTCTATGTATACTGTATGTGTTTACCCTACCTGCATGTGTCACCTCCACATCAGTTAAATTGGATGTATAGTAGTAGAGATGATAGACAAGTCTTCCCCCCCGCTCTCCTTCAGAAACAGCTGCAGCAGTCTAACCAGATGAGTGGCTGTACTCCAAGAGGAAGGCGATTCAAAAACATGCAGCTGGTCGTCATCGCACACACACGCTCAACAGGCAAGCCGAACAATCCATCTACATCACATCTGGTCATGAGAATAATTATACTCCGCTGACAGGTGTGAGTTTTTGTACATGTTTTTGTTTTTGACATAAGAGAGACGAGTCAAATAAAAATAGTTGCTCTGTGGAGGAAAATTAAGCTATTTTTATATTAACAATTTATCATAGGACCACATGTAATGTGAAAGACCAACACAGAGTTATCACCTGACATTGCATCCTCACTCAGCTATGTCGTGTTTTTAGCCGTTTTACAGCTCACAACTTTGCTGTCTTGGTTCACTCTCTCCACTTTCATCACCGTTGTTTCCACACACAACAGGCAGCTGTTTTCAGCAACAACAACTCTGCCAACTCCCTTTAGCTACTGAATGCTTCACTATGTGAACCAGCTAGTTGCTAATTTAGCATATAGTGGGATTACTGGGTTTTTTTTTTTTTGGTTTTTTTTTTAGTATATCCAGCTGCAGCCGCAGCGCAAATGTAAAGGATAGATGTGAAGGAAGTTTAACTTCCAAGTATGGTTTGTGGATTGGATCACAGAAGAGACTGAGCCCAAAACTTTGATATTTAACAAAAAAACTCTGATGAAGCCACTGTAGACTACCTGCACAGCATCATACAGTGGACAAATAAAGGATACTGGACTTGTCATGCACCCAGAAACATGACTGAAAATGAATGTTGATGTGGCTCTTTTTCTATGGTTTGTTAACACGATCCCCATTAACAACAGAAATGAAACAAATTTTTAAAAATGGTCAACTAAAGTAGATTTACTTTTAAAGAGGTAACGGTAGCAGACTACCACGGACTGATCCATGTTGAAATCATTTATTGGTTTCACAATGGGAATATGCAGCGCAGGTGGGGGAGCCAGTGACGGGTTATCCAGGGAGGTGCCGGGCTGGTGCTGGCTGGAATCCAAGAGTGCAGAGGGAGAGAGATAAAACAGAACTGGACGTGGCAGAGAGGGTTTTCCTGCAGCACAAGGAGATCACGATTACTCAAAAGAGCAAAGTTAGAGCGGAGTTGGCTTTAGCACTGTTACCACAAGGTAAACTTAACTATCAGACGCCACCTGGAAGTTTGAATTGGTGTTTTATGCAGCGCAGGGTTTATTGGTAGATGGAGGAACAGGTGGTGAGGTGATCAGACAGGTGAGAGGGAAACTAGAGGCCGCTCCCAGTGACATACACAAATGAAGATAGACAAAAACATAAGGAGGGGGAAACAATAAAAAAAAAGTAGTAACAAGAACCAGGAACCGCGAGGCAAAGTGTAAATTATCAAGAAATCTCAACGAAAGATGTATTATATAAGATTAATCTTGACCTCATGTCAGTTCCATGTGTAGCAGTGGATGTGTGGATTTACCTGTCAAGGGTACCAAACCAAACTTGTGACATCACTCCAAGTTTGGCCTGATTGAATCAGTTTAGAGCTGCCAAAAATAATACACTGGCCAAGCAACTGAGAGAGAGTTGGCTCAAGCTTCTGGCTCTACACATTCCCACCAGGCAGGTTTGTCTTTTGTCAGAAGTGCAGGAGCCGCCCAGTCCCAACACTACGTCCGTGACCTCTCTTGGTGACGTGGTTGCACCCTAATGCAGCCCCATCCCCTGTTTTTGAAGGCTGTCCAACAAAAAAAAAAAAAAAACACCCTCCATGACCTTGAAGATACATATTGAAACACTTTCCGCACTGCAAGGTCTTTTTCCTGAAACATAATCTCACAGAAAGCCTGGTGCATGTGGAGGGCACTGTTAGGTACCGTGTGGCACAGTGGCACAAATGAGTCTTTGTGTTGCCTTGTTGGGTCTTACATCATTCTCCAGACTCCAGCTCCAGAAGTGACTGCTGGAGGGTTTGGTGGGAGATCCCTGTGGTACACTTGACCCTACACTGAACTCATCTGATTTTTTACCTTTCTCACAGAAGCTGCTGTTAACTCCATTACAACCTCATATTGTTCCCATGCAAGGTTTTCCAAGTTCTGTCAGGCTTCTTGGCTAAAGCCTGACCTCCTCATCCTGTGTCGGCTTCTGAGCCTTGCTGCTTTGGATCAGGAGCCGCAGGGAGCTGAGCCTCGCTAGCTGGCAGGTCAATGGCCTCAGTGTTGCTGCAAGGCAGTATGGCTGCTTCTGCTGCTGCTGCTGCTTCTGCTGCTGCTGCTGCTCCATCTCACCCTGCCTGCCTGAGCTCAGCTTTTCCAGCCATAACTCATCCCTGCTAATTAGCACAAGGGCTCGGCGAGGGAACCACTTTCACATGGGAAGCCCTTCGTTCGTTTCCACCCCTGTGTGCCCAAGCACAAGTTAGCGGTGTTATGAGACAAGGCTGTGGCTGAGAAACACACAGGCGAGAATAATCCTCTGGCTCTTCTCTGAGGTCAACTTCACACACAGAAAAAAAGTTCCCCTCACGTAAGCCAATTACATAAACGTAAACAGTTGATGGAAACATTTATGAGCTGCTCATCCTTCATCCAATAGACATTTTTACATGATCTGTCTTGACACAGAAAAACTACGACGTGAATTATTTTCCTAAACCACACAAGATTCAAAACAAGGTTCTATTGATCAAAACCGAACATGTAACAACTTGCTGACATGCTGCCTGTGACATCAATGACTCATCAATTCCAAATCTACACATAGCTTATTACTGAATGCTGAACGCGGCTGTGGCGAGCACTTGTTTGTGGCTGTGCTAACCTCTGCCCCTGCTCCAGTGCAACACAACTAACTCGAATGCAGCAATGATCGCTGCATGATTTACTTTAAGTGGCTTGTAATATAATTGAAAACACATCTCCAAACTAATAAAAATGTTAATAGGGGTCAACAGCTGCAACAAACAATGACCAAACACAAAAATGTGAGAAGTTTGTGGTTTATTTTGGTATTTCATTTATTGATTTCTTTGGGCCATTGGGGGCAGTGCAAGCTGTGAACACAACATTAACATCATCACTTTATAAAGTTGTTTTATTGAACCTGTTGGCACGAATTTACACATTCAACAGAAAAAGAGTAACATTATCAGCCATTTAGTTTAGTCACAGTGTTTCTTGAATCCTGTTGAATAGATTCAATATTTACTCACCTATGATCTCTGCCAACCCTCTTTAGCTACTGAATGCTTCACTATGTGAACCAGCTAGTTGCTAATTTAGCATATAGGGGGATTACTGTTTTTTTGTTTTTTGTTTTTTTTTAGTATATCCAGCTGCAGCCGCAGCGCAAATGTAAAGGATAGATGTGAAGGAAGTTTAACTTCCAAGTATGGTTTGTGGATTGGATCACAGAAGAGACTGCGCCCAAAACTTTGATATTTAACTCAAATACCAAACTATAGGCTACAGAAATGAGCCAAAAATAACATTTTCAAGCTATAGTAGGTCTACGTTACATGCATATGTGGTTCATTCCAGCAAGCATTTCATGAAGACCCACCCTACACCCTACTCTGATTGGCTGGTTGGTTAGGTTTAGGTATGAGGAGTGGTCAATGTCAGGCCCAATCAGAGCCAGAATATACTAAAGATGGGACTTTTCATGATGTTAAGTTTGCAAAAGTTCAATTATTCACATTATTAAAACATAAAAAATACACTGTGATGATCACTAATAAACATTCAAGTATAAATATAGTTAAGAGTTAAGCTGACAAGTTGCCAAAGTAGTTGCAAAGATGTTTCCATCTTTGTCACCTTTTGCATTCAGTGATGCATTCAAATGCAAACACAAACTAGTGCAGGTAAGGAGAACCAGTGGCGGGGTGTCCAGGGGCGGTGCAGGGCTGGTGGTGACAGGAATCCAGAAAGTACAGACGTGGGAACAAACAGAGCTGAACGTGGCAGGAGGAAGATTGACAAGGTTTTCCCGAGGCACAGAGAAAATCACAATTACATTTAGACATTTACATTTAGTCATTCAGCAGACGCTTTTATCCAAAGCGACTTACAGAGAAGGGAACAATCAAGGTATAGTGCAATAAGAAGCGTTAGCGCAGCAATAAGTGCTTGTGACAATTCTAAAGGAGGAGATTTGTCATTTGACATCTCTACCTTTAAAAAAACTCCTGAAGACCCAGCTCTTCAGAGAATACCTTCTCTCCTAGCACTACATGACAAATCTACTCCTTTTTTAGTCAAAGAAATCACAGAAGAGCAAAGTTACAAAAGAGTTGGCTGTAGCACTTGTTACCATTAGGGAGCTGGAACAATCTGGCAGCGTCTGGAAGGTTGAGAAGGGATTCTATGCAGGATTTGATTATGAATGAGGGTCATGCAGTGAGGCAATCAGGCAGGTGAGAGGGAAACACCCACCGACAGAGAGAGAGAGAGAAGAACGAGAGGAGAACGAGGGGTAAACACTAGAAAGGAAAGAGGCAAACAGCTTAACAATATATTGTTGTGGCTTAAACACATAGGTTCCAGGTTCTCCTTGTTTCTTTGCTACATTTTCAACTTATTTTTGATCTGCTATGGTCTATTGTCTTCCTCAGCCACTGTAACTTTGTGTTCATGTGGGTGTGATTTGGTTTACCTTGGCTGCTAACAAAGTATGATAATGGGGGTGGTTCGTAGGAGGTGTGTAACATCTGCAAGGCCTCAGCTGGATATGTCTGCAATGGCTACAAACATCTCTGTTGAGAACAGTGAGAAAAACAATGAGCTAGAAGGCGCTAAAATGTTGTGGTGATCTGCAGAGGTGGATGATATATCTAATTTCTCGTTCACATAACACAAACTCATTTGCTCCATTGTTATTAGGGCAGCTTTAAACTCCATCTCTATTGATACTGAAAATACAACCATATAATATTTTGTCTTAAGAGTGTGGACAGCAGTGCTAGTCGCAGTGCTGCTATTCAAGGATTTTCACGTGAACTCTCTCATTTTTGTACAAACAACGTATCCCTCCATAATAATAATGTTGCAATCACATAATAATTTGGTGGTTTTATGTTTTTTTTTTTAAGTATAATGATGACAAAATTGTAACTTCAGCTTTTTTATTTTGAGGATTTTATGCACATGCATTAAATGCCTGTATCAAATACTCCTGAGAATATCACAGACACTTTTTTTGGCATACGTCTACAAAAGAAAAATAACCCACAAACATCTGCTGGTTACACTTTGATCTCATATGCAGGTTTGATCAAATGTTCTATGTTAGCACTGAGTAAGGCCAACAACAACAAGTGGTAACCATGTAGCCTCCCCTCTTTTATTTTAACATGCCACAAAATGATGAAAGTGTACCTTGGTAGCAGCAACACACAGCCCCGAAAATGAGACTCTGAGAGCCATTGTGTGTGTCTTTATATGAGACACAGTAAAGTATGTGGCAGCGTGAGGTGACTGGATGGAAATAACAAGAGGAACACACAGCCTGTGCCACTGTGGGGAATGGAGAATGCTGGTAAACCAAGAAAATCTCCCTTACAATTACAAGAGGCCAAAGGAACAAGAGACGAGGATTGGAAGCCAGGACGGGAGAAGCAGAGAAAGTAAGAAAAAGAAAATACAGAAAGAAGGCAGTGGTGGTAGAGAGAGATCATAAAATCTTGAATACACCCTCCGGACAGCCATACAAAAGGTTGTTCGCTGAAGAGGAGCACCAGTAATGCTTTTAATTGGGATACCCTTCTGAGCTGTCCGTTGTTAAACATGTATATTGTTCTGAAGGCTCCATAAGGTTTGAATAAAGTTTACAGCATTATATCATAGTTATGTGAAAACAGCACAGGCTTTCTCTGGTTTCACTGTTCAGAAACATTTTGCTATAAGCTCTGGTATTTTAATGCTAATGATGATTGTAATAATAAACACATGCACATATACATATATGCATCTTGAAGGGTTATTTTTTTTTAAAATCCATTTGAAAATCCTCTAAAATCAGATTTCTGCTGATGTTTTTGCCACTGAAACCAAAGTCTTGTCAGAAGTCTTTGTGTTTTGCCGGACTCTTGTCCTAAAAACAAATCCATTTTGGCACCCAGGAGGTGTTTCTGGCACCATGGTGGAAACCCAGTTCCATGCTAGTCGCAAATGTCCACTCTGTTCTGTTCCCCAGAATAACAAATTTTCTTAAACCAAGACCGCTCTCCAAACCAAAGCACTAGTAAATCTTTCATCAGGCTCATGCAACAAAGGCATAAATCAGTATTATGCAGCTTCTGGGCCAGTGCATGCACTAGAACAGTGTCAAAAAGTTAAATTTTTATTATCTGGATTCACTTTCGTCCTTTTCTAAACCCCTGTTCAGTGACATAGAGGGTTTTTACAATAACATTTGTGATCTTAAGGCTTTGTCAGCCCACATTCAAACCCACTCACTGCAGTATGAAAATTAAATGTTTTACTCTGTTTTATCCAGCAGATGGGGTTAAAACTCCAACCAAAATGAAGTCCTTGATCAGGGATAATTATGCCTTTCTTTCTGCTTTGTGTATAAAATTGCAGACTATTCAGAGCTGGGTTATTTTGAGGATTCTTATCTCGTGCAGTCATGTAAATATAGAATTTAAAGTGAGTCTGAAAAGGCCTGAAACATTGAAAGGAATTTTAAAGTATTCTTGCCAAACCCAACAAAGCCCACAAATCCTAATTAAATTCTGATGATGAATTCCTTTCAGCAGAACTATTTTCAACAACATTTTTGATCCCGAGCCCATCCACAAACCTGACAAATTTACAGAGGCCAGTGAGACCGAAGCCCGACTGGTCTCACTGGGTCCCACTGGACTTGGATGAAATAAATATTCATTTCTGTGCAAAGCCGCCAGACTCAGAATCAGTGTTTCAGTGTGCCACTGCAGGAAAGCAGCAAACAAGTTCAAATCAGTCAGCTCCACTCATACACGTGGACTTTGACTACGTGCACAAAGTCCTGCTTTAAATGTAGACAGCATGGTTTCGGCATTTTACTTGCAAAAGAAGTTAAAAGTCAGCCTGCTGGCTGATACAGGGGCATAGATGTCGATTAATATGCAGTCTACTGTTTTTAGGATTAAATAAATACTTATACTACTTATTTCTAGTAGTCATTACTATATACACCAGTTAGGATCGGAGTGCATAACTGGTGCAACGTATGGAAATATTTTTCAGCATTAGAATTAGCATTTGACTGATGACAATTTTCTTAAGAAGAGAAATTTAGGATTTAAAAATAAAAGTAACTATTTAAAGGTCCAGTGTTTCGGATTTAGTGGCATCTAGTGGAGAGGGTGCAGACTGCAACCAACTGAATACAACTCCCGTTCCAAGGAAAAACTATGTGGGTGAAAGCCTCTATCCAGAGCCAGTGTTTGCTTTGTCCATTCTGTGCATTGTACATGACAGTTCAGCATAAGAGGACCCACTCTCTGTAGATATAAAGGGCTCATTCTAAACTAACAAAAACACAACAATTCTTATTTCCAGGTGATTAAACACAAATGAAAACATACATATGAATAAAGGAAGAACCTAAAAATCATCTTAAATGTTACACATTGCACCTTTACCTGAACTATTCTGTACTTATATGCACTTGTAAAGAAAAATAGGACAGAGCAGCTTTATCAAAAAGAATCTACCTGACTACTATATACTTGACTACATGTTTTGATGTGCAGTTGACATGAAAAAGACAAATCTGCAGCGCTCGTTTTCATTTGCTTTGGCTGAGTGAAACCAGCAAACACGTTCGTGTTTTTTAAGTTCACTTTATGTTGACCCAGTTGAAGACTTCAAGGTAAAATGATCAATTCCTGAAATTCTTCTAATTAAGACTCAAAGTTCAACCTCTAAGCGTTTCACATTTTTACATAAATTATGAGCACAGTGTTTGACTGTGTACGTGTGCAAAGTTATGATGAGATAGTTTTGCGCTCCTTTCCACGACCTCCAAGTGATTTATGAAAAGAAAAAATCAAATAAAAAGAATATTCACCCTTCCACTTTATCTGCCTCATGTTGTGACAGGCTAAGTATAGTGGCAGTTGCTGCGTGACATTGGTTTAATGGTGCTGTGTGTGTGAAGTGCAACCACTTATATGACTCAGATTTATGTCTCTCTGTCTGCAGACCGTCAGGTTATGGCAGCTTGTTCTACTATATAGGTCAAAACAGTAACAGAATAACACTGGGCCAAAGTCAGTGTATTTCCTTTCCTTTCCTTTCCTTTCCTTTCCTTTCCTTTCCCTTTCTTTCCTTTCCTTTCCCTTTGTCAAAGGTCAGTGGATCTCCATGGTGATATTGATCTGTAGGAAAGAGATCCAGTGCTAACTATCCCCCCTTCAGTGTGACTGATCATTAGCAGCATGTAAGATTCCAAAAATATCCAACTATTCCTTTAAGTCTAATCGAGTTGTTGGCACACAGCAGGAACAAAGTGCAACATACAACACAGAATGCACCTAATTTACATGTAACATTTGACCTATCTGATGATATAGTTGGTGATATTAACATTTATTTATTCATTTTTATGTTTGCAGTGATCACAAAGGCTGCAGACACTTCGATTCCTATACAAGCTTTTATATCTTCCACTGATCTCGGAGATTCTGGGGTCGCCTGAAGCTACTCGTGCACTTGTTTTTTTTTTTTTTTAAGTCCTGTTGAAATTCAGCATGAAGATGACAGTCTGACCTACTTTGGGGTTCACTTGGCCACTTCTGTATGAACTGATCCTTCAACCTGTTCAACACTTACCTTCAAACAGCTGATGTTGTCACATGGCCATGCCTAATGTGATATTGTGGACGTCGTAGTCGTCAACTACGGAAAAATTGTTTTAAATTTTTGGGGAAATGTGATCACTGCTGTTGATTGACAAGTGATCTCTAGGATCTGCACTGCTGACACTACTGATTATTGATTCAAAAAGCATGTACGATACGATACGAATCAAGATTCTGGGGTTCAAAGCCCAAAAGTTACACATGCACTGTCTGAAATTTAGTTTCTTTATGTCTTGTTAAAATCCAGCCTAAAGATCACATTCAGCTGATGCTGTCACATCACCATGCCTAATGAGATATTGTTGCACGTTTCACTCTTGGTTGACTTGATGTTGAACCCATACATCATGTTAACAGCACATCCATCAAATGTCTGTTATAGGCTGTGTTCGACGGTGATAATCTGATCTGTTAAAAAGAGATCGATGGGCATTTGTCAGCACGTCAGCCGGCCTCTCTGTCATGTTGCTGCTGCTGCTGCTGCTCACATTCCACACGTGAATCTGCTTTAAATCCTAAAAAAAAAAAAACTGAAGCTTTGATGGCCGCTGTCATAAAAACATGAAAAACATGAAAACGTGTCGTGTGTCTCGTGTGTGAAAGCTGTTCTGTAATGTGTGTTTAATTGTCAGGAATGGAGAAAGTGCCTGTAGGATGGGATGGTCTGTTATCACGGCTAGTCATCACAGCCAGACGACTCTCACTCCAGCAACATGACCTGGGAACATTACTGTTTTTATCTGACCCTGTGTACATTCCTCACCACTTGGCAGTTTTGTCACCATGAATGATCACCCACTTACTAAGAAAACCTGAAGTAAATCATAAGTCTGTCCAAGGTTTTTTTCCAAGGTTGATAACAGAATATTTGAATATGGAGCACGGTTTCTTCTCTCTGCAGAGAATATGTAGGGCATGTCCATGCCTCTGGATGCTACACTCAATAAAAGGAAAGCAACTGAATGGTCAAAAGGTGTATGCTATGGGTCACTACTGCCCCCTATTGGCATGAGAGCCAGTGTTGCTCCTTCAGCTGCATGTGCAGCTTTCCAGATTTCTCTGAGAAAGAAATTTGATCTAAATTTAATTTGAAATCTTTTTTTCAATCAAGTATCAATAACTGCAATATGTGTGAGCACAGAGCATTGCATTTTTTGCACCATGTACATACATGTTGTACTACTATGTATGTCCTCTTTTGCTGTTTTGCTGAATTTCTCTGCAGGGATATTAAAGTCTACTTTGTACCTTGTAACAGGGAAGCTGTTTAAATAAATGTCAGGTAAATTAAATAAAAAATAAAAAAAACACCCAACCATGTTACCTAATGGTTGTGCTCAAGTAGACAAATTTAGAAAATGAAATGTCACACTAGATCATTGCCATGTGTGCTAAATGTCTGAGGAACAGGCTCTCAGCAGAATTAGGAATAATAATCATGCTCAGGACAAAATGTCAGCTGTCTGCACTGGCAAATAATGAGAAAGTAAAAATGTTAAGCCTTTTAAATCGTAACCAAATTAAACTATATAAAATGTGGTTTGTGAAATGCAGAGATGAAACTGAAAAGCAGTTTATAGGGTTGCTTTGAACTCTTTCCAATACTTAAAATGCTTAAAATTAAAGCACGAGTAGCACAGATAATCAGCCTTCTTGGTTAAGAGAGCAGCACTTAAGATTAATAGAGGGGAAACTGTACAATCAGAAGTGTTATAAAACAGACACTCAAAATAAAGGGGCTTGTATGTGCAACTGATATGTGTCCAGCCTTTGGGATTGAATTTGGCATTTTATGTGTAAAAACAATGCGTTTTCATAAAGATCTATGTTCCCTCTCTCTGTTTCGGCCCTCTGTCTACACGAACCAAATGTTTTTGCAGCCTTGTCTCCTAGAAATGTGTTTATACACAATAAATTAGCAACATAAAATACGTTTTGAGGGAAATGCAATGCAGACAGAATTACATTTTCCAAGAACACAATGAGGAAATATTGTTATTTAATGTACCTGGTGAGTCACAGAATTGTTGTCCCTGACACTGAACGTAGCTTTGAATACACTCTTCACTCGAAGGAACTACAAATGTATTACACTTTTTTATCATTATGTTTAGGCACTGGTGGCATTGGTTAAGTTAATTTAAAGATCATTCAAGTCCAAGCCAACATCGAGCTGACATCTCTGCTCCTGTTGATTGACAAGTGTTTTCTAGGAATTTATAGCAGATATTATTGACTTAGATCAAAAGGTCAGCATAGTCTGCCAACACTATTGATTACTGCCCATGTTCACCCTCTAATTTATGAATTTGTCACCTGAAGCAGGCTGGTTGTAGAGCAGTGAGACATCCAGCCCTCCTATTGACTTCTGGATGTGTTTTGCTGTCATTATTCCTTGAATCAACCATCTGACACAAACCCTGCACGAGTCCCAGAGAGCAGAAGACGCCTCAGGCGAACGCCGGACTCCCAGTGGGATGATGCACTGTCGCTTAAACATCTCTGACAGGCCGGGAAAGGCTTAGGTTAGGTCCTGCCCTCTCTGTCTCCTAACAGTTAAATACCGGGGACAAACTTTAGATGTTTTAACTGCGATTACCTGCACGACGATTTGAGTGAGATCAGTTCCCTATGCAAATCAAAATTTGAGGTAGAAAATGTTCAACTTTACCAGGAAAGAAAAATTTAGCATGTTTTTTTTCCTGTGCAATCTTACAGCACAGATTATACAGATTATATAATAGGTTGCTCTATTTCTTCTTTCACTATCATCCCCATTATTCTGAGAATTGAGGGACAGGTTGCCATGGGGATATTTGCTGGTTGCCATTCACCAACACAGGTAATTGTTCCTCTTCACTATCTTTTTCTCCATCTCTCATGTCCTCCTCCCAACACTCGTTCACCACTTACTGATAGTCAAGGATGTTCTTCAAAATAGACCAAAAAGGGTACAATTTGTTTGAACAGTATTAACTAATCAGGTGTTTGCTGTATTTGAAGCTGCATTTGCTGATATTTGTGGCTGTGTTCTTACCTGATACTCAAGTTGATAATGAAATATGAGATTCTCAGATTAGTCTCAGATATTCAAAACAGCCCCTGCTTCCATATACAGCAATAACATCCTGTAACCTTGACTACAGGTTGATAACTGTAGATGTTCACTGTGATAGATTTAAAGATGATAAAGCAAAGACTGCATTTAATGGTAAATGGACTGCAGCCCACATTCACGCACACACACACACACACACACACACACACACACACACACACACACACACACACACTTACTGTTGGTGTTGCCATCCAAGATGCTGCTCACTGAAACAGGTTTGGGTTCAGTGTTTTGCTCAGTGCTATCAGGAAGAGCTGCTACTAATAAGATACTAATTAAGGTCCAGTTCCATTCAGGTCAAACACAGTCAGGGTTCGGCTGTGGCACACCAACTGGAAAGTCTCAGCTGCACTAAATGGAACACAGCCTTAATTAGTATCATTGGAAACACCTGCGTTGACCCTACTATTTCATGTCAAAATGGCTGCTGTGAAAAAGATCTGTTAGTGTTAATAATGGGTTTTATTTAGATGTAGCTGCAAAAAATGGTGGCTTTGTAGTCGTGCCGTGAACACTTGCTAAGTGAAGATAGCGTAGCTATCGGACAATCACTGTTGTAACTCATCTTGACGTGGTTTTCCCACTCAGCTGGTCATAATTACAGCCTGAATGGTTCGCCATGAGCTTGGCATTAACACAAAGCAGCAGCAGTTTTGTAATCTATGTCTGTGTGCATGACAATTTTTGTTTAAAGTCTAAGCATTCAAAGTGTGACTATGTGCATATACAAATTGGAATAAAGCAATTTCATTGGCTGTATGAAAACAAGTTTTCCGTCTATGTAGATATAGCCTAATGGCAGTCAGACTCATTAATGCAAAGATAGGGGGACAAAAAATATAAACAAAAAACAAAAAATATACAATATTAATTTCAAACATACCAACAATTGTCAAAAGCAGTGTCACTCTGTAATGTTTTATATATCATTGACTGTATAATATCCATTTATGTGGTGGAATGTGATCAAACCTGAAACACTGTGCATTTGACCTGGTTGCAGGCACTCTACTATAAAGTGATACTGATCGGGTTCTCCATTTAAATTCACTGCAGTAAAGTTGAGTTCATCTTGCATGACTCCAATGCAGAAATGTGTTCATTGCACAGTTGCACACATGTACCATATACAGTATATTTGCTCACAGTAGCTGCATCAGATGAAGCATTAAAATGTAAACGTGGTGGTGATTTATATTCCTAGGCAGCATCTAGACTCTAGATGGTTCTACAGCACCAGCATCAGCTCGGCAAGATCCACAAGGGAATCATCATGACGGACTTTTGTCTCCATGAAAATACATCGAGAGGCGGAGGATACAAGCAAATACAAATTTGAATATCAAATGTGTCTTTTTCTCTTGGTTTAGGTTTTTCATCCACATCCTGAAACAGAAAGTGAAATCAAAAATAGAGGTTCCAAAAAAAAATTCAAAGTGTTTCTGCTGGATGTCAAGCTTTCACAGACGAGGTCAAGATGACTCGACACTAACCGCGATCACACCTGTCACATATTCACACCTTGAATCTTTGATGCTGAATGTTACTGTGCAAGCAATCTTTATTTTTCTTCTCTTTCCATTTAAATGTTATTCCATTATCTTAAAATGAATTTCATACCGACCTTGTTTGTTTGTTTTGTCAAACACTTTCCTCTTGGGCTTAATAATAGAGCTAAATGACGTACTGCATTGAGCTGAGTTCATTTCTTGACACAATCAAATATACAAAAAGTCAGCAGAAGCAAACGACTCACTACATTTTCTTTTCCAGGCTGTCAGACAATCTGAGCCAAGCTGAGAAGAAAATTTATGTCTCTCTGCCCTCCAGCACTCAAACAGCTTCCTTCCACCTGTCAGATGGGGCTGCATTTATTTATTAAGGCCACAACAACCATTGTGAAATCATAAATAATAATAAATCATATGTGTGTGTGCATGTGTCAATATTATTATTATTATTATTATTATTATTATTATTATTATTTATTAGATATTTACTATACACACATATATAACTGTTTCTCCTAAAAATCCCTTAAAATGAGTCAACAAACACAAAAGCACATATGATATTCTGAACATAATATATTTTATCATATATTTGGCCAAGAAGATATTAGACTGATATAATTTTTCACATGTGAAAATTCATTCTTGACTTTGAAAACATTATTTTGGCACAAAACATTTAACTCAAGGTCCAATTGCTTTCTTTTTCCAGAGCTTTGGCAGCTTAACATCAAGACATTAAGGTTTTTCTTTGTTTCTCTGTTCTTTGGTTGTTTTTTGTTTTTGACCAAACTGGTATTTTTAGCATAATTGAAGGATGACGCCAGCGACGAGACTAACCACATTGACATTTGCAGGTACGTTTTTAAGTACGTTAAATGTGCTGTAGTTGATGAGCTAATAAGGTAGCTTGGAAAATGTTCAACCGAGTGGTGTGTGTGTGATTTTAAAGGAATATTTTGACAAATGGGAAATACATTTATTTGTTTTATTTTCCTAAAGATTTAGATGAGAAGATTGATATCACTCTGGTGTTTGTGTGTTAAATATGGAGGTAGAACCAGGAGGTGATTAGCCTAAAGGCTGAAATTCAAATTAAACAACTGCTGTGTCTCAATGCTGTTCTTTTATTAGTACACTTCTATGTCATACACTGTGTGCACTATGTACTTCCTGTGGTGCGCTTCTTTGCAACCATGCGGAACATTGGAGCCAACATTTGACTGTCAAAACAAATAAATATAAACAACTTACATTTATGCAATGTTGTATTCACTGCAACCGCTTCAGCTCCGGCAGCTTCTTTGGCAGCCATTTTTACAATGTCGATGGTCCCCCGCCTTCCGCTACTTAGCCAAAATGGCGACCATTGAGGAGTGAGGTTGGGGAGTGTCCAACGTTCCATACTTTTGTTATGAGTGCACTCACAGTACACTGTGTTTTGCCATAACTGACGGTGTGCATGCACTTATGTACTCAATAGCAAGTGTTAGTATGGAAGTGCCCGAACTAGTACTACACCAGCATCTAAACTAACTATGATGACATTCACAGCTCTGTTTTTGTGCTAGCTGTCTAACTAATTAGCAGCTGACAAGTTGTGGCTTTGTTTATTCAGCAACAAGTTAGATTGATGAGTTACAAAAGAAGCTGAAGCATAAGAAAACATAAAAATGTCACATTGAATTTCAAAGGAGCTCAAAGGAGAATAAAATTACATCTTTTTGATTTTCCTTTCCTCTTGAAATGAATTGAAAAAGAATTTTGCTACCATCTACCACTTAGTCATCCTACATTAACACTGTCATTCTATATTTCATGTCCTCAGCCTCACACTTATGCTGGCCTCAGCCTTGTGTTTGAAGTCAGCACTGAGGGAAGCACCGTGGCTGCTATAGAACCGGCTGTAAAACATCTGGGTTATCTGTTGCCTAGCAACAGCGCTAATTAAATCAGTCTTTGCCTATTACGGGTAATGGCTACCGTAAAAAATCAAGTTGTTAAAAAGTCTTTCATGCTGCATCTATTTGTAAGTCCAATAAGTGGACTCGCTGTTAATGAATGTATCCACGGTGCCGATAATGGCTCTGTAAAGCATTCAGTGATTGATTTTCTCTAATGAAAATAAGCTTTGACTGCTACATGATAAGAGGGGGCATATTAAATTATCATTATTGTGCATTTGAATCGACCAATCAAGTATAAAGCTGCATTGTTGTTTTGCATGTTTCACTGTTAGGTTACAGCCTTCGGCAGCTGCAGCTGGTAGCAACATTTCAGTTTGTTTTGAATATATATGAATATGGATGAGATTACATTATATACTGTGAAGCAGAGGGATGCATAAAGATAGTTTGATCTGTAAAACAGCTGAAGATTGGGTCTGTGTAGCTGTTATTTAAGCATGAAAGATTATTATTTACCATCACGCTCACTGTCTCTGCCACCCAATTAGAATATAACCGAAGTCTCTAGGTTAATGTTCTCTGTCAGCCAAGCTCAGTAGTTAAAGGTTAGTCCTTGCTGTGAACATTTTTCTGTTGGAGCAACTTTCTGCCAAAATAAAATCCCCATGAATACTGTTCACAGTAACGTTGACAGCTTTGGCAGCTTGCTGCACTGCCTGTAACAAGCTGTGTTTACATTTTCTGTGGCAAGTGGCCCCTGTTGGTCTTCAAAAGTAATGATGAAGGCAGAAGTTGTTGTTGTAGCACATCAGCGATAAGAGAGACTGTTGCTCATGCTCCATTCCCTAGCATTAGTCAACTTTGATTTATTCTAAGCATGAATACAACGTTCAACTATCTTATTTCTTATTTATTTCCCCCACTGTAGATACCTTTAGAGGTAAGTGACCCTTTTAAACATCTTACCTGTTATATATCTTTGTTGTCATTACCATGTGTGCCTCTTCTTCCACATTGTGTCGAGATGCCATATAGCTTCTCAGTGGGTAATCTCAATCTTACACATATTAATAATAAAATTTTACTGATAAAACTGAGAAAGAAAAGAGGACATCATTATGTTTTGAAGTTAATGGAATGAAATGGCCAAGAGTAGCATCTCCTCGAACATACTGAGTGAAGTTATTCTAGTTCTAATTTCCACTGGACGGATTTGCATAATGACTTAGCATAAAAAACACTTAGGGACAAATCTAATGTGGTGCATTTCCACGTTAGTGTGAAATGGCCTGAAACAAAAAGGAATATTTGAATATTCACTAATTCACAAATGAAAGTACTTGAATTTCTTCATGAATTGTGTTTACTGTCCTGTCATACAGGCCCTTACAGCCTTTTTCTGGATGACCATTGAGTTTCCATCTCTTCCCTATTGTGTGCGATGAGGTAACTGCTTCCGAACTGATTGCGTCCATTCACTTGGACTACACCATTTATACAATATCGTTTTCCATAGTGCACCATACGTGAAGATCGAGACTGGGTGAAAAGCAACAATGACGATATCAGTGACGACACGAATAATACCGCTGACGACAATTGCTGCTGAGATTACAATAAACCAAAGCTGATAACAAACAGAGACTTTGTTCTCCTGCTTCTGTTGCTCAAAAGCTCCTCATGTGTTCCTTCTTACGGAGACTACAAAGACGATTAAACTCTACTTCTACATACTTTTGCACTCTGGATTGCAGCTGCTATAATTTGCTTTCATTTAAAATGTCGCAACCCTGATTTCTTCTGTTTGTGTGACTGAATTTAGATGAGGAGAGACTCTCAATAAAAAGCTAATAAAAGGTTTTCAGACATCCTGAATTTGGCATTTTATTTAGTGTTAACATGCCGCTGAATGTCCAAACCAAGTGGCTGTGCTGCTGACAGAACACATTGGAGCTTTTTTGCGTAGGCAGTAATCCTCTGATCTCTTATTAACATGTCTAGACGTTCACAAACACAAAATCCTTGAAACATGACACAAAACATATCTTTCTCTGAAAAGTCACCAGAGGAAAAAAATATATCTACTGTACTGGAGTTTTACTACCCATGTACAGTGATTTTTTAGAATGATGGTGCATTATGTACTTAAAAGTGACAATGGAGCATACAGATGGAGAACATTTTATTTATATTTACAGCACTGTTTATTTTCTCCAATTTCTTTGGTTATTGCATTAAAGTATATTTAAATAATCATGACTTTAAGAAAACAAATCAACACAAGGTCCATTTAGTGGCTGTTCTGGATATCACAAGATTTCCTCAGCAGTGTTTGTCGTTGGCTGAGGAGCAGAGAAACCAGATGCCGATGAAGATCATGTGATATGACCAAAAGCTCCAAAAAAAAAGCTGCTGAATGGACCTCGTGGTGAGATTGTTTTCTCGACAACAGCCAATAAAGACAAAAAGTCATCATAAGCAAAAGAAAATGTAGACAGCTACAATTCCATAACTGGGTCTGATGAAGATCATATGATCAAAAACTCCAGGACAGCTACTACACTGACTTTGTGGTGAGATTGGCTTTCAAGGTCAAGGAAACTCAGTAATGACTCTGTTCAACATCTAATGATAATTCAGTAAATTGTAGGCTTCTTTAAAGCCTGTGAAAACATATCAATTCCCAAGAGTTCTGCTAAAATATGAAATCTTTAAGACTAAATTAGAAGCAAAGTTACCATGTGGGGGAAGAAAACATGAACATGACATCACCTTCGGCAGAAAATGTTGTGTTTCGTGTTGTTGTAGGATCCCAGCAGTCAAAGACGAAAGATGATTTAGAAAACAAATGTAAGAGCCTTTGACCATTTCTAGTAATGACCTTTGTGAAAATCAATGTGCAAGGATTTTTAAATTCCCCTCTCTGTATTATATTATTGCACTGGAGCTCCGTTGTCAAGCACTCAATGGTGGCAGGAGTAAAAGATTGTTGTTTGAATAAGCCTCGAATCAAATCAAGTGGAAAATAGGAGACAAGGCTAAAATATTTGACACTCCTACCAGATAAATTAATGTTTCCTCATATGTTTTGGACTCGTTAGGTGTTGCATCTGCCACAGCAGCTACTGTATTCAGCAATAACTGTCCTGATACAGCCATTACCAAAGCAGACTTATAAGAATAAACATATTACTCATCTCTTTCCCTCTTTTAAGTCACAGCTGGATACGGTTTCCAGTCAGGCGTGACTGCACAATTTTGTCTGATAACAGCAAAGGGTAGGATGCAGCATAGATTCAGGTTCTTTGTGGACATAGCAAGGGATTGTGGGTAGCCCCCGAAGGGGAGTTACGGCTTGACAAATATTTGAAGTGCAGCCCGGCTCTGTTTACATCAGCCAAACCCTCAGGTTGAGGCTGCTACTATTGAATTATGCATCACAAAAGAAGACGGAGGCAACAGTGTCAGAGTCAGAGAAATTTACAATTGAAAAGCATTTCACAGAGCGTCTGACAATATAAAAATGTGTTTCTTTAATTTATTTTACAATCGTTTAAATAAGTAATTGATTTTCAGCAAACCTGGGAGAAATAAAATGAATATAAGGGGAGTAAAAGATCCCCAAACTCTTGCTTTTCTTTCTTATTCTTTATCAAACCATACCGATAATATTCTCACATTTTTTTCTGTCTATTTGATGCACTTTGTGTTCCAAAAAAAAAATAAGTCTAAACACACAGTCAAACTCTGAAAATTGTACATTTTTATAACATGTATTTGCATACAGTACATCTGCATTTTCCCATTTTATCAAATCCACTTACATTTAAAGTACAAATGACAACAACATCTACCACATTAGAAGAAATGTGAATATTCCAAAAGTGAGACTTGAGGAAAAAAAGGCCAGCAAAGGGCCAGTTAATCCCAAATATTGTACAACTTGTCAAACATAGTTACAAAAAAACAGTCCTACAAAGGGTTAAACGAACGGACTGACACTGAGATGTGTTCATTTATAGAGTGCAATCACGGCATAAGCATCTCACAAAATGTTTTGTTAGGAGGTTCAATATCCTCACTTGATTATTTGCTATGGAAATATTATTATTCCATATCAGTGCATCTCTCAGGATAATTGGATTTGTACAGTGTGTTCATTTAACTACTGATGCCAGCTCTAATCAAAAAAGCGAGATACAAAAAGGTATCTGCCTTCTCAATCATGGAGCCACCGTGGGAGTCTTTAATCATGTGATCAGTCCATATTTCAGTTGGACTGAGTGGACATATTTCTCACAGGATTGTTAATATTTAATATCAAATGGATTTTCATCCAGTAAGCAAGCCGTGGTGCCTCAGGCGCCTAGATTTTGTGCAGTGGAGAACCTGGATACTGGCTACTACTGCGTCTGAGAACATTTGAAAAAATGTGAAATGGATTAAATGAACCACTCTCAGTGAACAGTTTGACACATCAATATCCCCCCAAAGCCAGGTCAACCTAAGAGACATAGCCTGTAAATGAATTGTGTGCAGCAGGAATAGTTCATGGGTCCACAGCGGGGATGGTGCTGACCTTGTTGTTCCTGCTGATCCTCCGTTCAGGTCGCGGCCTGGGCAATTTGGTCTGGATCAGCTCCTCGGGTGTGTTACCAAGCGGAGGCAGCAGCCTTTTCTTGCTGTTCCTGGTCTCTGGTAACCACTGAGGTGGCAGCTCGAAGGGTCCAAATCCAAACTGTGGGGAGTCCTCAGCTTCTGTAGGTGTAGCTGGTGCCACCTGAGATGAAGAAGCATAAGCACATGAGTGAACCGGAGAAGCCCGGGGTGCTATGATTGTAGGAGGGCCGTCCTTGGTGATGATCAACCCTCCCCCTGTCCCCTGCAAAGGGTCCTTTTTGGTAATCACCTCCCCTCTGAGGCTCCCCAGTCTGGACCCACCCTTGTGGTCCTCTTTAGTTCCAGAACAGCGCACTGATCCCTGAGAAGGGATCTCATTCTCTACATCCTCTTCTTCCTCGTCTTCCTCAGAGGGCCTGAAGATCTGCTGCTGGCCGATGTTAAACATCTCCAGAAGCTGGCTCCCAGAGCGTCCAGCTGTCTCCAGACCCACCGGCTCCCCGATCACACCCTCTGCTCCTAAAGAGGCCAGACCCCCGGTGCTGACCACGTTACGGCGGCTGTAACGTCTGCGAATCCTGGCCATCAAGTCCAGCCAGCTATGACGCGCTGAGCGGTTAACAGTTAGAAACAAAAGTGGGTTGGTGAGCAGGGACACCTTGGGTAGCCAAAGCGCTGTCAGGTAGAGTGAGATGGGTAGCTCTTTAGTATCTGCCAAAATGGTTCTATAAACCACCAAAGCCCCGTAGGGGGCACTGCACGCTGAGAAAGCCAGCACCACAGCTAGCAGAGTGGCGTGTAGCTCAGCCTCTCTCTGGGACACGTATGGGATGGAGATGCTGTTCTGGGGAGTCCGCAGTGCCGCAATGATCACTTTCTTCTTCTGACTGGCACTGAGCGCTCTGCGGATCAGCAGCATGAAAAGAAAGACCAGGGCGAGAGGGAGGATCACCGTGGTAACATTGTAGATCAACACGTACACCATGTGGCCCAGGGAGTGCGCGTAGTCATTTGAACAGGACGAGGTGACGTAAACATCAGTCACATTGGTCACGGCGAACACGGGGAGGCTCGCCACCGTCGCGTGGACCCAGATATAGATGACCAGATCTCGGGATCTTGCATCTGAGATTTTCCTCTCTAGCGGGTACAGCACAGAGTAGTATCTAGGCACAAAACACAGAACATTTCAGCATGAAGACTTATTTAGACCTATTTTTCTGTAGAAGAATGAATGAATGAATTCGATTTAGCTGCTTCAGTTTCAGGGTCCTGGCATTGTTCATGCTGGCCCACAGTCATGCTGTCATGCCTTAATGGGATACTTGAATGGAGCAGAGGAATAATTACTAGCAACACTTTGCTTTTCTTTTCTTTGCTATTAAAGGGGCCTTTTGGCTGACTAGAGTGTTGCCTGAATATGCTGATGTGAAAATCTCTCTTATGATGATTTGCATGAAAAATAGAAGGGAAAGTGAAAATGAATGCACCTAAAATACCCACATCATTAACAGAAGTTCAAGTATCTTGCTCTGAAAATACATTCCCACCATTTTTAGTTGGCATATAGTTAATCAAGTGTGTTAAGTAAATCTGAAATGACACTAAGGTCGAAGTGGTTTTGATGGAAAGACAGTACAAAGCCAGCCATTCATGCACTGATGAAATACTGACAAAATGGAAAGAGACACCAAATTTATCCTGCAGCCACTTAACACATTCATGGTGTTACTGTAAGATGGAGGTGGCCAGAGCAAACATTGCGAGCTTCATCAGCGATGTCACAGAGACTACGTCCATATTTATGCTGTCAATGGCTATAACCCAAAAGAATGAAACAACATAAAACATAACAACATAAAAACCTGTAAGCTGGTTGGTGAGCAAAAGTGTGCATATTTAACACTCAAAAGTGGGATGAAAGGATTTTCTCTTTATGTATTTGTCGTGTAATACGTCATGCAGAAGTTGAAAATGTGTGGGCGTTTTTTTAATGCATACCCACTAACGCATAACTAGATCTCCTCATATTTGTATCACAGATAATCGTATGTAGATTGTCCCTCATCTTATTGTTGTCCCTTCATAATAAGCAAAACAAATCACATGAAGGACTCTCTCATTTCACTGGATTGTCTCTTCATCACCACATGCAAGTGTATGAGTGTGTGCATGGGCCTATAAATGCTGCAGTTTCAGCCTGCCTGTATATCCACAGCCTCAATTTCCCTCCTTGAGAATAAATAATTCATCGCTTTGATAGCATTCTGACTGTATTAGTTGCTATGGCGGCAATATAATCTTTGTGAAACCAAGGCTGAGACGAAGCTGCAACGATACAGGATCTGACTGCAATCATCATAAAAAATAAATGAAACACGCTTAAATTTGTTACACTGTACTCAACATGGTTACGCTGTCTTGCATGGCTTTTACATTTTGGAGAATGAGCCTATGGTGAAGCAGTTTCAGTCATCTTTTGCAAAGCGTTGCCTGTATAGCCTACTGCAGTGACATAATATCTAGTTTTGATACATTTTGAGGAAACTTAAATCTCCAGAATGAAGGGGGGTTGTTACTTTTTTATGCAGGACAGTAGGGAGATCAGTGCTGGTATTAGTTACTGACAGATATCAATCAACGTGTTACACAGCAAAAATGTTTTGGAAATGCAAAGATGAGAGCCACCAACAGTCATTTTCTGGTTGTAAATACTGAAAATAAAATATAATGGGTGGATTAAGAGTGGGGAACATTGGGAACACTTAATTTCACGTTCCCTTTCTTTTTCATCATTATCTATTAGGACTTCATGTTCATTTCTGTTCAGATTTATCACTCACTTCAGGTTCAAAAATCCATCCACGACTCATAAAGTATAAAGCTGCCTCTCCTCACTCCCTCCCTTTATTCTCTCCCTGCAAATTTCATTGCCAGTCTATTCTCCAACAGATTAATCAGGATTAGTTAGGATGGGAAAAGAGGTTGTGGTTTAATTTAGTGTTAGATCGGGCTTAGTTGGTGTATTAGGGTAGACTTAGTGCTTCTTGCTGGCTAGCTTTTGCTATCTGGCTAAAAAAGTCCAGCTAGTCCATGAACATTTTTGTGGTTGATTCGAGTGTGTTAGTGCTTCGAATTATCTCACAGCTACAGTGGTTAGCGAGCTAGTCCTGCCAGTATCACCATGTCACCAATCTTCTCATACCATAATTTGCAAATAATTTGAAATGAATTAGTGATTTTGTTACTAAAACTTAACAAAGAGCTTGCTTTAATGGGTGTTAACAAATTTGTAGGTAGCAGCAGGCAAGGCTGTAACATCACATTTACTGATCTGATATATTGTCGACAAAATATATTAATAATATAAATTTTAGGCACACTAACATTGAAATAAATTGATTTGGGGTTTAGTATTCGCAAATTACATAGCTGGCAGTATAGAAAAGGCTTCTCCTAGGAAAATACAATTTACAAAATATATACTTGAACAGTTAAATTATAATTTTTTGCCTTAAATCACCTGGTAACAGCTCTGGAGAAGTAGTAACAGTACTGGTAAATTGAAGCCAATGCAAAAGTGCTAAGAACTGTAATTCCTCGAGCGGCCACTTGAGACTGGCTGCAGAAGTGAGTCAACCTCCATAAGCTGCCGTATTAAAATGAACAACTTCACAGCAGAAATAAACATGTTTACAGCCTGGTACAAAAAAACAGTTTTGGTCTCTATAGCTAATTTTCCCGTCCAAGACAACTTTGAGGGGGGGCGCTTGATTTACAGAGCACCCAGGTGTCCTCAGGTCTGCCAATGATCCATGTCTTTGCCGATATTTAGATTAACAGGAGGCAGAAGGAGCAGTACATCCAACATGGCGACAGCTAGCACTGCATATTTTCGGCTTCAAAACAGAGCTTCAGAAACCTACGGGTGACGTCACTGTGATTGATGCTCTGTCCATTCTTTATACTGTCAATGGTAGTAATAAACAAATATAAGTAGTGTTTAAATTAAATTAAAAGCTACAAATAAAATACAACATGTTGAGGTAAATTTAGCTTCCATGTCACTAAGGGCATGATTAGCATTACTTTTAAGTGTGTGTTGTGTGTGTGTGTGTGTGTGTGTGTGTGTGTGTGTGTGTGTGTGTGTGTGTGTGTGTGAGACCATACGTGGGCAGCAGCAGCCATCTCAGGATGCTTTTAGCTGCAGCTTTTAGAGCTGCAGGGAGGCTGCTCAGTGTGGCATACACATGCTCTATCGATCCCAGCCCCCCGAGCACTCTCGTCCTCGCCACAGGGTATAGATGGAGACTGAAAAAGATTTTCTCCCCTATCAAAACAATCATCCAGAGTTTGGCTCTAGTTGTTGCTCCACTTGTGCAGCGTGGTTCTTCCAAATCTCCTTTTTCAGGAAGAGAATTACTTCAGCTGACACAGCCAAGCAGTGAATTGATAAACTGATCAGAGAATCGATCGAGCCATCCACTTCTCTGAAGTGGTACTTTCAAATCCCGTGAAGTGAGTGGGAGTTGCACACTAGCCTCTTTCAAACACATATTTCAAAGTCGGTCAGTTACTGCAGAGCTGAAATAAGCAAAAACAAAACATCACTCTCGTCCTACTCAGGGACGGAGTGCTCTTTTGGTTTTTCCCTTTTTTATGAGAGGTGGTTTTGATTAATTGCAAGCCTCAATTATCTATGACTGAAAAATGTATTATCTCTTTCTACTTTAATTATGTGTATAAACTGGGAGTAATTGGTAAAATAATGCAATGTCAAACATGTTTTCTAAACTGACCTGTCAAGTGCGATGGCACTGAAACTGAGCACAGTGACTGAGCAGAAGAGCTTATGCAGGAACTTGATGGCCTTGCAGAGCAGCAGAGTGTGAAGCCACCAGCAGCAGCGAGGGCTGGCTCCGAGTGCAACATCGAAGGGAATGCAGACCAAGCCGGCGCAGATCCCCGAACACACCAGGTTCTTGATGAATCGGTTTGTCACGGACTTAAAGACATTCGTGCAGCAGGTGCACCACAACACTGTGGCATTTCCTGTGAGGAAAGAGGTGCGGAGCTTTAGAACAAGATCAATACATGCCAATATTATTACCAAGTGGATTCCACTTGTTGTCACATGTCCTACTGAACATAAACCCTTCAAAGCTAGAGGAAACCTATCCAAACATTGGTGCGAATGCATCCTTTAACAACTGAAATCGGTTGAGTCCCTGGATCTTTCTGTATCCTCTTCTGCTCATGTTTAAGGTTCCTCCTGGCACTCATTTGTTCTCCCAGAGTCCAGAAAAATAAATCGATGGCTCGCCTAGGGACTCTAAATTGCGCATTGGTATGAAAGAAGGGTGACGGTCAATATAATCTATGTGATTTAGCACAGACAGATGGATGATTTATCCACCATGTCTTCGTGACTTCCACCAAGTACATAGACTATGAACGTATGAATTATGCAATTAAAGGATTGCCTGCGCCACGTAAGAAGGAAATTTTTAACCATATCATATACTTAATAACACAGTGGTTCCATGCTCTTCATTTTACAGCCTTCAGCCATTACATGTTTCAGGACAAAACTGTACTACCATCAACCATCAGTTTTGTCCTGTGGTCAAATGAAATCCAGATCACAGTCTGTTTTCACAGATTTGCTCCATGAATATTTAAAAAAAATGAAAACTGTACATGTCAGGACAGCAGGTAGACAGTGGCGGACTCTGGCTGTTAAGAGGCAGGGATGAAATAAATAAAAGGGTCACCAGCTATGGTGGGGCACCAGTCTGCAGAAGGTCGTGATGCATTTGTGGTCAAAGAGCTTAGTCAGGGTTAGGGTTAGCACCTTAGAGGGGTGTTTATCACGCTGTATCTACCGTTAGGCAAACATTGGGTGGGCCCTCCTGATGGCAGGGCACAGAGCTCTTACAGGTATCTCTTGATGGAAAAGTCTTCAACTTGGCTTCACCAAATCCCATCTAAATATTTTTTTTAAATGCCAGAAAATGGTTATTCTGTCTTAAATAGTGGTTTTGCAAAGACAAAAAAAATATTTTTTATTCTTAACCATAAACTACTGGAGGCAGAAATCCTAAATAGCTCTTTGCAGGGTGGAAAAAAATTCAATTAAACCCTAACTGAGTGATACAGCACACGATCAGGTGCAAGCAGGGAAACTGTGACATTTTAATGTTAAGATCCTTCCATAATTTGGAGCAATGAGACAGTAATGATTGATAATTAGGTTTAAAAATGTGAACTTTATACTCCCTGTGGTGCACTGACTGATGACAGGACACACAGGTACACATGTGATAGCAGCCCCTCCAAATGCAATTACCCACAGAGTGTTGGCAGTGCTCTCATTGTCAACAAGATGTTCTTTGGTAATTCGTGCCTGCTGTCTGTAAATGTAACGCGCAGCGCTATAAAAGCCTAAAAATTTGGCCTGCGAGATTTTAGAGCTGGAAGTAGCTGTTTTAAGGGAACATGGTGTGCTTTAATGCTCGTTTCTAAGTGTGCAGGATTTCAGTAAGGTGCTGTGTTACAGAGCAGCACTGAGTATTTCAGGGAAACCCTAATGTAGCGGTAATCAGCCGGCCTCTGCATTCTGCGAAACTGACTCACATGGCATGATGAAATTAGCACAAATACTCTTTGTTTAGAATGAAGCACTACATATTTACAGCAAAGATATATTCAGATTTCTACATGTATAGACATACTGTACTGATATTGTGGTTTATGTTTATTGCGATTAATGATTAAGGCAATGATAAGCTCAGCCAACACCTTTTCAGAAGAACAGGAACAATGAAACGTAAAGGGATGAAAAGAAGGCAACACCTTTGTAAAAATAAATGACATCATGAGTCATTTTTTACCGCCTTAAACAAAAGAAACATACGTGTTTTCTGATCTGGCATCTCTCATTATCAACACAATATCATTAGCCCAGTACTTGGCTAGAGGAAGACTGCGGCCAAGATACCAGTGTCGACTGCTGACTGAAAAACTAGATGCAAACAGCGGACTTCTGTGCATCCATCACGACAGTCTTTCAACAGGTTTTCTGGAGTTTCATTTCTATTCACGCCACATCCATCCATGCTACTATGGTCAACAGAAATCCTTGTCAGGACAATGTAATGTCAATATTTGATGATTCTACAAAGCCCCAGACTATGTTCAGTGACAATGTTTTGAAAGTCGTCCTTTCTGCTAAATCTGCCCATGGCAACTACAGTATGGTTAAGGGAAGGGAAAGATTATGGCTATAGTTTGGTTAGATTTGGTTAGAGGACGACAACTAAAAGACTTAATGAAGGTTGAAACCTACAATACCTTCATCCACCTGAGGCAGCACCAGAGAGGGACTTGGAATTGCTGTAGGTACACCTAGGATAGCCATAGCACCCCAAAGAAATGTCTGTGGCAGAATTTATCAATTAAAAAATGAATAAAAATGTTATTAAAATAAACCAATAATTTATAGACTAAAAAAAACAAAGCTAACACACGTGATCTGATTTAGCCAGTTGGGCACATAAGCCGGAGGGTAATTTAAGCATTGGTGAAGTGGACGTATCATTATGGATAATTTTTTACTCCATGACTATCCATGTGTGGAAATTCAATCAAGACCTGGAAACGAGAGTGATTGACGATCTGATGAGGCTAATAGAGGTGATAGTAGGTCTAATGAACACAGCTAGTAGTCACTGACCAGGAGGCCCAAGAAAAGTGAGGTTGTAACTGCCATGAATCAGGTTGCGTATGTGCACTTGTTGTACTTGCATCGGGGGTGTTGCTACAAACTGATTGGAAACCCTGAACCAGAAAAAGAGTCTCTGGTGCCACCACTGAAAGCCATGCCAACTAGCTGAAACCTATAACATAGTGGAGCTAAATTGCTAGCATGATCCCAATGCGGTCAGCATATTTGTTAAGTTTATGTACTTGCATGATTCTTGCAGTTTTTGGGTTTCGGTAGTATCCACTAAATGAATGTAGCTCTGTCTGTGGGGAATTGACTTGGGAACCGGAGTCCAGCACTGTCGGACCGAACTGGCACACACTCCATACTGACTACAGCCGGAGAAGGCTTCCTTGTGCCCTTAACTGCTTGTCTGTGGGTCCTGTGTGAGTGCATGTGTGTATTTCAGGAGTATGTGTGTGCATGAAATAATATAAGAACGGAATGAAACATATGACTTCCTCCCAAAGGGATTTATGATGTAACTCTTGTTCAATGCTATAATGCCAACATGTTGACACTGAGAAAGTACAGCATCTTAGTCTTGACAGGAACTGTGTGAGCCTCACATTAATACAGCTGTAATGGTGTAAAGTCACACCCTTTCTGTGAAGTGTGGGATCGCGGTTCCATCACAATATTTAACATGAGAAAAACACATTACACACATTTTAAAGACTTTAAACAAACAGGACTAAATAGCGAGCATGTTAACTTCATTCAGATATTAAAGAACTTTTTGCATGAGATATTTCATTATATCCTGCATTTGATAATTCTACATGCAGTTGTGATGTAAGTGAAAGGTCTATATTACATTTCATAAGTAAGACTATGTATTTTTGTGCTGTACATAACTATAACTAACTAATAATGTACTTGGAAATTAATTAATTGAGTAATTGAATTCATGCAGACAACATTGGGACTATTTTTAGTCAGAGCTTGTATTGTCTGTAAAATCACTTTGTCCTTTTGTGCCTGAAATACTCACCTGGCACTTGTGGAACACCTTGGCAACCATACTCGCAGCAGCCAATGGGGCAAAAGAGCAAACACTAAACATAATTGCTTTTTTTCCACTTAACAAATAGCAGTCCAACTACAGGTAGCAACATGAAAAACCCCAATACATCAAAAAAAAAAAAGCTGTGTTTGTCTGTCTCACAGGCCTCGAAGTAACTTGTGTCATCTTTGGATAGGTGTTAATGAGCTGCTGTTATCAGAAATAAGGCTCATCCAGGAGTCTAAACATATGTGCTATTAAAATTCAAAGTGTGAAACATCATTAGCACACTTAACACCTTCTTACTTGCCTGCCTGTGGTGTTATAATTACTTGAGTTTCAATGAAAGACTTTATTTATGAATGGTAACCACCAGAGGAATAGAGAGCTAGATATCCACATAGTCTCTAATTCCTCACAGACGTGATTACAGTGATATTAGCTGGTACCATGCACACTGTGGCACATTAATCAGATTTACAGTCACACTCTGTGTTTCATCGGGGAAAAAAAGATAACTGTCTCTACTGATTACTGGGAATGTTATAAACCTAACCATATTTGCATTCTTGCTGGGCATTAGCTGAGAAGATCAGTATGACTTTCACGTCTGAGGTTAACCTAGCTTTGCATAAAGACAGGATGCAGGGGGAAAACAGCTAGCCTCCAAAGTTCAGAAATCCCTGTGTCAACACCTCAAAGGCTCATTAAATAACTCATTTCATCTCGTTTGTTTCATCGATACACAAACAGACCCTTGTGGGTCAAGTGGGAGTTGAGTGCTCCCAGTTTATGTATCCGTCCATCACTTCTGCGCATTTTTAGGTTGCCGGATAAGGTCAGTCAGCACAGGTTTTAGTATAGGTTTCTGCACATGCATAATGTTGTCACATCTGGCAACCTTACAGTAACAGTAACAACTCCAGAAAGTCTCCAAACAAACAACCTACAACAGATTCATATGCTAAGCTAAGCCAATCACATGCTGGCTCCAGCTTCATATTGATTATACAGATATGAGAGTCTGATCTTATCTAACTCTCAAAAATAAATGCATATATATTATTAATTTTGTTTATTCTGGTGGTCCGTGGCTAAAGCAGCTTGCAGTTACACCAAGCTGTTACACCAGCTGCAGCTTGCAGTTGCACCAAGTTCTCATACCTGCAACATAACCCACCAGAGCATTAGCGTGCTTGTTATGAAATTACTGTTTCATACAGAAGAAAACAAACATGGATGACTTACAATTTAAAACGTCACTGATTTATCAGTGCAAACTCTGAATTTGTTCAGACCCACAAAACTTTTTTTTCCGATTCTAGTGGAGAAATGTACCTAATATGTCACTGAGCAATATTTCACTCAGTGTAAACATCATATCGCTTCAATGATCTGGAACAAGCCAGAGAGAATACACTACATGATACTATCAGACAGTGTGGAATGATTTTTTCGAACTTTAAAGCTACTTGTGGGGTAAAAGGTTATAAAACACACAAACTAACAAAACTACCAACCATCCACACCGGTGCTATAATTTGACTGAACGCTGCCGCCAGGGTGAGATTTTTCAGTTTAAATAACATGAGGTCATATTTTGTATCTGATTTATGTTCATGCATTACACATTACTCGATTTGTAGAGATATTAACATATGTGAACCCTGACTGCATTTATCAAACGTCTACCTAAGATTTGGACAGCTCAGAAAATTGCTGCCATTTTTCAGTCACTCATACAGATTTCATTTTGGAGATGGGAAGAAATTAAATCACACCCCTATCGGGTCAATAAAATGCAGGCTACATGATGAAACCAGCATATCTTGTGCATCCCTGATAATAAGTGCTGTCTGAAATATCAAAAAAGATATGACTTTTATCATTGCACAAAAACCTTTTTGATGTCGTAAAAAGTAGCTTGAGATTAAACCTCAAAGACAGCCTTCTGGACCACCATCACTTTTATTATTCATTGTTTTATTCTCTGGGTTATTTATGTCTTCATAGTCAGATTATGAGTTGCCTGCTGATGATATTTTTTATTTTTCAATTTTCTTTGCTGTATAGGTGGAATAAAATGACCACAGTCTCAAATCAGCCTTGCAGTGAGTGTTTGAACAGCGACTGTTCCGACAATTGATTCAGCTATTTGATGCATTTCCTCTGTAATGTATGTGTATGTGTAATGTAATGTATTCAGTGACAATACTCGCTCTCTGCGATCAATGCTCACACATTCTACGTCATTGGAAATGTAAAGTTCATCAAGTTTTACTGAATTATTTCATCAACAAAGAGGCAACACGTGTTTCTATTTTTGTTTACATTTTGCATATATTTATAGATCCAATCTGCATTGCTGTCTGCTAAAGTGTCCTTTCTAATACGAACACTAGGAGGCGCCAAAGTCCGATATGAAATTCTACAAATAGCAGCTTTAACATTCATTACGAAAACACTATTACTGCTTCACTCTGCAGCGCTTTCTGCTAAAATCTTTAACGATCATGCCTTTTATTTAATTCATGCTTCATTTAGATCCCATTGCATTCAAATATTGTGGGAGTAATGTGCAGGATTTCTTACTTACTTTACATTTTTTGTTCATAAAAATTAGGTTGTTTGGAAAGAAAAATAGATGTATTGTGTGTTTTCAAAGTTTTATACACAAAATACAAAAATGGCTGCCAAAAGGTCATTCATCTCATGCTTCCCTGACCCTGCCACATTACACTGCACAACAGGAGGTTGTATTGAGTCACTGAAATAGTCATTTGGTCTTTTTTTGCGAGCCGCACAAAGTCCAGCCTTTCAGTGAGTTAATACTCCAGACAGATGTTGGATGTTACGGCCACATTTATGACAAAAAACATATTCATATCAGGCAGGACAATTGTGTCTCTGGCTGCCAATAAGATGGAGGGGATGTCAAAGCCAGGACTGTGCTAGACTGATGTGCTGGTGCACTCCATCAATTCACACGGCTCCTTCCTCAGCCTGTGCTTTTACTGGCACAAGCAGAAATATTTTGTCACAGAGCCAGCACAGATTCAGCTTGAGAGAAGCTCGTATGGTAAATTATTGCTAATAATATTTGTCACTTTCATTGTGAAAAATGGAGCAAACACCTGGCATATTTATCACCACAGCCCATAACAACATACCAGTGTCTCAACGGGTTTCCAACCCTGGTAGCACGTTATTGTTTTGGAATTTAATGAATTAACACATTAACCAAATCAAGTTAGCTTCAAACTGACATATGAATGCAGAACACACACATTCAGACCACTCACAGGGGCAACAGGATGACTCCAGTTGTGTATCCCATATGATACCCAATTTACCCCATAGTTCATCCACGTATGGACACCTGAAGTGCTATAGGGACAACGCTGCTACAGTAACAGGCATGTTTTTAAAATAATAGGAACTGGTGCGTGTCCTGACATCCGGCTACTTTCCAAATAACAGAAATAAATAGAGTTTGTTGTCATGAAAACATGGGAGAAGTTGCATAGCAAGTCTGACCAGGTACAGGCTGAACAAAGAGAGTGTTATCACCTGTTGGGAGCAAAGTCTGGTAAAAGAAAAAAAAATGAACACACCATGCTGTGCATCATCATATAGGAAAAATACTTAGATCTCACACTGTTATGTGCAGTAAAGTCTGCAAAATGTTAAGGATGGCTGATATCTAAAGAGTTTGGAGGGGCTATTGTTGAGATGTTTGAGGTTTAATATTGTAACATGGGGGTAGGATACGGCTAAAAGAGCACTGACCACACATTTATGTAAAAATACAGACTGCTTTTTGTTCATGACTTGCAATATTTTCACATGTTGTTCTTCTTTGCCACGTTTCTGATGTCAAGATCAACTAAAATGAATCTAATTCTAAGTCTGTTGTGACAGTGGCCATCTTTTCAGGTACAGAAGACAACATACTGCTGCTTCCTATTCCCCCAAAGTCAAAGAAACAGATGATTAGGCTACTTTTGGAAGTTTGTTGTTGCAAATTTCCTCTATATCAGGCTATTTGAATTATTCATGCTTAAAGGCTGTCACCATAGGAAGCTTCCTCTGACCTACATTCAGGAATCAAACTGTTGCTGCTCATGGAAATGTTTTAATCGAGCAATTATATAATGTTTTCAAGTTTAGAAGGATTCTGCAGGATTTTTTGGGCCTTTATACACATTATATACATGATGCGACTTACCGAGGAGCGAACTTATGAGGATTAAAACCTGAATGGTGGTGGTGAAGTCCCGGTAGGCTTGCTCTCGGATGAGGCGCTGCTGTTCATCCAGCCCGGCCCCTTCAGCAGGTGGACTGCTGCTGTCCCACCGGGTCGGCGGGCTCGAAGCGTTCAGGAGATCCAGCCTGAGGTAGGCTGCTGTGAAATTGGCTGCAACGTCTCCGATCCCCCGATTCCCACTATCCATGTCGGTTCACCCCCACGATCCTGACAAGGTTTAAGAAGGCTGGTGGGATGTCAGCAGCCAGCATTGAAGAAGCATTTCTGATCACTGCTGCCCACAAAGGGTAAAATCTATATTAAAAAAATTCACATGCAGAGTTGTCAATGGAGATGTAAGGGTGACACAGGTAGCGCGCAGCTGCTGTCTGTTATAACCAGCCCCATCATTTCCCAATGCGGATGCATGAAATCAGTCAGTGAAATCCGTGCGCAGGATGCTCCTCTCTGACACCCAGTGCACCTAAAAACGCACCGGGTTGCGAAGAGTCCATTCCGGGAAGGAAGCTTGCACCACCAAGAACACACTCTCGCCGTCCAGGGAAAAATACACACACACATATATATATAAATATATATTATGTCTGTGAGGCTGTTACTCCCGCTGCCGCTGCCAATCGCACTGTCAGAGGCTGTTTATTGGTAGACTGATTGGTGTGTGGAGCCTGCGACTGAATAGGCTATTTCACAGCGTGAGGTGCAAGACTGGAGAGGAGAGCCCCTCCTCCTCTTATAGCACCAAGAAACTCCACTGAATCTTGTGAATGGCAAACAGGGGAGTGTAGGCAAATTACACATTGATCTGTAACAAAGATGAACTTCTTTATCATCATCCAAACTGTCAAACACCAGCTGGATTCTTTCCATTTAGATTTTAAAAATGTTATTGAAATAATGAGAAACACCATGAATCTGTGTTATGTCCACTCCAAAATGTGGTTTTCAGACACACAAAGGTAACCTAACATCACTGTACATGAGGTTTAACCCTCAACAACAGACCTGCTGTTGTATTGCTCGGTCTGTTCTCTCACAGGAGCTTGTGAAATTCCTCATTGGTTCGCTAAAAATACCAAAAATAGGGGAGGACATGCCTCAGTAAAACAAAACAGGATTTGATAATAGACTTTATGTTTTAATTCACAACTGTGAATCCATTGTCTTCTTTGTGTAAGCTAGTGAAGGATCCCAGAGGAGATGCTCACATTGTAAAGGTGTAAGAATGAGATCATTACTTATTCTAAAGATCTATTTGTTGTCAATAAAATAAACCTCTCTGGAATAGGACTAGATTTCCTTCTGAAAACAAAATGCAGAGATACACAAATCACAACTTTGGTAATAATGATGATGATGGTAGAGCCCACAGTGTACCCCATCTCTCGCCTAATGCCAGCTGGGATTGGCTTGAACATCCCGCAAATGTGATGAGAATAAGCAGTTACAGAAAACGGATTTAGAAAGATGTCATGCATGACTGCCTTCACAAAGATCCATGTAGTGGGAGACATCTCCTACTCCTGTCTTTCATGCGGCCTACATTGTTAATAAAATCCCTAAGAGACAACACTTAGATCATCAAAGTAAATCCACTTCTCTTTGAAACAGACAGCCCTCAGTGTCAAATCCCAAAGGTTCTGAACTTTAACATGGGAATAAAACAGCAACAGTGAGATTAATGTTGTTTAAAATGAATGCTTTTGTTTCACAATCTTTCATCATGACACTTCTCCTTATAGTCTGTTTCACACTATATTGCATGTGAGAAAACACATCTTATATTTACGTGTGGGAAACATGGAAGGTAAATGTAGGAAGGATGAGCTGCCACTAGATGCCAACATTTGCACAAATAATTCACATGCATACACTTTTGTGATTTGTGTAGAGTAGGCATTATAATTAGAGGCTGTAACAACAAGCTGCAATTGGTATCTACTTTTATTAATATAAATATTTTTCTGTTATCAATTTAAATCATGATCCTATGTAGAATCACATAGAAAACAATCATATTAATATACAATGCCATGACGTGTTATCCTGAGTATAAGCTAATAACTCATTTTGTTGATGCAAACTGTTGAAACTGTAAAATGGTAACACAATATGATAATATTACACCAGCATACCACTACAAAATATTTAACTTTAATCACCAATACTGGGAATTCAGGGTGAAAACTAATAAATACTGCATTTGACACACAGACCAGGAGTGTTATACTGAGCTTAATTCATCACAGATGATTAGTGATTGATTCAAACCACACAATATGTACTCAGACTAAGACGCTGTATTTTGGAGCCTGTGATAAACAGGTAATTTTCACAGCAGGGGTCCTGGTATTGTGCAGCATGTTCGCTCACTGACAACAAGTCAAAATATCTGCTGTGAAAAAGAATTATATCTGGATACATACCTGCTTTTGGGAAAAATCCAGTTAGAATCGAGGCATGCTGAGTTTGTTTGAGGTCTAGAAATGTCATTAAATCAAAGCTTCAACAGGGAAAATGCTAATATTATATAATTTAATAACAATTACATGCATTATCGAAACTAAACACGAGGCTACGCATAGCAAAGGATGGCCATTCTGGCATTCTTTATGCACTTCATTCAGCCTTGCTTGTTATCAAGTGCTCTTGCTGTCCAAGTGGCTCTTGAAGAACTCCTGGACTCTTTCCCACAAGTCCAGCTGAGCCTCAGAGTGGGCCTTTGGCTCCCCACCAAACGTCACGTCATGCCCCACTGCTGCATGAAACCCAGACGGACAATAAGGCATGTGAGGGACTTCCAAGAAGTGTCCAGCTTTGGGGTACGTTAACACCTGAAAAGACTCTTTGCCATGATTTCTCAGTGTTTCAGCAGCTCGCTCGGCAAAAAGAGAACTGTTCCAGTTGTGGTCATCTTCAGAAACAGCAAACAGGAACTGGCAACTGGCACGTTGTAGTGGGAACAATGACGCCCTATTTTTTTCTAATGTAGGGTCTGGTAAGGCATTGCGTATATCTACAAGTCCAGAGTCTGTGATTTTGATATTTTCTAGCACAGGGGGAAGTGGAGGTATAACAATGTCTTTGTAGTGTAAGGGAATCACAGTATTTGCAATGCAACCATTAATACAGACGGTCGCTAAGATCCCAGAGAGGAAAGATGACATCGACAAAGCCAAACCACCACTGTGAGAGATTGATATGATGCCAATCCCGGGACCTTTAACCTGCACAGAGAGGTATTGAATTAATGATCATGTTTAGGGCAGCTAGATGTGATGACATATACAGTTATATACAACAACTATGCTCATTTCTACCCGAAAGCAGAGTTTAAATAATAAAACTAGTATTGCAAGTAATGATTATTTTCATTACCTATAAATCGGATAATTACTAATATATTACAATTAATTTGTAAATATTGCCTCTTAAAAAATGTCAGAAAATACTGAAAATTGTCCATCAAAATCCCTCAAGGCCAAGGTGTCATCTTAAGATTTCTTGCTTTGCCTGACAAATATCCCAAAACCCAAAAATATTCAGATTATATCACATGAATGATGAATGAAGACAGCGAATTTTAATGAAGCTGGAACTTTAGAACAGAGATCAGTTACCTGGCCATTGACAAATTGATCATTTCTGCTCTAGAATTATCTTAAATATGCATAAAGAAGAAACTTTCTGTCACAGCCAGTAGATGGCAACATTGGCAAAGCAAATACAAATGTGGGCCTATATATTCAAACTGCAAGCAAAAAAGTACAAAAGGTAAACAGTTAAATATCACACAGAGGTATAAAATGGAGATTCTCATATAAATCTAATTTTTTAATTCAGTTTTCTTTACTGTTTTAATCTTCAGTACTAACCTCTGGCTGTCTCCTCAGATAGTTTACAGCCTCTTCAAAGTACTCCAAATCCAACATTTTAGGGTTTTTTGGTAAACCCTGGTAGCCATAATAGGCCAGTGCCAGAACAACATAACCTTTATTTGCCAAAAGGCTGGCTCTGGGCTCGGTAAGACCTCCACCCAAAGTGTAGAGATCCACTATTCCTGGGAATGGACCTTTTCCTGGAGAGAACAAGAGAATAAAAAGAAAGTTAAGTAGAATACTGACATTTCTCCAGTTTCTATGAATCTTTGTACACGACTAACCTGGTGGTACAAAGAGGACTCCTCGTATCCTTCCCTCTTGCACAGGTATTCTCTTCATCCCCTCTGTCATGTATCCTCTCTCGTTGGTTTCAGAGGCTAGGAGCTCGCCACTCTCTCCACTCAGTGCTTTTATCTCCACCAGTGTTGGGCTGAGCACATTCTTCTTCAGGAATTTACTGTGTGGAGTCTCTGGTGCCATGGCCCAAAACAAACCCATGGGTTCCACTCCGGTGTAACTTCCTCCCAAAGAGGGTGCACGGCAGACATCCACTTGCCCAGTTTCATCTGCTTTGTACAGGGCAGAAGCCTTGAAAATCACCCCTCTGTCATCAACCACTTTGGACCTCAGTTCAATTGGTTTGTGAGGAGCAAGCCCCTCTACTTTAACCTGCACCAGTTTATCGAAGAGACATCGAACACTGGGGAGTATTTTCAGGCGGATCTGTGAGTAAGCCATTCCAGCTCTTCGAGATGGGAACAGTGACTCACAGAAATGTCCTGAACGTCCTTTTCCTTCAATCCGGCCTTTATTCCAGTACAGCTATGTTGTCACTGCATCTGTCAAGGACATCAAGAATTAAATTACAACCCTGACTACAGTCCAAGTTTTCCATTGCTGTACTTTGCTCTTCATAACCCACCACACATTTTCAAAGGGAGACAGATCTGGACTGCAGGCAGACCAGTCCTAGTACCTGCACTCTTTTTTACTATGAAGCCATGCTGCCGTAACACATGCAGAATGTGGCTCTGCATTTACTTGGACAGGGGCAACAAAAGACTGGGAAAGTTGTGAAAAGCTAAAAAAACACCAAATCAATCTGATTTCCCACAGTTAAACAGGTCAATAGGTAACAGGTGATATTACTACATGGGCTCTGGAACACTTTGGAAAACCATTGTCAGTACATCTATCTCCGAATGTAAGTTAAGACTTTGCCATGTGAAGTAAAAGCCATATATCAACGACACCCAGAAACATCGATGACCTCTCTGGGCTTCTGTGCTGTCCTCTGATACATTTCAAATCGTTTTTGGAAATAATAGTTGTCTTGTCCTCCAGGCTTAAGAAAAGGGTATCTTGCACATCTGTGAATGCACCATTAATGTTGAAAGGTACAACAACACACAGGAGGTTACGAAGCACAAAATATGACAACAAAGACCTCGAACTTTTCAGCAACTAAAGTCATATATGAGGCAAGAATGGGAAATAATTTTGCTAACAAGACTTCATCAGTTAGTGTCGTCAGTTCCCAGTTTCCCCTGACTTGTAATGTCATAGCTCTCACAGAAAATGTGCCGTAGCTCTGTCAAATGTTATCTTATTCACTAAAAAACAATATCTGAGATACTTATATCTGAGATCCATTTTCACCTATATTCTTCTTTTTGGAATATTTAAACAAATATTTGACATTGCACAATGGTTTTCTGTGTACTTTATTGACTTGTTTATATTAAAGGTTCTTGAAATGTATAGAAATTAAAATAGAGTGTCTCAGATGCCCCCAACGTTGTCTTACATTATTTGTAGGCATGTTTGGCTGTAAGGAGTGCCTTGAACCTGGGCACAACATATTCCAAATCACCCTGCACAGGCATTGTTATAAAAATTAGGGTTATACTGTGTTCCAGATGTCTTAATCCTACAATATGTACGTGAGTTCCTGTTTTCTTACATGCCTCATTTGTACTTCTTTGTTGCTAAGGCTGGCAGGGCTAGATAAATTTCAACTTCATAAATAGATAGAGGAAGTTCAGAATAACGAGAGTCAGAGACAGGTCAAGAAGGTGTTAGACATCTTCTGCTGACTACAGTTTAGAAAACTGAGAAAAACGTTATGAAGGTTGTCCAGGGAGACGTCAGAGATAGCCATCATAGAATGTATAAAGACTTACTGTAAAGGCTCCACGAGGAGCATCTTTCTCTGTAACCCCCTCTGTGTGTTGCACTGTTAAACGCTCCTTCTTGTACAAGAATAATAAATTCAACTTAAACTTTGATACTTCGAATCCAGTCTTCTTTATTGAAGGGTCACTCTGAAAAGATCTTTTAACAGGCATTTAGGGGAAGATAAAGATATTAATTTACAAAAATAAATAAATAAATAAATAAACACTTAAGACGGTCCTGTGGGCAACACTTCATGTTCAGTTTGTAGTTTGTAGGAGTATTTGAAAAGGACTAAACAACAATTACACGATGGCTGACAACGTGGTTGAGTTGTTTCTGTAGCTAAATGAAAATTGCTGTGAGTTGGTCGGGAGAGGAGGGCATTCAGGGACAATGTAATGTCTAACTGGGTGAAAGTTCAAGCTAAATGGCTCACTATTCTCCAAGATGGAAAAGGAGCAAGCAAACACAACAAAAGAAAGCTAACTCAACAGTGTGGACCAATTCCTCATTTGGACATAATGTTAAGAAAGATATTAAGAAAGTAACTTTGCAGATTTTAGCTTAAACTTTCTGTTTACCGCCTTTGTTTTGAACAAACTGACTACCCGTAGGGTCAGACTATGCATGAACCATCTAAAATATGATATATATATAATAAATACAATATAATTAGGACTAAAATGTGTCTGAAAAGCATACCTGTACAACAACGACGTACTGATGTTTACGCTGGAAAATGACCATCATGGAAGCGGCCAGCAAGTGAGCAGGAAGCAACTGGGCGGAACCACTTTGCCAAAGAAAGGGGGGCGGCGGTTTTTAAATCAGCCGCCTCTGGTGTGTGTGTTTGTTTCAGGTCCAGCTTTGCATGTTAAAATCCTCATTTGAGGATTATGTATTTAAATTTTTTTAAAAAAAACGAAGGGAAATATATGAAAATCCAACAAGGTAAACAATGGGTCTCCCCCACCTTGCGGAATGAAATGGACCGTGTATTTAGCAGTTGACCCTGGCGCCCGCGAGAGATTTCAGCTACCTCAAAATATAGGATTAAATAATAAGGATTTTATGTAAATAATTAATAATTGTCATAAAATATCGACAAAGGGGTCTATACACGCGTGTAGGAAGGTGAAGCAGTCACTAGATGTCAGTAGTGGCACAGTATTAACACTTGGGAAACCTTGAAAGGTTAAGATGCCCTTCTTGTATGTTTTGGAGTATGTTGTAGTGTTGTCTGAACACAGTAAGACAAGAGGAGAACATGATAGGAAACTCATTTACACCACACATTCCCCCTGTGGAATTAGATTATCTGATTAGATGTTGAACCACCTTGCTGCATATATTTTCATATTAATGAGCAAAATGGATGGATAGGCCTGCTGTGCTCAGCAGCCTCCTCTCCAAGGTAGACCTGTGAGTGTCCTGTCAGGGGTTTGTTAAACTACTCAATGACATGTCAAGGTGTTGAGCGGGAGTTTGATCCTGTTAGTCAGTGGTTGGCCAGTGCGGGGACTTCAGAACCTCTGGGATCATGAAGATTTCTTCTTAGAGAAAGGGAAAAAGAGGGTTGAATTAAGACAGGCATGGGATGTAAGTAGAGACTAGTGAAATTGGATTTGATAACAGCTTGGTAGAATCAACAAACACCTGACAATATACCTTTTTATAGTAGGCATTTTGACATGAAATAATAGGGTCAACGCAGGTGTTTCCGATGATACTAATCAAGGTTGTGTTCCATTATAGCAGAGACTTTCCAGTAAACCAATACACACCACAGCAGCACCCTGACTCTGTTTGACCTGAATAGAACAAAACCTTAATTAGTGTCAGTGGACACACCTGTCTTTACCTTACTGTTTCATGTCAAAATGGTTGCTGTGTAAAAGGTCTGTGGTTTTAAATTGATCTGTTTTTGGACACCGAGGCCTTGTGGCATGTGCATTTTCACATTTAGTGGAGCACCTTGTCAGACATTGGTGGTTTATGAGTTTCCTTCTTACCTACATTGTTGCATGAAATGATTCATACAACCTTTGCACCATTTCCGTAGTGCAATAACATCATAACAAGTACAGAGATAGATTGTTCACACCAAAGGTCAATTCAAGAGTAGAAGGAAAACATAAATAACTGTGAAACAGACATTAAATAACCATGCAATTTTCAAGAATAACTTCACAAAATACTGTGAGCCATTCAAATTTCTGTAACTAACACATACAACATAAACAAGATCGTCCCTCTCCTTGCTAATGTATGCACTGTGAGCCACTGATTTTCAACTACTCCAGATATGTGGATGACAGGAATGAGGAATTGTTTTCTGATGTCTAGGTTTGGGACAAACATGTTTGTAAATGCGTCATGAACTCTCTCACAGGACTAAGAGATTTCAAAAATATGTGACTGTCTCTTTTGATGTTTGATTTCTCGGTGACGCATTAAGTTTTGTAAGGTCACACCGCATGAACTGTGGTTGGGTATGATGAGAGATCTCACTTTCTTTCTGTTCTGTGTAAATGAAAGTATCATTTCCATCACTTGTTTTCTCCTGTCTTCTATCTGGATACATGTGTAAATATGTTGCAGTACTGTATATGAAATCCTGTATAAGGACATTTATATTTTATGAATATATTAATTTATCACCTTTGGGGTTTAATAATTACTCATCAAAGTGTAGATCTATTGCATATGCACACTGTGACGTAGCAACAAAGAAAAAACATATCAGAGGGTCTAATGAAACCTCTTAGAAGATGTAAAAACCAAGACTGTGTGAATTGTCAGAGATTAGAAGGAATATTTTAGTTTTGTTATGTCGACTGACAGCATTCTATTACATCTATAAAATACAGTTAAAGTCTGCTTACCTTAAATATTAAACAACAATTGAGTGTGGTAACAAATTATTTAAATTACATTGTTTTTGTCATATCAACTAAATTAAAAATGTCTTTATCCAGTCAGTTTACAAGAGCTTACAGTCTAATTTGGTAGTAACTCTAATAAAAGGATGAACATTATTTTTGATGTAATTCATGATTTTCTGTATATATTTTTGTGTATTTACAATATATAAACCATAATCATGATCATCTAGTGGAGCTCGTTTACCCACTTTTTCAGATTCCATTATTGCAGATTGACATCCCAGCCATTCAGCTGCCAAAATCTGCAATATAAATGTGCATGTGGGAAAAATCCTCTACAATGGCACATACACCATGATAAATGCATTTTTTTTTTTATCTTGCTACGACTGTTGCGGTATTTTTTGTTCTGAATTTCGGTGTGTTTTTCTTTTTCTTTGTCGATTCTTTTGTCTCCTCGACCAAATCCTGTGCTTTTATTTTGAAGTACGAGCCTTGTGGTTGGCTTGACAGATTAGGATCCGCCCTTTTTAACGAGGTAGCCATGGAGACCGCGCGAGAGCGAGGCAGCTGGTAGAGTTCTCACAGCGCGAGTGTTTCCGCACACCTAGAATAAAGAGCTGGCGAGCCGAGGACAAGGAACAACAGAGAGCTCAGCACTGACGGAACTAGACGACGAAAACATTATATTTTTCTACCATTTTTTACCACATTCTGGCTTGGGTGTATCTATTTTGACGACCGTTAATGCCTCGAATGTGAAGCAGTTGAGAGGGAGGGCTCGCTGCTGGTAACCTTTACGTTGGTGAGTCTTGTCTTGTTTTTTTCGCAAGCTAAGCACAGATAGGCCACTACGAGATCTCCTGCTGCTGCTGCTGCTCTCTTTCCGTTCCCGTCTATATTTGTTGGACTGGGTAATTAAAAAATATCAAGAAACAAGTTCCCCCACACTGGGGTAACGTTGACTAATTTGTCAATGACAATAATGAGTTGTCAGCTTTGTGTTTTGTCACTAACGAAGTGTGTAAATTAAGCTAGCCGTGATCCGCAACAAACGTTAGTATGTGTTAACGTCAGGATAACTAATCTAACTACATATTTATGACAGCTCTGACGTATTCAGTTGGTTATAAACCTTTACTAGCCAGCATAGACTTGCTTGACAAGATTAGTAGAGGTAAAATAAAGCATAAAACCGGCTCGGGTAGCTAGTTAACAGTTAACAGCTGTGGCGTTACTGTATTGTTAGATTTTGGTCATGTGAACAATAATAAGTGGCTGTGTCGCTATTAAAAACGTATATCCAAATTATTAATGGTGTATATGAATATAAGACTAACTGAAACACACATCTAGCAATTATATGTGTTGCTGTGTTACTTTGTTAGAGTGGTTTTGTCTTTGTTTTTGTCTGTATGTGTATGTGTGTGTGTGTGTGTGTGTGTGTGTATAGTGCTGGCAGCCCACCACACTCTTTGTTTAAATAGCTCGCAGTACAGTTGCACGTGTCGAAGCGTGTGACTTTGCTTTAGAGCTGCTATGAAGGCAGATGACCACGTTTCATACAGTTGCAGGGGTGTATTATTGACTTTTCAGGGTCTCCCACTCTCTCTCTCTCTCTCTCTGTCTCAACACTGTAATTTCCCGCACCATCGCTTATGTTCCAGTAAAAGTTTGAGTTGTTTCCTGTTTGCTGGCTAAGATATGACGGTCAATCATAGCAAAGGGCAGGGGAGTCCAAATGTGAGCTGTTGTTTATCATCATAATGGAGAACAACTTTCTTGGAGACCTATTGTCAAGGAGAGGAAGGTATCCAAGACTATTGTTCCCTCTGAGCAAACAGTTTGGTGTATAATATAGGGTTGACCAATGTTTTGATCACGTCGTGGTGCACCACAAGTAGTTGTTGTCAGAATTGAGGTTGGAAATATGATAATGTATCCTGTGAGACAGTATAAATGTCATATATCATTTGCCTCACTGCGATAGCTGTTCTTGCTTTATGGTGGATTTTAGTTATTTTTCATCAGTGTGATAAACTACAGTGATGTCGCTGCATTTAGCCAAAAACAGACCCTGTTTTGGCCATCATTCTCAGTAGATTGTCCTTTATTGACTGTATTTTATGGTGCGCTATATCGATGTCATATAAAAGTACATTTACCATGATGGAGGATTTTATCTATACTACCCACGGCTTTTTAACAAAATTAATTATCATTGTTGTAAGTGAATCATGCCCCCGCAAGTCTAAAACCCACTGTCTGTGAAGATTGTCATCACAGCAGGCTACTTTGTCAAGCAGGACAGTGTTCACCGGCCAAAAAGTATGTTGTTCGCACTTAGTCATTGCTCCTTTTTGCTCTTAGAAATTCAGCCAGTAAGATTTTTGCTGGCCGCTGTTATTTTATGTGGCGAACTTCCATTATTTCCTGCTATTTTATGATGTTTTTCAACTCGATCACACCTGGGAAGTCAGTGTTTTTAGTGTTCATAACTAAATATTTAGCAGCGGCTTATCTTGCCGGACAGTTTGAGTTCCATTTTCTACGGCTTTATCCAAGCCCAAACACGTTTCTCTCTCTAGAACTGATTAGAGTATTTTTATGTGTCACAATTGCTCCTTTGACTTCCATTGTTTGGATTGACAGGTTTTGTTTTGGCACATTGTACACACTGTGGTGTTCACAGAGGAACTAGCAGATATACAATGTGCAGCTTTAATGGTTCTCAATTTAAAAACCATTGTGTAGCTGCAGTGAGATTTTTATAACTCCCAGTCCAGCTTTCAGAGGCCTCCTCTGTTTGACGACACAGCTTAGAGAAAACATCTTGTAAGTAAAGATAAGAATGCTGCATTTGGCTTTAGTCCTGTTCTCAGATTTCCCTACCTTTCACTACCGTCAACATATCATTTTTAGTGTGTGTTCCCCTCTCTTGTTTCATCTTGCTTCTCTCTCCTGTTTTCTTTCTTTCCTTGTTTCCATCTTTCTGTCTGCTTCTGTCCCCTTCCTTGCGGCAGTACAGAGGGATGCTCGGGTGCTGTGGGGCTTAACACTACATAATACCTCATGACAAAGGGTCCTTTCTGTGCTGCCATGCAGAGCCCCATCTCTGGGCTCCCTCCTCAGGCCCAGACGGACTCCACCAGCAGCAGTAGCATTGGGGCCTATCGGGTGGAAATCTCCTCCCGGCTGTTTCTTTGGCACACTGAGTGCTCTCTGTTCCCGGACACATGCCTGTGCTGCTGCTCTCCTTGGCTCCCTTTGCATTCCAGGAGCCCCGGGCAGCTGAAAAACTGCAGTAGCAGTCTGCTGGCTGGCTGGTCGTCTTACTGGTGTCTGAAGTGGAGAGTTGCATACTTTTTTCCGCCAGTGGTGAACTGAACAGACGAAGTATTTATGCCGTAGAAACCTCCACTCTCTAAATGTAGTGGGCTGATACACAGCCTATACAGCTGACAGACAGAATTGCTAGAAATGTCATTTTGAGCTGCAACTAATGATTATTTTCATTTTCCAGTTAAAAACCCAAATATACTGAAGAGATATAAACATAGAAAAGAGCAAAGCCGCACATTGTATAAGTATTTTTGCTAAATAAACGACTAACCAAGATAGACAGCGACCCCGGATAAGCAGCCAAAATGGATTCTAGTTTTATTTGAGTGACACTCTTGATACTTTCTTACCAAAATATTAAGTATAAAACAAACATCTTGATTGATCATTAAAATATGACTAATGTCTGGCATAACAAAGACGTGTTGGCAATCGTACATTTTTTAATAACAGTGGTTCACCTTCATCGCGATCTGGCCTGGCATGAGGTTTGATTTCAACACGGCTTTTTAAAGTGGTCAACATCAGAGCAGCTTTGTTCTGGTTATGGCGGTATTATCTTCTTAAGGATGTCATTTTCCGCACTGTCCTGTTAATCTGACAGTGAGCTGCAGATTTTAGCGGCAAACTAAAACTGGCAACACGAGAACTGGCAACACCAGGTTCAGTGGATGGCCGCTTCATGTGCTTTTTGCACAGAATGATGTGTCTTTATTGGGTTAGAACCAAGTGATCACATTGATTATGGTGACCAATTAAGTACCATTCCACACAATGTTGAATTTTCATCTTGTTAAAATTTTATAGAGCCAGGTCTCTTCTAAATGAACACTATTTGTGACACACAGAACCTTATTTAGACTGAAATAAGGAAGGTGTCTTGTTCTTTTATGAAACCAGCCACTGTTTGCCTTTCATGTTTGCCTTTCTTCCAACGTCTGTGTGCACGGGCTGATGTGTTTCGTGTCATTACATTACAGTGAGTCAACTGAGATGACTTCTTTCTGCTTGTTTTTATAGTTCTTTTAGTTTTGGTGTTTCTAGTTTGATAAGATGTATTATATTCTATCAGCTATCCCATTTCCAGTGGCACTAATATAACTGAGAGTAGTCATACTGCAATAATAGCTTGAATGTCAGCCATTTAAAATGACTTTGAAATGATACAGACAGCTATTTAAACATGCAATGTTTGATTGTGCACACACCAGTGTCATTACAGGCACTAAACTGTGATTTGGATATGCTAATGTTACCTGGCTACATGCAGCTGCTGACAGGAAGTGTTTGTTTATGTGGTGTGATACAGCATTTTGTTCCAGGAAACAGAAACTAAATCTCTTAAAGTTTAAAATAGCAGCACAGTCTTTAATGTGATGTGTCAAGCTTAACATCTGACAGGCAGGAAACACACACCAGATTATAACATTGACATCCAAACTTGAAGTGTTTCAGTTCTTTTGCTGTCAAACTGCCAGCCGTGAACGATTAAACGATTAAATGCATTATCACAAAGTCAGTACATTTAAAGATCTGCAAAATATTCCTCCAAGGCTCCGAGCCATCTTGTTCCTGCTAATTGGAATGCTGTATTTTGTGGGATACCTTAGCACAGCGTTAATGACTTTCCGCTTTCTCAGACGCTCTTGTGCGAAAGCAATTTAGCTAATTCTGCTTAAGTTTTCGCTTTGCACACGTACTGGCCGGTCAATACTCTGCCCTCAGCTCTCTCCAGAGGTCAGTCCTGCATTATAAATGCCAGCACAAGTGCTTATTTACACCCCAACAAGTGCCTTTGAACAAAACCCGTGTTATTTTCTGTCCTGCCTTTGACTTTTATTTGTCATTGATATTTCTGAGACGTTCATCTGGAAAGAACATCAGCTGAGCTAATGCAGGGCCTCTCTGTAACCCAGGAGCTAGCAGCAGTGCTTTGATCCCAACATGGACAAATGAGAAAGTGTCTATGGATCAAATAGCTGGTGTAGGTCCCCCTGCATGTGTTTTTGACTGTCTGCCCTTTTGGCTCAATGCAGTGCCCAAACTGTCCTGCCAAAACCGACTTACGTCACTCTCTCCCACCGGCCTGCACCACATGCAGGTATGCCTTCTCCTTCCTACTCAGAAAGGTGGAGGGCATTAGGAGGGCAGTGCTCCTTATGTGTGCTGCCAACTTCAATGATCTTGAATATGCTGAAGTTGATTTAGATTAGATTAGATTCATCTTTATTGTCATTGCACAAAGTTCAAGTACTGAGACGATGAAATACAGGTTAGCATCTAACCAGGAGTGCAAAAGGCAGTAAAGTGTAGAGTATGTACATATGAACAGAGATATATAAATATGAACTATGTTCTAAGATATTTATAGTATGAACAGAGTGAAATGAATATACATGTAATGACATATATACAGCTTGTTTAGCAGTCGCAATTGTGGTATAAATGGCGGGCAGTTTTCACCACCCTCTGCAGCGCTTTTTGGTCAGAAACAGAGCAGTTTCCATGCCAGACTGAGATGCAGCTGGTTAGAACGCTCACAATGGTGCAGCGGTAAAAGTTCACCAGAATCGGAGGAGACAGGTGGGCCTTCTTGATCAGGATAGATATGTTGAGAGTCCAGGAAAGGCCCTCGGAGATGTGGACCTCCAGAAACTTTAAGTTGGAGACACGCTCAGCCTCTGTTCTGTTGATATAGATGGGTGTGTGTGTGTCGCCATTGGTTTTAGAGCATTTTCACAACATTTTCAGGTACCAGTTTTGTTCCATTTTATGTCATAAATGTACCTACCTATCTACCAAATACAGTTATTGCTTTACATTTAGAGTTGTGGCAGTGCCAGTGGCCACGCAGCAGATCTGCAATCAAATTCGCAGCTCTCTAAGTGCAGCCATGCCATTACTGTAGCCATTAGCTCAGCAGCCTTGTGTAACTGTAATGGGCCCTCTGCCCCCTCTTGAGGATATGCTGCCTGCCAGCAAGCTAGCCCCCCCCCCCCCCCCTTCTTCATCCCCATCCCTCTGTAGCAATATGACCAAGACTATGTGCACCTGCATCTCATTTATGTAATGACGGTGTGCGTCTCGTTAAGTCCCCTCAATCAACCAACGAATGCGTTTAGGAAGTTAGTTAAGTTGGTATCGCGGAGAGACAGAAGATATGTGAGGAGAGGATGGGGTTGTTGTTGTCTGTGTGCATATGGCTGTGTTTATCCTCCCACTGATGATGTTACAAGGTGTCTCACAGTAACTATTAACCACCTCCCTGCTTTTCTCTGTTGCCCAGCTGTTCTGGGAATGCAGCATTTGATTTTACATTTTAGAGTTTTGCATCACTTAAAGTAGGTATGAACTGACGAACAGCAAATATCATGCAGAAATAAGTGGTGCAAAGAACAAAACAGAAGTTTATCAGGCTGGTATAGTTTGCTGGATATATCTATCATCAGTTATGTTTGCTATATGAGTGGCTAAAGAATACAGTAGATACTTCAGAAAGTCACGGCTGATGTATTTTACACAATTTATCCATCAAAACATATTGCTTGTAACAATCTGCAGCATATGGCAGGGCAGCATTACAGCTGAGCAGACGGCGCTATGGCATCTGTTTATCATTCAACTGTAACATACTGTACCCTCTTTATTATAACTTGTTCATAAATACATGTGAGACATCCCTGCTGCAAAAGTTTGTGTGCATGCACAAACAAAGTAACATTGAACAAACACACATAAGTTTGGCCAACACGCAGTGCTGCCCATACACCAGGGAGCGGTCAGAGTCACAAACCTATTGACATTTTGCTTATTTTATGATGACGCTACAGTACACCGATGCAGCTCCTTGGGCAATGCCCCCCTCCCTGAACATCAGGACTTTTGCAAAAGTTGCAGCTGTAATCACTGTTTTGTTTTTGCGCTGACTCCCTTGCACACATTTTTATCCTCTCTCGCCCTAATGCTGCTACCTCATCAGCAGCAGCAGGGATCCGTTTGCCTGTTACATCATCCACAGCAGAACGTAATGGCTGGTTTATTTAGTTAGATCTTGTGGCAGAGCCAAATGTGGGGATCGAGTGGAGATCAGAGGAAGTCTCCTGCTGCTGCTGCCGCTGGTGGTGGTTTTTAAAAAAGGAGAGCTGGAAATCATTGTCTGTCTGTCTGTCCGGGGGGGAGGAGGGTCTTTTTACATAGCGGGATGCCATTTAAGGAACTAAAGCTCGAGAAAAAGAAATACAGTCATTCATGCAGTTATTTTTATTAGTAAACCAACTGTTACTTGATGACGTGCAGAGAAGGCCTTTTCTCTGTCACACTCTCTCTCTCTTACAGTCTTTATAGCTCTCTCACTCTATTCCCTCCTGTCTCTGTGTTGCTTTTGGTTACATAATCCTCGCTGAATGTTGATAGTAATCCGCGTCCTCCCTCCCCCCCCCTTTCCTCTCTATGTGGCCTGAACAGGTTAAGCCGTAGAGGACTCTCGCTGGTCGCCGGAGGAAAAGATGTGCGATGGAATGGTAGCGTTTCAGACGAGAGCCCTGTCCTCCTCCTCCTCCTCTTCTTTCACCTCATCCTCTCTAGCCCACAGGCTGGCTGCCTCCGCGTTTCTCCTCCTCTTCACCCTGCTCCCTTATGGTCACGCATCAGGTAAGAACGCAGACACACACACACACACACAAACCTACACACATTTTCTTTTCTCCTCTCCGTCTCATGCTCCCACATGATACACATCGACTAAACCGCCATCTTCGCCTGTCTCTTGTGAATTGATTGAGGTTATTTTCCCCTCGTCTAGCGGGTCAGTTAGATTAAATTGGCTTCCTTTTACCCTTGGCTCGGTCAGGTTGCTCTGCCTCAGCTCAGCTGAAAGCTCAATCCTACAGACTCTGTCAATCCATTCACTGTCCTAATGAGTCACACCAGTTTTCCTCCGCTATTGAGTGAAACAGAGAGATGATGTTGTCTGCGGTCACATTGCTGTCATAAGGTTTTAATCAGCCATGACATTTACCGTCCTCTGAGAGCTTTTAGCGCGGTTCTCCAGGTCTACTTATTACTCCACAACAACCTTCAGATCAGTTTTTGTATTTCAACCTGAGGTCTCAGATTATTATCTTTGAATGTGAGTCATCAGGGTTTCAGACTGAACCGATTGTTGTGAATCGGAGGGAAATTTGGTTCACACGTGGATGTTAACGTAAACATGGGTAATACAGGTATTTATCAACCACCGCAGGTCCTATAGAGTGTGTGTCCCTTGATTTTTCAAAAGGAATACAATGTTGGTGGCGTGCACTCACTGAACCCCTTCACTCGTGCCAGCTTTCCTTCCACTTTAGCCCTCCAATGTTCCAGTCCCCCCCCCCAAACAAACACACACTACCTACACACATGCACTACCCCCACACACACACACACACACACACACACACACACACACACACACACACACACACAAACCTCACATAGCCGGCTTGTGAAATGTGCCAGATGTCCTTGCCACAGAGAGGAGGCGGAATGTGTATGTGTGAATAAGTGGATGTGTGTGAGGAGTGGTTTAAGGCTCTGGGATGTTTTTAAAGCCTTAATTGATTTCCTTTCTTAACTGTCTGTAAAAAATGAAACCGGGAGATGGGTGGATGGGCAGGGGGAGGACACCGCTGATCCCATGTGTATCCTCTCTCTCGCTCTCTCTCTCTCTCGCTCTCTTATATAACACACATGATTCATGTAGAGCCCAGAGGGGCTGGTATCACGCTCACGTTCTGCATCCAACACACACATACACAGCCTACCAATACCAAGGAAATGTGTCCTCAAATCCCCAGCCCACGTGCTCTCTGTACTGTATTTGTACGTGTGTGCAAATGTGTCTTACTGTATGTGCGGCACATACTGTGGTATGTGGTACGTGGTAGTCGTATGTTGTACCCAAAGATTCGGTGAGTCAGTGTATCAAAAGACAGACCCTGTATCGACCACATTCGTGACAGTTGCTGCATTATGTAGGGACAAATGTGCTCCCAAGAATCTCCTCCCCAGTACCCATAATGCACCTGCGCCTTTAAGACTGCCAGTCCACTGATGGAAAAGGACAGATAGTTCTCTAGACTCCACCACTAGGACTATTTTCAACTGGCTTGTTTAAAGACAGAGGTTGAGGTGATTTATGAACTGCCGGGCCTAAATCTTTCTAGACGTACTATCTCATTAGCTACTTGAAGGAATCTGCGTGGACAACACACCCTAACTTTTTATTTTATACATAGTTTCTTTTGTTTTTCGTATTGCCTCTGGCATTATTTGTTGTTGCAATTAGCCCAGTTTTCAAATATGTAATGGAAAATTCTTGGCGGTGCTTTGAGTGATCTGACTGGTTGTGGCTAGGCACTGTCATAGCTGTGTATTTTAAGCACAATGACTTCCTTATAATACACAAGACAGTATTTATGCTGACTCACAGTCGCGTAGCACTTGATATTTGTTGCATTAAAAGGATCTAAGCTAATATATAATAATAACACCAGGTAATGGCTTATGCACAGATTTCTGTTTCTGAATCGAAAAAAAACTCTTCTCATGTTAATGATGAATGAGTACAGTAACTTCTTGAGGAGTTTTCAGTTCAGGCACTGTGTTATGAACTTAAATATTTAATCAAACAAGCTTATGTTGAGAAGGGAAAGAAGATACCAGTACCTTGAGCAGAAAGAAATGTTTCTAAACGAAACATGCTGCTCCTTTCTAGGTTTACTGGTGATTTTTCCTGATGATCAAACTTTAATGCTTATTGATGAGAAATGGGTTCATTTCAGTGCAGTGGGAAACAAGCAGACAAGAACAGTGAATAAAAACCAGAACACAAATGGAGTGTTTGCAAACCTAAGAAGACATAATTACAGTATTAAAACAACCAAGATATGAATTCCAGCATGAAAATATGAAATTAAATATATAATTAGACGTATTACCATAAAGGTGTGAAGCTCATTTTAAAGCTTTAAAGTCATCATGTTATTAGTTCTTCTCTTCACTGGCCTCCCTCTCTCTCATGCTCACCATACATAATTCACATAGGTAATCCCTTGACGTGTTCCCAGGATGGAGATTGCTCTGGAAATGTTCATGAATATGAAATTTCATCACTGCTGACAGGCTTATTCCAGACTCATACGAATGGCAGTGTGCGGTACGAATAGTAATGGATACTAAAAAAAATACACTGTACTGAGTTTTCATATTAGAGCACAAGCTCTAAATGCCAGAGACCAGCATACAGCACTATTTTTTTGTCTATGGAGGTTAGGGGTGTCCAAATATAATGGTATTGAAAATTTAAAGAATGATATTATTGATATCATGTTAGTAATACACACAATAATATTATGTTAATAATCCAGCACCTCTTTAATTATTTCTGTTTCTTTAATCTACTTTAATTTGCCAAAAACACACCATAAAAGTTAAAGATGAATTTGACTTTTTTTCTAATTTCCTACCTAATCCTAATATCGTTCTTGTGAATTCTTCTGGCTATGATAATCATATAATGACAGCCCAAATGGAAGTATATGTGTTCTGGTCTTTTTGTGGATATTACTCTTTTAGCAAGTTCAGCCTTCAAAGCAACATGACATAGATATCGGTGTTTTTACAATTTTTCTGGTTCCCCCTGTATGCTCTGAGCATACAGCCCGGGCAGCCGGCTAACAGAGTGAGCTAGTGTTATCTAACAGTAGCTATAGTTTGCAGCGGTTTACTTTACTCATCAGGAAACTCTGTAAGTCACCGAGAGCTGATGTGCAGCAGCCGGAGGACATCAGACGGGAAAAGCAGAAAACATTTTCTCTATATGATATGATCCAGTTTGACCAAAATCAGTGAAATAGTTGGTTGTTTTTGCCGTAAAGGATTATAACGTGTTAGAAATCATAATTCTTGTGTGTGTGTGAAAGATGGAGACACCATTCACCTGATTACATGTCAGTGTAGGATGAAAGTGTTTTAAAATCTGTTGAAAAGTTCCACAATGATGCTTTAAGTGATGGGACATATGATGGAGGGACAGGATGGTCGAGGTAGACTGTGCTCCCACTTTTGCTTCCTGTAATGAAAGGAAAGAAAGGAAAACCTTTGAGCTTCCTCACTGGTGGCTTCGTGTTCTCTGTGGAAAGGTCAGGACAACAGTTTCTTGTCTCTGTTAATACCCTCTGTTAGGAAGTAGTCTCAAAGCCTTTTGGGGCTGAGGTATTTTTAGAGCCAATCACAGCCCAAGTCCTGTCTTTTTTATCTGTCGTTCAGCTGTTTAGTGTAAACAAGATTACCAGCAGGGTATCTGCTGAGCTAATGTAAATGGCTCCCTCAAATTTTATGTTTGTGATTACTGTGTATGATTACAATATGTGTTTATGATTCAGGACATTCTTCCAAAAGTAGCAACATGCTAAACAAAACATCCTCTGCATTCAAGCAGGGTGCCAGTAAACAAACACAGCAACAAAGCAGCTCCTTTGGTATTGTGTATGCACAGGATAAATGGCATCAGTGTGGAGGATTTTCAGGGCACGGTGTAAATATCGCTTGTTTCATGTCTTCTCTGAGTCTTTCTGACATCCCATTAATGTTTGCTGCATAGAGCTCAGCTCCTAATATGGTGTCTATTCCTTACAGTGAGCCTTTGTGGTTTGTTTCAGAGGAAGTGGACCTAGACAGTGACTCAGAACTAAGAGAGAAAAGATGGGAACTTGGAGAGCCAATGGGTCTATTCACATGATCGCATGCGGTGTTTTCTGTTCGAACAGTGTTATGTGCCAGAAGGCAAAAAAAGACTCGGACCATCCATGTGGGTCCACTTAAATAGATAAACGATGCCCTCTAAAAACCCATTGTGTTCTTAAGTTGAATTAAAGCTGTACAGGAAAGTGCCAGCGAGGACCAGAAGTCTCCCACAAACAGGCCTGCTGTGTGCTCTGTGTGGCTGTGACGGTTATGTATGCTCATGTGTGAGAACGGGAAATGGCTTTCCTCGGGCCTGGAAGAAGGCTGGAGTCACAGGGTAAAGAAAAGAGAGAGGTGAAAAAAAGGGGCAAGGGCTGCCTTTGTAATTTCCTCTGAGATTTGTGTTTGTTTTTGACAATCGATTGTTGTCCATTCTTGGCTTGAGTTGAATACACATTTTTCTCCACCTGACGAAGGCCTATTGCACGGACATTCCTTTGTTTTGGCAGGTCTTGCATCAGTGTGTAAGGATATGAGGATGTTTTCTGGAAAGTCGAGCTGCTCAAGGAAAAAGGCTTAGACAACTCCCTTTTTCTCTTTAATAACAGACTCGACTCTAGCGGCTAGCATAGCGTCACTGCTCTGACCACAGAGGAAAATATCTGAATGAGCCATGCCCTACTTCTGGCGTCTTCAAACAGCTGTAGTCTTTGAAACTTGTTGCTTTCTGTAGCCAACCAAAATTCTGTGTGTGCGAAAAGGAACACAGGTTTGTGTGCACACTGTTGGTTCCCCCCCTGCCTCACCGAAAGTTTGCTAGATCGGCTGGGTTTACAAACAGTGTAGCCCAAGGGGAGGGGGAAACAATAGACCCTGTGCAATTAACTGTTCAGAATAGTCCCCTGAAGTCCTGTTAGCAAGGCGGTTTGCAGGCTGGCAAGAGTAAAGCAATAGGTTGGCTACTGGCTCCTTTCTGAAATGTGAGAACAAAGAGGGCTTTTAAGGGGGTGTTTGAAGCCACAGACCCAACCACAGCAAGCTGCTGCTCCACTAGATCACCAGTCTGCAATTAGGACTGCTAACTCGCTGTGTGTGTGTGTGTGTGTGTGTATGTGTGTCTGTGTGTGTGTGTCTGTGTCTGTGTGTGTGTGTCTGTGTGTGTGTGTGTGTGTCTGTGTGTGTGTGTGTGTGTGAGACTCTGACTGAGTGTATTGAGCACAGCACATCCCCCTTTTCTATGATGCTGCTGCTCTTATATCTCTCTCTTCTTCTCTTCGGGGCTTCAGCTGTTAGCCAGGTGAGACCAGAGCCCATTAGAGGCAGTCTGGTCGAATCCATCAGCAGCCTTTCTCTTTCATTACCTGTGTGTTTATCACTTGAGCCATCACTCTCTGCTCTCACCCTGTGTCATTTAACAGCTCTCCCACCCAATCAAGCCCTAAAGGGAAACTTTAAACGTCTCGCCAGACAAAAAAAAAAAAAAAAACTCCACAGAAACAGATACCGCAGTGCAGACAGGACCATGCAAGACCATTTCATTCATTTTAAATAGTTGACCAGGCACTTCCATTAGATCCCAGATGGCTAGGATTATTGTTAGCTACACAGGTCTGCCACTTCGCCTTCTAACACTGAGCTCATCGTAGGATGCGATTTTCATTTTTTGACTCCCGTTATTTTCATTCTGTTTGTCACACTCTCCTCCCGATACGTCATTTTCGGCCTCAGTTTTGTGTGCACAGTGTGCTGGCTACCATCTTGTTATTTCTCCCCTGGTGACAGGTGCTGTGTAGTAAAGGTTAATGAATGTTGAAGCAAGGGAGTGGTGGCACCGGCAGCACCAGGCACACCAACGGTCAAATCTGATAACATACAAAATAAGTTCATATATATATATATATATATATATATATATATATATGATGTGTGTAGCTGCATATATAACCAAGCTCCTGTTGGTTATTTTTCATGCCAATGCAGTGGTTGTAATGTGAAAACCCACGCAGTTACTATTAAAATCAGCATGTTGCTTTGCCTTCTTCAAAGCTTTGTTTTCGGGCCTCTCTCCAGAACTTGAAGATTATTTTGAAGCTACATTAAAGCCGGAGAGAGGAGAGGCAGTTTGTAAATTGTTTTCCAGTGAAATGTGTGTGGCTGTCTGAAGCAGCAGGCAGTCATAATGATTTCCAAAGGGCCTCATCTGAGGGACCAGCCTGCTGAGTAGAGGACATCTCTGACTAATGAGCTGCTAAATATATCCCCCAGTCTCTCCTGTCTTCTGTTGCTTCTGTTCTTTCTTTCAGTTTTTTATTCATTCTTTTTCTTTAGTATTTCTGTTGCTTTCATTCTGTTTCTGACCATTGTTGTACTTTTTTTTTTTTTTTTTTTCAAAAAATATAAATAAACATGCATTTTTTGTATTGCCAAGCTGTCACTTTTGAAATTTTACCCAGTACATCTTTCTGTTAATCTCGCTCCTTTTGGACTTTCTCTGTTCTCTCTCCCATTTTCATTGTCTGTCTTGTCTTTTTTTTTTTCAAAGCTCTCTCACCTCCTCTTTGATGTGTGATTTTCAGGCCCACTGAAACAGTGTGGGCTGATTCTTTTTTTTCTTTTTTTCTTTTTTCTTTACACCGTTAGTCAACAGCAGCATCCTGTTCAAGCAAGTTCATCAGCTTACACATAAGGCCCCAAACATCCTACACACATACACTGAGTTTGCCAACAGTTGAGACATCCACGCCTTGCCAGACTGTGAGCAACCCCCGTCAGAGCTCATGACGCGGGTACCGCATGAATTGTTTTTCTGTGCATCGGCACAGAAGGGTCAACGATTATATCTCGATGACAAGTTGAAGACTTCAGGTTGAATCAGCTAACCAGTTTTCTGTGGCTTTCACCATTTTTCTACAACATAATCAGGACATTTTGAAGCAGTAAACTGATTCACTCACAAAAAGCGCATAAACACACTCATATGATACCTGTAGATTAAGGAGATAGCGGTTGTTTGCTAACCTTGAACCTAGAAAGCAACACATATTAACCAACATTTCTGTGGATGTGTCATTGTCAGCTAGTTGGCTAATTTTCAACTGCAGACAAAAACCTATAGAGTAAAGCTGCACTTCCTGTAGCTGCTTCACAATAAAGCTTTCTAGAGGTCTCCAGGCTTTCAGTGTGAAGCAACAGCAGCAGCAGTAAATGTTTGGCTTGCATTAACACTGTCTTAAAACAGCAATTACAACTCCAAGCCACAGAAACTCTAATGTTGCTCTTAAGTTATACAGCAGCTACTAAATTACTGACATCTGGATATAACAAGACGTTTTTTCTTAAACAGTGGTTTCTCTTTAGGAGCCTGCATGACCATCAGTAGTAGAACAGCTCAGTTAAGAGCGGCTACTGGTCATGTTCAGACCAAAATATCAGCAGTCAGTGTGGTTGTCACCTGCTGTGAATCTGCAGTGGAGTACAGAGTGGAAATGCATATGGTCATGCTTCAACAAGCTGTTGCAAGACGCTGGAAATGGGGCAGTGCTGTACTGCATCAGGCACGAGCCCTTAAACTGTTGATTCAGCTTTTAGTTTTAGTCCAAGTTTAGCTTTGTCAGAAGCTCTCTACTAGTTTACTTGCTAAATAAATTACCTATAGTGCACACAGCTGATCTCAGGCAGAAAAATAAAGCAAACCACTTGATCTGATAGACTCTCTGATATTGAGCTGAGGGAAAGGGCTGCGCTATGCATGTGCTATCCTGCATCATTTCAGTTGCTTGTTGTCATGGGTGGAGGTGCCGTACAGCTGTTTCTCTTTAATTGACTGCAGTTCAGCAGAAACGGCTGCATCACTGCTGCCTTTGTAGGCCATTCCTGCTTTAGCAATTGTTTAATTGAGATTATAAATGAGGGGGAGAGAGTGGATGACACTTCACAATTCATGATTCTTAGCCGACCCCCCCCCCCCCCCCCCCCAGAGCGAAGCTGGAGCATAGAGTTTGGTTCAGAACACCACCCATGGAGCTGTTTAATGCCTAAACATCCTTAAAGACGCAGTTTTGTGCATAGTTGCTGACTCGTAGACCTGAACCTGAGTCTGCACTTAAAGCATGACCTCCCTGGTTTCTACACCGCCATCATGACACAGCTGAAATTCAGTTTTATGTGACATGACTACATGCTTTGGTCTCATTTTTGCTCGCAGGATGTCCTAATTAACACAGAATATTTCCTGACTGCTTGTCATTGTTTCCTGTTTTTTGTTTTTCTCTGTCTAGTCCCGTCCCTCAAACTGTAATCAGTCCATTAGATGGAGTGTTGAGATGTTTAGTAGCCAGTTGGCTTAGCTCCACTCTAATGCCCTCTGTCCCTATTACATCATCTGTAAACAGCTCTCTATGACAAACAACAGCCAAATGGCAAAGGCCTTTCTATAGGCTACACTGGAGTCCATTTGGATAATTGTGTCAGGATTTATGAGACCCGTGTATGTCTTTCTATATCTTAATCTATATTTATTAGAATATCTATTTATAATCTTTGATTATGTATTCAATTTAAAAATGATGACAAATGGCCATCACAAGCTATCAGAGTCCAAAGACATCTTTAAATTGGTGGCGTAATCTGAGATTATTTTGTTGTTGATAGGCTAATCCTTTCAGCAGTATAAGTAACAACTTTTTAAAATGTTATCTTTAACAGCTTGTGTTTGTAAGCGTGGGCTGAAGTCGTCATCATCAACTGTAGATGTCACTTGGGCTTGAGTCACAAATTGAATTATTTATGATTTACTTTGCACGGTTGAAAATAACATGAAACCTGTGACATATCTGATGACCTTTAAGTTACATTTATTTAAGTGTGTGTGAATAAATAAGAATATTGTCTGTCGTTTATTGCGGCGTGCTTCCTTTCGCACTCTCACACAGCTACATGTTACAGAGGAGTGTAAGTGATGTTACCATGCTCTTCATGCTGGCAGCAGGCCCATCCAGGCTTTGGATGAGTTTCATATCTTGTGTTTGCGTCCACAAACTGTTTGCTGTGTTGGAGGCCTAGCCAGCAATATAAACAGTACTTTGTATCTTCTTCATGATTATAAACAGTAGTTTGTTGGTAACTCTCACTCTAGACTTCCCACTGACAGTGAAATTTTTCTCATCTAATATTTCTGACTGCGTCTACCTGTCTAGATTTGTCTAGCAGAATTGTAAAAAAACGTCAGGCTTCAGTATTATATTTTTATATATCGCTTTGAATTCAGTGTTATCCAGCAGTGATTACTATCTGAAAGAAAGTGTTCACAGTTCAAAATTCAAATTGACCAAGAATGAAACTTGCCTTGACACAGTTTTTCTTGGCTTTTACCTGAGGCTAATGGATAGTTGCCCAGAAGTTTGATATCTTTTTTTGGGAATGTTTTGTTATCTGACAAAAACAGGTAGGCTGCTCTTCGACTCTTTTCAGTAGACCTCACATTGTGATACCAGCAACTACACGGGTCTTATTCTAATATTTAGATTCTGACACGTTGACCACAGTTTATTGCTTGCTGATGCATACTGCTGTATGCTCCTGTTTATTTATTTTGTCTGCTTAGCTGTTCATATGCTTATGTTATACCCATCAAGCTTGAAATGTATATAGCTAGCTGATACGATCTATCAAAATAAAACAGTGTAAGCAGGCTTGCAGTGTCTGCAGTTACTTTTGGCAAGTATGTCCTTTAATCAACTTCACCTTTATGATTATGGTTTGATAGCAGCTTCAGTTCTTAGTACAGAAATCTGCTACTAAACCATGAAGAACACCGTGGACATACCGACAACAAACGGCATACCACTCCTCTCAGCGGAGCATGTGTTAAGAGGTTATACACTTGGTGCCATTTGATCACCCTCTGGGTGACTTGCGAGAGCAGTTGCTATGTCAAAGCTCAGTTGGGCTTCATTAGGGCGATGATGTACTCATGCTGTAACAGTGACTGCATTGTTGAATCATTGGAGATTTAATGCACAAGCATGTGACACCATCTCACCTTTTCCACCTCCCTGCATATTTATTTCTTACACTGTAACCATGTGGCAGAAATAAACAATTATATTTATACGACTGCTCCAGTTAAAGTTTTCCTCACGGCTGTTGTGTTGTCTGTACAGGACGTGCTGTCCTACCTCGGTGAACCCGTTCACCAAACGAGTCAAACGTGCCGGTAGGAAAGAAAAGAGAGTGCAGACTGAGCTTTGCATAATATAACAGCTCTCAACAGACTTGGCCTCACCTCACTAGTACTACCAACATATCAGCATGCCAGTGCTGGTACACCGGGTTCGGATTATCTCCCTGACTTTCACCTTCAACAAATGTTCCAGGCTCAGCACTCATACCTCTGCTGGCTGGCAGGCAGGCCCAGACTGCTGAAATATGATCAGCCCACAGTTGCATTGACAGTTTTTTTTTTTTTTTTTTGGAAAGGGGGGGTGTCTGAACACATGCACGTGTGTGTAGGAGGGGTCCCACACACTCTTTTGTTTTCCTCTGAAAGCTGAGAAGAAGGAATGTCTGCCTCCCAGCTGTCCTCAGCAGTGAGGGTGATAGAAGAGAGAAGGGGGGAGCTCACTGTTCGCATTCGCTTACATCCTCCCATCTGTTACTCGAGGGCAGAGTGTGCTCGTATGTGTGCGTGTGTGTTTGTATCTTGAGGTTGGAAAGAGGGTCACACAATGGTGTTTCCCCCCCCTCACCCTCACTCACTTTGGCCTCACATGCATATTTAACCCTTCAAATGCAAAGTTGTCTGTTGTCCTTTTCAGAGGCACGCTGCTTAAATCTTTCACCGTGCCGCATCCCTTTAGTGAGCGGGGACAATGGGGTGTAATGGTAGCACACGTGGCTTGCTAAATGCATTGTAACAGCAGGGGAGGAATGGGTGGGGAGATTGGAGGATGTGTCTGTCTGTTAAGAGACTTCCTTCACCCTGGGTGTATGCAGCATGTGTGTTTGTTTCTGTGCTTTGCAGCTGCAGGAAGAGATGTTATGCGTAGACCGCTAAGTTCTCTGGAAATGCTCTCCTAGAAGCCTGTGACTCATGTTTTCTGGCAGATTTCCTGTTTACTGTAGAAATGACACTGTTAGCTTTGGCACTTGTTTACAATATGGACACTGGTTGGCCTTTTCAGGAGTGTGTGGTGATGAAATGAGTGCCCACTGCTCCGCCTGACACTCAGATTCATACCTTTGACCATTCTCACACGCATATATTCACAACACAGATCGGATGTCAGTGAGCAAAACAAACCTGCAGTTTACAAAGGCACCCTGGGACACTCGCAACCTACACTTGCATAGTGAGTAAACTGTCCGCCTGTATCTGTACTCAGGCTTTTGTATAAAAGTGTCGGCACCTCCCTCACACTGCCTGCCTGTTCTTCATCCTCCTCCATCTCCTCCCCTCCTCCGTCCTCCACAGTTAGGTCCCTCCACCTTCCCCCAGAGGCCCTGGAGATGGAACAACAGCACGTTTTTGAAAGAAAAAAAAATGGTTTAAGGTCTCAGCTTTGTTCTGCATTCTTTCTGCCCTACAGTAATACAAGTCCACCTTTTATACGCAGCTTTTTTCACATTTCCCATTTCCCATAACCTTTCCCCTTGTTCAACAAAATCTGCTTTAGTTTTCTTTGAGTCAGGGCCCAGCTGTTATGAGTGGACAGAATATGAAAGCAGAAATAAGTGGGGCTGCATGCATGTGTGTGTGTGCGTGCCACAGTGTTACAGCATTGCGACTTCTCACTCCCTCACAAAAGAACATGACACTGCTAGTATCGCTTACCCAGACATTAAGCATCCTATGTTACAATCCCGTGTCACCCACCCGGGTCAGCGTGTAGTCGTGTCATCTCATACTGTGTGAAGTGCCTCCCACTGAAAGCTCATCTGCGATGTGTGTGTGTATATGTGTGAAACACTGAAAGTGAGTGCAGGAAGCTTACTCCTCACACACATTGATGAGAAATCTTGAATTGTAGGACTTGGGAGACTGAAAGTTTCAAACAGACTGTTAGTAAAATTATTAGAGCTGAAATAATTAACTGATTAATCTGCTTCCAGCTTTGCAAATATGTGGATTTTCTGCTTTCCTCTTTATTTTTCATAAGCAAATGCTTTAAAAAGTAATTAAATCAATAATGAAAGTAATCATCAGCCCTAAAAATGATGCCAGTGTTATACTAGCTTATATTAGATCAGACTGAGATGAGAAAATGCAGTTTAGCATCTAATCATAAGTGCAAAAAGCAGAAAAGTGCAGAGTAACCTACATATGTATTAATAAACAGTATGGGGTAGGTATGAATATCCAAAGAAATTTACACATTTGACCTTTGGCCAAGGGTTTAAGAGCATCCTGGGACCTTTGTTACATGTCATTCCCTTCTGTCTTCATCTCCTCATGTTTCCTGTCTTCAACTGCACTGTCAGCGGTTCAATAAAGGAAAGAATAAAAGAATAAAAGACACTTTTGAGCAGATACTATCCACCAGTGGCAGAAATGAGTTGCGAGCGCTTTCTTTTCATTCCAGCGCTAACCCATCGTGGACTCTGTTGCCCTGTAAGGCACTCTCACATCAGCAGCTTGGATATAAAATCCTTTGGATTAGCGGGAGAGACAGTGGAACGTGACAAACAACCCTCGGCCCAAAAATGACGACAACGTGGTCACAAACAACAAAAACAGAGGACTTGAAGAGAAGCCAACAAAGGAACAAAAACATATTTACCAGGCCAAAGAGAGCATCATCATCCCCTTGGTCTTTGGCTTAATCCATCACACAATCCCGCCTTAGATTACATTCACACACACACAGATTCCCCTGGACACGCTTAAAAACATGCGCACACACACACACACACACTGGAAAACGCACCCACCCTCTTTTATGGCCTATTGTTCGATAGAGCGATCAAACAGCTGGTTACAGAAGTCATCAGTATCTGATCTGCTTTAGAGCGCTCCCAGCTTGTAATGGAGGATAATTAGAATTTTAATTTGCCTGGGCAAAGAGGGCTAAAACCCTCGTCTCCCCCCCCCCCACCCGTGTTTTCCTCAATCCACCTACCAGCTCTTAGTGGGTGAGTGCCATCAGTAACAGATGGAGAAAGGGAGATATTCACAGCGAAGTAGGCACTTCAGAGCAAGGCAGGGGATTTTAACGCCCCCCATGGCCTAAGTCTCCTCCGGTACTGCCTTAAGGCGCTGGATGTTGGGATTAACAATCATCCTCATGGACACTTTGTCCTGGCCCAGTCCTCCCACTACATGAAGTGTTTCTCCAACCTTTTAGCAATTAAGCTCTCTCCAGGTTACAGTTGTGTGTCCAGAATATTTCGTAAAGTTCAGCCTCTTTATATGTCTGTTTTATTTAACTCGATATGACGAAGGCCAAAGCTTAAACACTGTTGGAGTCTTCAGTGGATATGAAAGCAGACATAGGAAGATCTGTGACACTTTTCTATATTTTTTTTAATTTATGTAAGCATATTTTTTCTTACACATTCTTTCCAGTAGCTTTCACAAGCCACTTGTGACACGATGTTAGTCATTATTGTTTTCGTCATTTCTCAAAAAGCCTGTTCTCTTGAGCAAACTCTTAACATCAGACCAGTGGGAGAACAGCTTGCGTTTAGCCGTGACTCATTCCCTTCCTCGTGAGCACAGAACATGGCGTGCTGAAATCTACTCTGGCATTGCTGAGTGCTTTAATCATTTTTTCTTTCCCCCCGTTGTGTGTTTTCAAAGCCAACATTCAGTCTGAGGCCGAGAGGGCGATGGAAAAGGGAGCGACAGTAAGGTTGTATATCTTCACCACTCTACCATCTCTGGACACTGAACCAGCGTTCATTCTTTCCTTTGACAGAGTCTCTCCATTTGCACTAGCCCAACCCACAGTGTGGTATGTACTGTAGCTGCCTGCTCTTCCCATTGTTGCTGTACGGAGCCTCTCCCTCACACACAGCACCATCGGTCGACCTGCCACGACATGTCTCTTTTTGGCTTGTAATTGCTCAGAGCCACAGCACTCCATGATGCTGACATTTTTCTGCGCTCTCTCTCTCTCTCCGTCTCCCCTCCCTCCTTCTCTCTCTCCCTGCTTGTTTGTCTGATGATGAGTACCTTTTCCCGTCAGTATTTTTTTTTTCTTTTCTTTTTTTCCAGTTCTCAGTCACTACTTGTGTAACCTCACCTTTCTCTTTCCTGGTAATTTGCAAAAGTAGTGCCAAGTTTTTGATGTTGAATATATTTATGTTCCTATGGTAGGCTCTGACTTCTTTTGACAAGTATAATCCTCGTGGGAGAGTGAGTTAAAGTCAAAAATTCTACACCGCTCCAAGTTTAACAACCACTTTTTTGACATTTCTTTATCTTCCCATATTTTGTCTTCATTTCCTTTTTTCGAGATGACATGGGTATCAGTTTTTCTATTCTCATGGGATGTAGTGTGCAGGGGAAGTCCGTGTGTGCAGTTATGCATATCTAGTCTATATTTGGGTCTGTGTTGTTATTTGCTCCTAATATGCAATATACAGTGTTGGGCTGAACTACAGATTATCTTCATTATCAATCAATCTGCTGCTTAGTTTCTTGGAATAGGTTAATCATTTGTCCAACAAACTGTACAAAACCCAAAGATCTTTAGTTGGTTTAAGTTCAGTTATGTTAATTAGTTGTCAGTTAAATACGACAAAACATCTCATTAGGAACAGCATAATAACATAGTAACTTACAGATGCGATGATATATATTGGTGTCCAGTCTATCAGCTTTTAAGTAGTATAATTTATGTTGTGTTGTTCTTTTTGCATATTATGAGTGTGAAATTGACATTTAGCAACATTGCTATGTTGGTACATTTTGCTCTCCCACATACTGCATATTGGCTGTAAGTGTTTCAGGTAAAGGCTTGTAGCTGATCCTTTTTTAATACCATCTAACCACACAGCCAATGTGCTGTAAGTACTTACATTTACATTTACATTTAGTCATTTAGCAGACGCTTTTATCCAAAGCGACTTACAGAAAAGGGAACAATCAAGGTATAGTGCGATAAGAAGCGTTAGTGCAGCAATAAGTGCTAGTGACGATTCTTTAAGGTGTAGATTTGTCGTGTAGTGCTAGGAGAGAAGATACTCTCCGAAGAGCTGGGTCTTCAGGAGTAAGTACTTGAGTAAGTGCAGTAGATGCAAATGACATTTGGAAAACTCAGATGATGGAACTGGCCCGTTTGTACAGGCAACGCAAGCTTTTCCTGGCATGAGATTTAGAGCCTGGTTTGTTGCACTTCTGAAAAGAGTTTCAAAATGGACATTTTTATTGGCTTCACGGTTCGTTTCGACTGACCTGACTTCACTGACCTCGCTGTCCTGATCTATCTCTGTAAGAATTAACCCTCAGCTGGGTTTAAGCCTGACACTGTAACTATTTCATACCACTTTATCAACTAAGCCCTTGCCAAAGCTGGGGAGTTCCTTATAGATATAACAATGTCTACAGCAGTAGATCTGCTTAAATCTACCAGAAAAACTAGCTTGTCTCATTTTGTATTTAAATTTTGCAGCTGACAAGGAACATGTTCCTCTTTGAGCTGAAGCCAGATTATGTTGCATTTTTTCCCTCAGTCTCGGTCTTAGTGTGCTGCTCATTATTTTTATCAAGCAGTTTAAATACAGTGTGTACTCTGATCTGAACATGTGAGGCCTCTGTGGAAGAAGCCCTTGTTAGGTACAGGCAAAGCCCAGTGTTTTAAATACATGGCACGGTTTTGGGAATTTAAAAACACTACTGTTTTGTCTTTTTATATGAATGAGTACTTAAATATGCACATTTATTTATTCCAGAGACAATCTTGCAGATAAGAAAGCAATTCAAAATCAAAAGATGATGAATACCATTAACTCTAATCTGTCTTCTGCAGTGGATTTAACTGCCTCGCAGTGCACCACAAAAGATCATAACAGAGGCCGTTGGCCACGGGCTATTGTCCTAAACTGCCCCCTGCGGCCTTTTTGTCCCCACTGCCTCCCAGCCCGGGGTCATCATCAATTCATCACCTTTACCACCTCCATTAACACCATCTCCTCCTCAGAGAGCCTTTTAGTCGCCCTGAAGCAGCTCGAGCGAAACAACTGCTCAGGTCACGGTGTCAAATGGCATCCTGGAACATGCATGTGCGGATAGTGTTTCTGCATGTGAGAGCTGTGGACACACGAACCTTACATATGTTGTATTAAACCTTCAGCTTGTGTTTGAGATGTTGAACTGAGAACATTTGTTGTGGCTGAATCCTGGCTAATCGATACGGTACCTTGGTCTGCATGTGTGGCTCTCCCACATAACAAGCTTAATCACTGAATCAGACAAACTATAATTCTGTGCTTTACAGAGTTGTTGCATTATGATTTTAATCAAAATCGTTGCTTTAATTTTGTTTTTAAAAAAGTTTTGCAAGTCCTTTATTCAATCTTCATTCATTCAATCTTATATGATCATTAATTAAATATCTTTGGTTTGGACTGTTGGTCAAACAATAAATCTTAAATAATAATTTAAAAATGATAAATAATTTGATGATGTCACCCTGTCTTCTGGCTTCATTTTTCACATTTCATAGACTAAATGATGAATTGATTAATCCAGAAGTTAATCATCAGATTAATTAGTAATAAAAATACTGATCAATTTTGTAACAGATTATCTTTTGACAGAGGACGTTTGACTGCAAAACTGTAGAGTTATAATTGTTATAGTTTACTCGTGGTAAAGTGGAGTTAGCACTTCCTGAGCACACACGCTAAATCTGTCCCCAGCTGAATTCAATAACACACCCCTCCTTTGTATCACACGACTCGGTCCTGGGAGTGTCTTTGTTTGGGGGTGTTGACTTTTTCTGTGTGTGTGTGTGTGTGTGTGTGTGTGTGTGTGTGTGTGTGTGTGTGTGTGTGTGTGTGTTGTTGTTGTTGAGTAGGCGCTCACACATTTGAGTGTTTGCATTTAATCTTGTGCTGCCAGCTTAGAGCGACGTTTCTCCCTGGAGATTATAGGATGTTAGAGGCGCTGCTGTGGAAATAGTCTCTCTTTCAATCTCTAAACACACACTGAGGCAAAACAAAGTGGCAGTGTGCGATGTTAGTGTGTTTGTTTATATCAAGCAAGTGATAAGGCCCCTGCAATAGACCATGGCTAATATGTTCAATAAATACTCAGACCAAGGATTAAATAATGAGCCATATGGTGATTAGCGTTGTTGGCGTGTTATTAATGTTCTTTGTTGTGGGGGTGTTTTTAAATTTACTTATGTCTTGTTAGCGAGAAAAATCACTGCGCATTTTATAATGCCACTTAATAAATCAAATAGATAAAATGTACAGCTAAAACACTCAAATCCTCTCACTTATTATGACAGATTTGATCTATATGAAATGGCCCAGATGGATTTTAAGTGTTAGAAACATTTCCACTGAGGCCAAGCCCAAATTCTTGTGTAACCACTTCATGAATGAGCCAGATCTGTAGTAATTAAATAGGTACGCCTGTATCAATGGTTTCCACAGAACTTTATCTGTTCTTGAGATGAATAATACTAAAAATAAAGTCAACCTCCTACTGTCATGTGTCCGTTTACACAGGTGTTGCAATGTTATGTCAGATCTCCTGGATTTAGATGCTCTGCTCTCGCCAGATTGCAGCTCCAAATGTGGGTACATCAACATGAGTCTGTGTGTGGACAGTGTTTGGAGCCGCGGGAGTCCAGCACAAAAGCAGATAATTCACTCTCATACTGCAATAAAACACAAACTTATATACAAGGGGCTGATGTGACCCTGCAACATCATAGATGGAGCATGAGAAGGTGGATCAAAGCACAATTAACTTCAGGTCTTCTGCCTCATCCTGTCTTTATTGGCTGGCTTAGAGCTTCGAGTCTGTCATTAGAGCCAAGTAAATGAGCCCTGCTAAAGATCCTGTCTCACCGTCAGACAGATGGACCCAATGCTGCCTTAGCATGAAGACAGTTTAATGAGCAAGAGATAATCAAGAGAAATTAGATCTGTATGAAGCTCCTCGTGACATTTTAATCCACTGTAGCCCATCGAGGTATTCTCTATACGGCGCAGCATGGCTGTCTCCACCTGATGTGTCATGTTGATGCAGTGCTTCTCCCTCGCCTGTGTAAAATGCAGCCTAGTTTCGAGTAACAATACCTCTGAGCTTTAATTATCAGCTCAACCTGTCAACTTGACAGAGTTTCCCCGTGAAAAGTTGTTTGACCCAGTGGCAGCTGCCTGCAGAGGAGACCAGCCGACAGTTTATGTCAGAGTAATGATAGAACAGCACAATATTCCAGCAGCACCACATACTCAAATCTTAGAGTCACTGGAAAACCGTTATCAAGGTTGTGATGGAGCAAGCCAAAACAAGCAGCATTAGTGATATACTTAAGAAAATACTGTTTATTTTATATATTTTTTCCTTTGAAGAATCCCTAGCAGGCCTGTAATACACGTAATCCCTTTTATAAATTGAAAATTAAGATATTACATATCCTGTCTACAGGCAAATTCTTATTATTAAGTTTACTTACATACCTTGTAATTACCTCGTTACCTTACATTATTAAAAATATGGTTCAGGATCTGAATTTGGCTGCTGGCCTGAAGCTGGTAGTTCCTTACGTAAGCAGTAAATGATGTTCCAGCCTAGAGCCAGAGGAAAGAAGCTTCACATTTTACTTTTGTCCTGTTAAGAAAGCAAACCCTTGAGAGTTTTTATCATTCAAGCCTTCAAGCAGCCAACTAATTCTTCTTCTCTTCACTTGTGTCTGTGTCCTTAGGTTGTGCGCGGCCACCCGGCGTGCAGCACGGAGACCTGCTGAACCAGACCGAAGCTAACCGGGGCTCTTTTCCTCCGGGCACCCTGCTGGCTTATGGCTGTGGGCCTGGATACACTGCAGATGGACCCACCAGCATCATTTGTACCAGCTCTGGAGCCTGGTCCCATCAACCTCCACGCTGCATCAGAAGCAACGGTGAGCAAGACTCACAAGAGAAGAATTCAGGCCTAATATGGCTGAAATGATCAGAACAAGAGGGGTTTATTTTCATCAAGAAAAACATTTTTTTCACTCAATTTTGTGAACTTGTGTGGTTGAGCATGTGCATCAGAGTATGTGCCCTTGACACGCATGACTGCATGAGAACTAAAATACCACATCAGTTCAATATCTCACAGTATCATAACACCAATAGTGAGGATTGTCCTTGAGAGTCAGCAGGGAACACATTTAAAGCACAGACATGACCACAGGTAGAAATAAAGGCAAACACATTTTCAGAGCACAACAACAGCCACGATTCTTAAAAATCTCTATTTGCTTCACAGTGTGTTCGCCCCCGACTGAACCAGAGAACGGGGGCTACCGCTGTCACCCGTCTCCCTGCCACCGCCTCACCCAGAAGACTGTCATCGAGTACTTCTGCGACGAGGGCTACGCTCTGAAGGGCGACTACAAGTTCCTCACCTGCCAGAACGGCGAGTGGGACGGCCCCATGCAGATTAGCTGCCGACTCACACAAGGTCTTTCACCCCGGCTAACTTTTACTTTTCTGTGTTCAATCACAGCCGTGGCAGGAAATGTAAATCAACATCTGTGAACCACATTTTCACTTCCTCTCCTTCCTCTTTTCCTTTCTTCCTCTGTCCCTCAGACAAGGAGCCAAGCTCTCCACTGGGTATACCAGCTCTGTCTATTGTGGCATCCACAGCCAGTTCTGTGGCGCTCATCCTGCTTTTAGTGGTGCTGTTTGTTCTTGTACAGCCCAAACTCAAGTCCTTCCATCACAGCAGGTAAGATATACACACACAGTCAAATTAATTGATGATCCCCTGGTATAATAACTGTTTAGTGCTGACCCAATTTGTCTCCATCTCATACCAGTGCTTATTGGTGCTGCTGTTTGCGAAAACTAAAGACAGTCTCTAGTTTCTGGCATCCCAGATTTTTTTTCAGTTGTTTTGGCTAATCAGTTCTGTTATGATAACATTTCATTTTTTGTTTTAGGTGCCTTGAATATCATAGTTACACAGCATATCTTTACAAAATAATTTACTTAGTGTGTATGTCTGAAGTTGATTTGAAGTGTGAAAAGCTGTAATGGCTCCTGTCTACTCTATCCTGTTGTTTAAAATAGTCTTTTCCGTGAGACGCTCTGATCGTCTGACTTCTTGCATTGTTTGCCTTAATGGCTTTTATTGTAAAGTTGTTCCTCGGGAAGTTGACAGTTCCCCAGATCACATAAATACAATAGTTCAATAAAATATTATCATATTCGTTGATACCACATTTCCCTTTAGATTTCTGTCAGAGAATATATATGCTTCAGTCTCTGTTGCTCTGAGTGTTTTGTTTCTGCTTGGCTTCACTGAAGAGGGTGAACACTGAAAAGGATTTTTTTTTTTAATCAGTCTTTCGTTTGCAACGCAAACTGTGTTTGGCAGAAACTCTTGAAAGCTTTATTTCTGTTTGCTTTGGAAGAACACTGCCCTTTACACCACCTCTCTTTATGTAACACATCAGATTGTGCTGTTAAACCTCCCAGTGGACACACCTATTATTCAGAAGTCTTGGTTGAAACTTGTTACCTAATCAAGATGTCCGTGTAATTTGCATATGACCTGGCAACTAGTTTTACAAGTTCACATGTCTTAAATAGTTGAGAAATGAAAGTGAAAGTATGAAAGAGGAGTTAATCTCCTCGTACACATGCCTCTGCTGCAGTTCTGTGATAAAAAGGCCAGAATGATTCGATCTAATGCTCATTGGCACTCATGTTGATTGTGTAGTAGGCCTGAGGGCTTTGTGCTGCCTGCTATAAAGGGATTGTACAGTCAACGCTAATCACCTCTGCTCAGAGGTTTGACTGCAGCGTGCGACACACAGGACTGCATCATGCCCAACAACCTGAGCCTGGTGTCATGCCACACCTTGTCCACACTTATCTTTCTGTCTGTCTCACTCTGTCATCATCTGTCTGTCCATCAGGAGGGAGCAGGGAGTCTCAGGCCAGCCTAGCTCCATCATGGTGGAGGGCGTCCAGGTGACGCTGCCCTCATACGAAGAGGCTGTATATGGAAGCAGTGGACCCTGCAGTGCTTCGGGTCCTCCTCCTTCTCCACCACCTCCCGCGGCTCCTCCAGAGTCTCGAGTCCCGATCGTGCTCTCCGAGGGCCTCCCGCAGGGAGCCACGGGAGGCCAAGCAGGCCCCAGCAGAACCCGTCACCACAGAGACTTAGACTTCTGTCTCCCATCCACGTCCTCCTCTTCATCATCTTTCTCCTCCCGCCGTCACGCAGAGACGGTGCTGGTTCATCAGGCCCCCTCTTCCTCCTCCTCTTCTTCATCATCATGGGCTAGAGAGCACCCTGGGGGTGCATGCGCAGGCCCCCTACCGCTTCGTAGAGACTCTGAGAGTAGCGACCAGCACAGTCTGCTTTCTGTCACCTCTACGGATGAGTTCTCTGATGGTGAGAGGAGACACGCAATTACTTCATAACAAGGAGAGCCAGACAAATACTAATATTATTATCTAGACACACGTAGACAAAACACATCTTTTCACACATTTCAGCAGTGAAATTTACTCATCTTATTTAGACAATATGTAGTGAACACACTGTGTGTCACAGATGTATCTGTCTAGCTCTATAAACAAGACGCAAAATCATTCACGCACTGTACCGGGTTGCCAGGACGAGTGAAGAAAGGAAAAAAAAAAAAACAATTGTCAAGAGTAATTTCATTGGCCAACATAATCAATACTTTTTAATAGAAATATCACCCCATTTTCAATGTTATTTATTGTGTAGACTCTCACACAGCTCAACTGATTCAGTGAAGGCCCAAAAGCAGGTTTAATTAAACTCTCGCACTGCCTGTATTGAATTAGGTTCACAATTAACCTGAATAACTCAACAATTCACCTAAATATTTCAACAATGGCCAGTTAGGAGTGTGAATGTGTCCAGTAGACAAGAGAGCAACATTTTATAATAGCAAAGCAATGACGTCTCATGACATAAACACACAGGAAATCTGTAGAAATGTTTTTGGTCGTGTAATGGATTGCATGAGTGTGTGGTGGGTAGACAGCTGACTCTGATATATCTGTTCTGTTCCCCTGCAGATATTCCCCTGTTGAAGGAAGCATGAAGCCTGCCAGGCTGCTATCAGCATCAGCAGCAGAGCCCCTATTTCCCTATCTCTTCACTGCTGACCAGGACTGACTGTGGCTGTCAACCTACTCCCCCCGCCCCTCTCCTCTCCCCGACTCCCCTCAGCAGCCAGCAGAGAAAAGACTAGAACTACGCCCATTCCCCCATGCAGCCTCTTCTGCCATTGCTACCCATGCAGAGCAAAGCCAACAACCAATACTCGCTGCATCATAAGCAATGATGGAGCACCACTGGAGTCAGCTACTGGATCAAACTAAAGACAAGCCAGACAAACAAAGTGGTGCCAGCTCAACATAAATCCTGTAGATCCTCTGTATATGAGTAAAACATACATACTGAGTCAAGGTTGTGTACTATAGGCTATGTATTACCGTACACCTGCCTCCTCCCAGGTGTAGTTCTCTATATTAACACGGTTCACGGAGGCTTCACCAGAGGAGGCTATAGCAATCGAGATGCGTCGACTCTGTCTGGGATTACTTCAGATCTAAAAAATAAAATAACTTGTGATGTTCGCTCCTGACGTGGTGGCGCTCAGAATTGTCTTCCCGCTGTACTTGAAAAGTTGTGAGTGGCGGCTGGGATTTTTCGCAGCCCGCTTTGTGAATGTTGCATGTTGTTTTTAGTTTATTGCTGTCACAGCACGGTGGCCCACTCTGAATGAAGCATGAAGCCTCCTCTGTCTCTCTCTCTCTTTCTTTCACTCTCTCTCTCACTCTCTCTCTCTCTCACTCTCTAGCTATCTGTGTATCCGGGTGGTGTCTAGCAAATGGATTAGTGGGATTGAGAACCACTTCGCAACAGCTAAAAGCAGGGTGCAGCGTTTTACGAAGCACCATATCACAACTATAAAAGACCTTTCTTGCTCCTTTCTTTTCTGCTGCCAGCTGCACCCTGGTATCTGGAAGGTGCTCCTTCTGTCGCATGAGTAGGATCGATTGGTGTTTTGGTTCCAGGACTGTGCTTTACATCTTTACCTGTATGAGGAGGGGGAGACACAATGTCACATTTTGTATGAAAGCTGAAGAGAGGGATGTCTTTCAACACGGTGATCGGGCACATGACTGAACTTTAAGGTTGTTTAATTTTTCTTCCCACTGTATTTATTGTTTGGTGTGTGGCTCTGTGTGTGTTAAGTTGCTGAATCTGAATGTGTGTGTGTGTGTGTGTGTGTGCACTTTTGTGTCAGCCAGGCAGAGGATAACATGTCCTCATATGGTAGGCCTCGACACAGCCGTCGTCTAATTTGCCTCTCTTCAGATCAGAGACTGTCTGCACAATGTCCCTGTCTTTCACCATAGGAAAAAATCCCTCCCAGCACTGAATAAGTCACATGAACAAATCAGCGTCACTTCAGGCAACGACTCCACTACACAATGTGTGTATTATTCATGTCCTCTCAAGCTAGAATATTTATCATTTTCTGCTGAATGGCTGGAAAACACGAGTCTCCTTAGAGGAGCACTGGCTCTCGCCCACCTTCACACTGTACCGAAGATTCTCCACTTTTGTGCATTATTGACACAACTGCAACTGGTTGCAGTGAAATAATAAAGTTTTTGTTATATAGCACCCCACCCCCACCCCCAACACATAACACTCACTCACTCACCCTCCTAATGCCAAGTGCAAACTCAAGAGAGAATCATGTCATTTTGTTAGAAATCATCCTCTGTTTTCGTGGCCACTCGAAAAGCTTTGGTGGTTGAGCTGGTCACCCTGGAAACAGCATGACTCCGAAGAGAGAATTACTTTTCAAGCGTAACCGCTCAGAAGAAACCCATAGAACAACAAGTTTGGATCTCTGCTCTCAGTTTTATTTGGCATTTGTGGCTGTCTGTCCGTGTCAACGGCTACATTATTAATGCAAACAGAATGTTGCCTTAGACGTGTACATTTTCTTTTTTTTTTTTTCTTTGGATGTATAATCATAAGCCTCCGCGTTGGTTGCTTTACAATATTGCAACGTGTTCTGTTTTCCCAATGGCCTTACTCTGTTCTTTTTCTATTCTATGCATAAAACTGTCTTTGTGTATTTATCAATGAGTTTACTTCTGTTGTGGACACGACTTAACGTGTCCATCCTTCTCTGTCCTCCCCTAGCTTTTCCAGCTACTGTGATGATGATGATGATGAACCTATAAGCACCTATATTTCACTATTCCTTTGCTTCTCTTTTGCTACAAGGCATTAAAATATTCTGGGATTGAAAAGAAGAAAAAAAAAAAGTGAAATTAACTTTGCGTTCAGAAGCACTGTTGTACGGTGTTGCTTCCCTGAAAATAACAGGTTAAAAAAAGTACACATCTTGATTCTTAGTTTCAATGCTTTCAGCTTTGGTTTTTCCTCTGTACATGGCAGTGGGTGTGAAGATAGTAATTTAATATTTGTATAAAGTTTAATTTAATTTTACAGTGTGTATATAACTTTCTAATTAAAGCTTTCTTTTGAATGTGGAAGATGATGTGTCATTATTCAATGTATAATTAATCTGTCTGACAAGTCAAGCTCTTTCCAGCATCATGACAACGTGTATCTGCTTGTATTGGTGGAAATGAGGATTTTCCTTTGGGTTAGATCCTGGAAGATCTGTTCCTTGTGTGCGTGTGGAAATCTTGCTCCTGTTCAAGATCAGCTTGACTGGCTGCACTAACCTACTTCCTGTCGCTGTGTAAGCATTAATCAATGTAATATTTCTTAAGCTATTTCTAGTTTCCCTAAGGTATATGGTCATGCATATGTCACCTTACAGTTCCTCTTTCCACTTTCTATTTATCACCTGGTACGCCATCTGTTCCATCAGATCAAATTTAAGTCAGTCATTTACCAGTGTAAAGATGGGTGTATCTTTGTCCAAAGGTTGTCTTAGTTTATTATTATTATAGTGAACTGCTTCTTGAATTATGCTGCTGTTTTATTTGACTGCAGAATGACCGCCTCTCTGAAGACTTTATCCTTTTTAAAGCTGTAGTATCTCAAAATCAATTTTCTATGCTCCTAATTATGAAAAAAAAATCTTTCTGGCGCAGCTTGTGGTTTATTATGATGTCCTTTGTCCTGCTGAGTCCTATTAAGTGCTAGTTAATACCATATCCAGTATGTTGTATTCTTCCTCCTCTCTGGACAGTGTTATTGTGTCTGAGCGACACCTAGTGGTCAGAAGTGGGAACGGCATTCGTTTTTTTATCGGAGGTGTGACGTCATGTTCGGAAACCCTCGCTGTACTTCGTTTTTTTACGCGTTCGTGCACCAGCGCAGTGTTAATTAATAGATAGATAGATCTACGCAGAAAGGGACAAGGACACTTAAAAAAACACAAGATAAATAGGTAGATAAGGTGCAGTGGCAAGATGATGGTAATAGTACTGATGGCATGATGGTAGTGTTAGATATTAAATTTTATTGGGGCTATTTATAGCAACAATAGCTCAGCAAACAGGTTACTTTCTTGGCGCAGTGGGTAGAGCATCCGCCCCATGTACAGAGGCTCAGTCCTTGCCGCAGCGGCCCAGGGTTTGAATCCGACCTGCGGCCTCTTGCTGCATGTCATTCCCCATCTCTCTCTCTCTCTCATCCCACATTCCTGTCACTTTTCAGCCGTCTCTATCAAGTAAAGCTTGAAAAGGCCAAAAATATATCTTTAAAATAAACTTTATTAAGTTTTCTTACGCAGTTTAAAATATACAACAGACACACACAGACAAAAAAAATCGACATCTTTTGTATTGTAGGAGTTAATAGCGCCTCAAGATGGCGGTACTGGTGTGACAGTTGCCGTTGGACGCCCGGGAAGAAGAAGAAGCTGTTGTCGTGCCCCCTCCCTGAACAAGCTGAGGCTCCATTTTGTTTCATTTTGGAGTTTGCGGTCACTGTCGACAGCCTGCCCGAGGAAATATCATTAAAACCCACGTACAGGTAAGTGTACAGCGGTTAAAATTCACGGCAGTGCCTCGTCTTGTTCACATAAACGTCGTGTTTGGTGACCGTTAGCTGAATGTAGCTCGTAAAACGTGGCTCGGTTAAATAAGCCAGCTAGGCCCAACAGCTAAAATAATTTTGTGACTTCGACGTTGCTCGGTCGGTTTTTATCATTCACGCCGGGGGCTGTGTGAGCTAAATCATTCAGCGTAACCTTTGTTTGTTCACCCCTGTGTGCAGATAACCGAACAGACGACGTCAACATGAGTGGATGTCGTATTTTCATCGGCCGCCTGAGCCCCTCTGCCAGAGAGAAGGATGTGGAGAGGTTCTTCAAAGGATACGGCCGCATCCGAGATATCGACCTCAAAAAGGGCTTCGGCTTTGTGGTGAGTTATCACATAGATTGACAATCTTCTTCAACTGCACATTCAAATAAATAGATATTTAAGAAGATGAGGTACTTTTTTTATTAATTCCTCGAGGGGAAATTATTTTTCTACTCCGTTTTTTTTTTTTTACATGCATTTTAACCCTGAAATACAACCACACTCAAATGTTGAGAGAGATGGTGCCCTGCGAGCAGTTGGCTGGGTTCAGTGCCTTGCTCAAGGGCACCTCGGCAGTGCCCAGGAGGTGAACTGGCGCCCCTCCAGCTACCAGTCCACCTTCCATACTTTGGTCCATACTGGGCTTGAACCTGCGGCCACCCTCCGTCTCCCAAACCAAGTCTTTATGGACTGAGCTACTCAGGGTGTCCGCGGGGTATTAAAAAGTATTAGAAGGTAGTAAATGTCTGATGGCAAGGCATTATTTTTTAAAGAATAGCATATGATTTGTTGAAAGTTTGTTTGTTAAAAGTTCACCAGAATTTATTACATAGACTGTAGGGCTGGGCGATACGGACCAAAAGTCATATCTCGATATTTTTTTAGCTGAATGGCGATACTCGATCGATATTTTTCCCATGGTCGTGTAATTTCATACGCCTATTATTAATGGTCTGCTGGTAAATCGCACTCCCACCACTCATACTACAAATCCCACAATGCACTGTAACAGCTGACACACAGGTGGTCCAGTGTTGACAACTTAGCGACTTTTCAGACCCTCTAGCGCAGGCATGGGCAACCTGTTCCACAAAGGGCCGGTGTGGCTGCAGGTTTTCTTTCCAACCAAGCAGCAGCACACCAGACTTGACTCATTTAATCCACTGATCTCAGTCTTCAGAGAGCTGATTGATCAAACTGTGCGCTCTTGGTTGGTTGGAACAAAAACCTGCAGCCACACCGGCCCTTTGTGGAACAGGTTGCCCATGCCTGCTCTAGCGATTCGTTTTTTTTCCCCAAAAAGCAACTAGCGACAAATCTAGCGACTTTTTCTGGAGTTATTGGAGACTCTGACGTGACGACGTCAACGAGCAGCGGGAGACCTGGACAGAGGGAGAGGAGCAATAAAAGCGAACTGGCGGCTCAAGGGAAGAAATGTAACGCAAAATAAACTACATCGATATAAACGATATGGTCTCGTGCTGTATCGCGTTTGAAAATATATCTGTAAATTAAAATATCGATGTATCGCCCAGCCCTAATAGACTGTACAGTAGAACTATTTTCCACAGCGCACAGCGGTAGACTCAGGATTGTTCTGTGTAGTTCATGCATTAGAGTTCTCCGTCGCTATTTACGTCATTTAGAGGTCACAGAGGCCATTTATGAGAACAATGTATATCCAAGGAGGGGGTGGGGGTGATGTTTTTATTGGCAGACTGTCACACAGCCAGTGGTATCGTTTAAAGCGTGCGTGTGACCCACACCAGGTTGGGATCTAAACACGGAGCATCGGCGCTAAAGTTTAGCTGTTTAGCTAGCATGGACATTTTGAGACTCGGTTTGTAAAGTTCAGTCAACCTGTGAGAACTCGTCTGACACGGAGAGTCTCCTGTTGTTGCCTCATGTGTGAAACGACGACTCTACTCTGGACTCTGTCCAGAAATTACCGTGTGAAAACGGCATTCAGCGTCGCTCCCTCCCCTCCGGCACCGTGAGTTACCATGGTTACGGGAACGCCCTGTAACTTTGTAGTGATTCTCAACAAGAAGTTTGTTGTTAGTATGACGGTACAACGTCACTGAATGCTGAAAAGCATCCTCCTGTAAAACACTGTTCTTCATTAGAGAACACGGTTATGTGTGGAGGGGTACTGAACTCTCAGGCATTGTGTCATTTCTTTAGCCGATATCAAGTCGCCTAAATAAAATTATGTAGATGGATCTATATACAGTGTTCAGTTGACTGACAATTTGATGGGAGAGCAGCCATTAATATCAAATTTCTGTGCGGCTAGTATGCCCAGTACACCGCTCCAACCGAGTCCCACCACCAGTCAAACTTCCACTGCAGCCATCGCATCTTCTCTGAAAGTCGCTTTGGATAAAAGCGTCTGCTAAATGACTAAATGTCAATAACTAAGGGATTGACAGTAACAGTGCGCGTGCCCTCCCATTTGTCGATCCTGTTTCTGCTATAGGACTAGAAGCAAGTTGCGTTGAGGTTTTAAAAAATGTTTAGAAAGTATTAAAAAGGTATTAAATGGTATTAAATTTAACCTCAGGATTCCTGCATAAACCCTGCTACTGCTGCCCTTTATAGTTTGCTTTACAGCAACACAGTGTTATTTATCTTAATTAGACTCTATTCATCTTAACGTACACCCACAGTCGATTAAGTTATGTTTGCCCATTTTATTTTACTGCTGTAGTGTATATTACACATTTTTTTTAATAGTATAATCTAATCTTATTTATTTTTTGTAATATCTGTGAACCAGTTTGAAACCCACAAGTGTTCAAATGACCTGCTGTTTGCCAAATTGAATAATATATTTAATATTGTCTGTTTCTTTTTTTTGTCCTTGAGGCTGAAGATGTGTCTGCATTCCTTCATAAAGTATTCAGACCTTTTTCCATGTTTGCACACTTAATTTTCTAACAGATTAAATGCACTTTTCCACCCACAAACTCGACTTATTAACCGGTAAGGACAAAGCGAAAACAGGACTTTAGAAACATTTACAAATTTCCAAAAATTAAAGCTCAACTGCGTCCTGTATGCATCCATTTTCTGGACACATCTGTAGCTATTGATGCATGCAAGGACCTTTTTTGAAACGGTTGCACAGCAAACATTTTGACTTGTCAAACCCAGAAAAACACACGTGGGCTTACTAAACATTAAAAGTCTGAACACGACAGCAAGACCTCCCTTAAGTGGAATGCGGCTAACTTGAGAGTTTCCTGCTATGACATGTCAAAATATCTGCTGTGCAACCAGTCTAAATGTGACCCACTGGAAGTGGAGGAGCTACTCGCAGCAGCAATACGATTAAAGCTATGAATGCGAATAGCCATTTTTTGCTTCATGTGCATCTTTGAAGCTAAGGGAGGAGAGTCTCGTATGTAAGAATGACACATAAAAGGGTCTGAAAAGGCACAAACGTCGAGAAGCGTTGTTGTAAATGCCGTGTGTAATGTTTGTTGCAGGAGTTTGACGACCCCAGAGATGCCGAGGATGCTGTTTATGAGCTTGATGGCAAAGAGCTGTGCAATGAAAGGTAAGCATCTCTGCTGGATGTTAATAAAAAATAAATAAATGTGAATAAACTGAAAGGAAAAAGACAAACGATGATTTCTGTCATTTCAGGGTGACCATCGAGCACGCTCGTGTGCGCCTGCGAGGTGGCCGCGGCAGAGGAGCCGGTGGCGGTGGAGGACGTTTCTCTGATCGCTATGGCCGAGGCTCCCAGAGCAGTCGGAGGTACAAAATTTCACCCACACCCAACCACGGTGCTGGTAACCAAAGTTCACCTGCTTTGTGATGCCAGATAAGTTTTACTTAATGTCATTCAAACGAGGAAGGAACGCATGAATGAATAGCTCGACAAGTACACTCTGTGAACAGCTTGGCTCTTTGGTGAAAGGTCAATAAGTAAATCATTGCAGTCTGTGTTTATAATATCTAATAAATCACCTACAGACTGAAAATGTTCAACAACTCACTTCAAAAGCAACAGGAGCCCCGTGCTCGCTGCATCTCAAAGATCCTTGACACAAATTAGCTTCGCTATTGACTAGTATCTAATGAGAGCTCTTAGGCTCCGTGCCAGTCCGTCTGTATCTCAGCCCCGTGATGTTATCACTCGATTGAGGCTTTCCTTTGTGTTTTCAGTCGAAACCCTCCTCCGATGCGCACTGAGAACCGACTGATTGTGGAGAACTTGTCCTCTCGTGTCAGCTGGCAGGTTAGTATTTATTGCCACATGTCCTTTTCTTTTTTATGCACAGCAAGCCTCTAAAAAGCTGCAACACCACACCTCCAACAGTCTGTGTCCAACAATATACACATACAACTGTAGAATTTTAATGCTGTTAAAACATAGAAAGTCTGAATTCAAATTAATTGCTAATATATATTTATATATAAAGAGTGTTGTGATGAGGCCCAAATTGTTCTTTATAAAGCACCGCTCTTTTAATCTGCGTCTCATGCAGTTAAGTAATGAGTCAAAGAGCAGTAACAACAACAAAACACTTAATTTGTTCCTTTTTTCAAATTTTAACCAATTCTTCACCCCTTTATTTGCCAGCCTGACTGTTGTGTCATATGGAAGAGCTCGCTTATGGTGGAGTTAACCCCTTCTGGGTCCTTCTGTCTGGGTTGAGCCTGTGGTGTCAGCCAGTCTGTCCTACTCCTAGTTGACGCCTGCTGGTCATGTGAGCGCTCGCTCCACACTAGAGGCGCTGGCGGCCCCCTTCGCTCGCTCGCTCGCTCGCTCGCAACGCCCCCTGTCGAAGGCAGGGGGGCGCCTGGTGTGAGGCTGAGAGCGAGAGAGAGGAAACAGAGAGTTGGCAGAGAGAAAGGAGAGGAAAGAGCGAGAGTCGAGATGGTGATGGTGGTGGCGTATTGATCGATGGTTCGTTAATTTGAGGGGCTTCAATCGATCGATATCCCCCCTCCCCTCCCCCCTACTGGTGTTCCCGCACATCGCGAGCGAGAGAGAGAGTGTGAATTCCTCCCAGGTGCCCATGGATATAATCTGCTGTTATCCCGAGGTTATGGTGGGCTCGGAGAGCCTGCGGCCCACCCCAAAGGGTTTCGCTCTCAGGTAGTAGTTTCCTCTCTTCCACCCTGTTCACTCTCTTTACTGAGGCGGGGTGCCGAGACAGGGGCGGTCCCGGCGCGGAGCCCTGTGCCCTCCTTGCTAGGGAAAATGGGGCTCTTAGTGCCAAATGCTGCCCAAGCAGCACCACTGCAGTTCAGTACATGCAGATGGTGTTCATGTCTCTTTTAGTTGTAATGAGCATTCGGTCCAAGAATCTCACAGCTGGTGCAGATACTCAGCTTGTCCAGTAATATCAGCAGTTATAATTGGACGATCTCTAAATTGGCACACATTAAACAGATTGCTAAGGTTTGGTATTTATTGTAAAAACACATTTTGTTGAAGGTCTGGCTGATTTTAAACAGTATCTGAGATTCTTGGACTCGTCTTCCTTATCTGAAGTAGCCTGTGTAGTCCTCTCAGAGAATCTAACCATCTCTCTTTTGGGGTTAAATCAGTCCTGTTTTATGTCTCAGGGTGTGCTTTGTGTCCTGAGCCTCTCCGTAAGTTGACTGATGTTTACATGTGTAGGACCTGAAAGATTTCATGAGACAAGCTGGAGAGGTGACATTTGCAGACGCACATCGCCCCAAAGTCAACGAAGGGTAAGACGGTCATCTCTGTTAGCATGCAAGCGAGAGTCGCGTATGTGGCTTATCAGCATACATTTACAATTTTGAGGAAAAGTACCATCCAAATGATTGAAAAAGCAGCTAATGTTGTCTCTTGTCGTTTTTGACAGGGTTGTTGAGTTTGCCTCTTACAGTGATCTGAAAAACGCCCTTGAGAAACTGTCTGGAAAGGAAATGAATGGCAGGAAAATCAAGCTCATTGAGGCAGCCAAGAAGAGGTGAGTCTTAAAAAAAAACATCAGTGCCATCGGAGCGTAATAAGAACAAGAGGTACTACTAGAGGTCCAGTACTCACAAATCAATGACAGGCTCACTTTTGATGGCTCGAGTTAAACTGTTACTTAGTCGTAACTCTGACTGCTGCCAATTTTGTTAATTCATTTAAGAGATGAGGGAGATTCACGAGTTACAGCAGCATGAGAGCAGCTGATAGGGAGCAGAAGAAGAACAATTTGAATGAGGTTCTATTACAAGGGTGTGTCGCTGTTAATACTCTGTAAATATAAAAATTTGTTAGGTAGATTACTTTATTCATCCCCGAAGGGAAATTAGGTCATCATATCAGTCCAGTATATTTGAATACAATAAAAATATAATAGAATAAAAATACTGAGGTAGAAAAGATAAAAATAAAACACAGAATAGGACAAGGACACTTAAAAAACACAAGATACACAAGATTGTTGAGCTTCATCCTGACGTTCTTCCTCTCTTTCCCAGGTCGAGAAGTCGTTCCCGGTCTGAGAGCTCCTCTCGCTCACGGTCCCGTTCTCGTGGTCGTTCTCCGTCTCGTTCCCCCAGACGCTCCCGCAGCCCCGCCAAAGCCCACAACCGTTCCCGCTCTCGCTCCGGCTCCCCCGCCGGCGGCGCGTCCTCCCCGACCCCCAAATCGAAGGAGCCCGCAAAGCGGTCCTCCAAAACGAGCAAGTCCGCCACTCCGCCCTCCCCTCTGCCGGCTCAGAGGGCCTCCGTCTCCCGTTCCCGGTCTCGTTCCCGCTCCCGTTCCCGCTCTCGCTCTCCTTCCACCGACAGCCAGCGTTAAAAAACCCCAGCTGTGTTTAAGTTTAACCAGTCATCAGTAGGAACGACTTGTTCCAGCGGTAGGTTCAGCTTGGATGAGTTGGCACACTGGAGCTCCCATGACCCCCCCCTGAAAGCCGAGACAAGAGTTTCGTTTAAGTAAAGTTTGTTTTTGTTTTTTTCCTGGATTGTTTCCATCACTGCACTCAAGTTTTTCCACATTTAAAACACAGATACATTGTCAGACAGGAACAATGAGATCAAGTCAAATGTTTTGTCACAGCAGGGCATTTTTTAAACCCATTAACTAAAAGAGAAGACACTTGTTACGCAGTAATGCTGTTTTGTGTCGTCGCCCCCATCCAGGTTTGACTCGCGTATGTTTACACCCAGTGACTCTTCACCTCCGAGTTGAATGCCCATGTCCGGTCTCACTGTTTTTGGGCCTGTAAAGTTCGTAAATCTCTACACTTTAAAGATGGAATCTGTATTTTTCAGCAGTCCTAGGATGCTTTTGATAAGTCGTGTGACCACTTTCTTTACTTCTTTGCGATACTTTTGCTGATTTTGCTCGTCAGTGGGAGAATTTTTAAAATCACTTTTTACATTTTCGTCCTTATTGCTCACCTTTTTTTTTTTTTTTTCTTTTTTTTTTCTTTTCCAAAGTCCTTTCACCTCTTTTCCCGTATTTTCTGACCTGCTGTACCTACCACAGCTGGTGTATGTGATATCTATAACTTAGAATGCTTGCATGTGCTTTTGTTTGATCAAGATTTAGACTTATTGAAAATGTTTTATTTGGGCTTAAAGCTCGAATACAAACCACCGTCAGTACTCTCATTGGCAGCTTCAGTATTAGCACACTGTACAGTTGCACACATGGTTGCAGCAGTTGAACAGCTGCACGGTGAATTAATTTTATGGATGTAAAACTCCTTTTGAGGACAAGGTCAACACTTTGATTTCAACACTTTAAAACGGTGTTGCTTACAGAATGCAGTTTATTCTAGCGTTGTATTTTTATTTTATTTCTGTGTTGGGTTTCGTGTACAGCATTGCAGACTTTTTGTTTTACATACGTGTGTAAAGTAATTCCAAGAACACTTGTTGGTACTGTGACTGATGTTACTGTGGTTCAAATGAATGTGTGGACAAGAGTTTGGAAAAATGCAACATTTTTTTTGTACATAAGGATTTTATTTTCAGTGGAAAACTTATGATGGATGTTTGTATGGTGTAGGAAGACAATGGACTTAAACAATAAAACAATTTTAACTAAATCGTAATGTTTGTTCAGTTTTTCCACAATCAAACATTTACAAATAAAGTTGCCCACTAACAATTCACAATCTTAAATTTCCAATCTGAGGAATTATTTGGCACAAAAGGTTTCATTGATCAAGTTTTCAATTCGTTCACGCTGGTAGAATCGAAGGTCCCTCCGTCACATCCACCTCGGGCTGCTCTGCAGTGTTTGCTGGCTGGTACGTCTCTACAGGTCAGGCAGACAAGCAGGGAAACCACTTTATGAAATTAAGTTAATACAACAGAATCAGGAGCATTAATTCAACTTTGTAAACAAGGAAATGCAAATTTAACAAACATAACTGTGGTAAGATACTGAATTAAAGTGTGGTAGATGCCATATTTATTTAGACTCTCACTCCACCATAAAATAAAAGCATTAAAAAGGTGCTTTGAGGTTCAAACTGAAATATCCCAACAACACTGAATCCTAAAGACGTTCCAACTCTTCCTCGAGCACAGTCATCGGGTGAACGTTTTTATTTATTCTGTGAAATATCTCAATATGTACTTGATAGATTGGAAACATTGTGTACCAATGTTCATGATTTCCAAGCAACAAACATGAGTTTTTTGTTTCTATTGGATGGATTGCCATGGATTTTGGATATTAATGGTCCTCAGATGATTAGTTGTAAAAACTAATACACTGAGCATTCATCTAGCATCATCATCAGGTCAAAATGTGTGTAGTTTATGACCATAATATCTGCAAAATTTGATGACAGTGTTAACTAAAATGAGAACTGTTTTGCCCATGTTGCTTTGGAAGTCGTCCGTTAGCCAATATTGCTGCCTCACCAATTTTTCATATCAAACATGGAAACATATCCTATAATTCCTTATTATCTTTAATCTTCTGGTTTCATAATTAATATATATTCTATATTCTTACATCATGTAGTGTTGACTTCATTAATACCGTGGTGTGTCCTGCAACAGTCCATATTAGTCACTCAGATAAATGACCTCTATTCTCAGGTTGGGCTGCAAGTAACATTTATATTTACTATAGGTTCCTTGTTGTTTGTTGTTCATTAAGGTTATTAAATGTTAAAGGTGTCAGAAATTAATTAATAAAACAATCTTTCCTGCTGTTTAAACTCATATTCAAAACTTACATAGAGAGAGATACAGATATACAATTCCGATTTAAAATAGATCAAATCTCTAAAATAAATAAATAATGCATGAATGCATTATGTAAAATTCATTTCAGCGGTATTGAAGCATAGTACAGCCTGAGATAGAAACAACTCCACTAGTGTGTGTCTGATCTTAAAAGGCCTGTATTATCTTTCATCCACACGTTAACCCTTCAGCAGACGGTCTTACCTTTCTTCTTGTGTTTGAAGCATTGGTGACACCTGAACAGCACGAGGAACAACAACGCTTCCATCATCTGTAAACAAATATAGACCATGGGGAAGAGAACCAGGGTGCCTATTCCCTCTTGGGGAAAGCCCGTCTTCAGAATGGTCGTGCACAACTGGATGTTCTGACAGCCAGTTTCCATAGAAACGGTCCTCCGCTCCCTGATGAGGGGGTGGACAGACTTATTGATAAGTTATGGATACATGAAGGAAAGCTGATGACTCTTTGTTCCCTGACATGACTCATTTCTTTCAAAATGTCCATCAGAGCTCACTGCCTGACTTACTTTTGGTTGAGTTTGAAGAGCGCGGAGATGATGTATCCGAAGGTGTAGCCTATGAAGGGCAAGAGACCACAGATGGCCAGGAGGGGAGCAGACAACACTGACATGGCAGAACCTTTGACTACATAGCTGATGTAGATGACGAATGTCACACTGGCAACGAACACTACAGCAAAGCCTACCTGTAAACAGCAGGAGGACAAAACTAATTAGATGGACTCATTAGCCTTTTATTTGGTTTATTAAAACAGTCAGTCTGGCGGTAATCTGTATTTCTGTATCTTATATCTTATCTCTCAAGTATTGCCTGTCACACAGAGCTCCATAGGTATTAAAAACTATTAGAAAGCGCTAAAGATGGGGTGTCGTTTGGCTCGGTTGGTGGAGTGTCCGCCCCATGTGCAGGGGCTTGGTCCTTGCCGCGGCGGCCCAGGGTTTGAGTCTGACCTGTGGCTCTTTCCCGCATGTCGTTCCCCATCTCTCTCTCCCCACATTTCCTGTCGCTTTTCAAGCTGTCTCTGTCAAATAGAGCTCGAAAAGGCCAAAAAAATATCTTTAAAAGAAAGCACTAAAGGTTTATTATTTGCAAGTGAAAATAGTCCCCCAAAATGCAGCTGTTTACAAGGGGAGACACTAGATATCATCACGAAACTTCCCCGGTTGATTATTTATATTAAGACAAATACTGAAATTGTATGTTTAAATATGCAAATGAGGTGTGACATTAAAACGGTGCTAATTTGCATACATTTCCAGAACAGAAATATGAGCATTAGATTAGAGGGGTTTTACAGACTGAATACTGTCAAAAAAAACATGCCATGTTATATAAATCAGACTGTGGACGATATATTCCCTAGACAGAAATAAAACTGGTTGTGGATGTTTGGTGTATGTAAGTGCATATCATCTCATTTAATGAGCTGAAACCTGAAAAATTGCTTGATAAATGATTAAAACAATAAATCAACCTTTAAATCTGTTGCCATATCTAACCTTCTGACCTTTTGCGTGTATGCACTAACCTTCTCAACAATCTTGGCGTGCCGCGGCCTGTAATGGTTGATGAGGATACCGATACTGGACGCAATGATGATCATGACCAGCGATCCAATGATTCTTAGGTAGGGAATGACTTTCACCAGGTTAGGGAAACCCTGACAGTATATGTAGAGCATCAGAGGCATCATGCCCAGACCCAGCAATGTGGAGAAGGCAGTCATCACAATGCTGAGGGGAAAAGAGAGGTGATAACTTCTGACTACTAAATTCGTGTCATTTCAGTCAGCAGTGGCAGGGCACATGTATGGCAATGAAAGGAACTACTGGCATCACCTCACTGTAACTCGGTTTTAATAGTCTGTTAGTGTACCTGAGGTTCATGTCTCCCTGTAGAAGACGGGTGAGTATGTTGGAGAGGTTTCCTCCAGGAGCGCAGCCACAGATCAGAACCACCACAGCCTGGATTTCATTCAGCTTGAACATCTACAGCATGAAACGATATCTATTACTGATAACTGTCTACGAGTGATACCAGTGCTGATATGATGTTGAACACAGAAATAAAATACATGGAAATGCAAGAGAGGGTTTGGTGTTTGGTGCTTCCTGTATAGTGAGTTAAGGTGTTTATTATCTTACCAACAGATAGCAATACCAACCTTACTTAACGAAAATGCTGTCAGAGGCATGACACAGTACTGGGCCAACAACGCAATCCCCACCCCTTTAGGTTTCATTATGTGATGCTGGAAACAAGAAAAGAGGGTGCAGCAGTCTTAATATGATGGCAGAGACCTTCTATATCCATCATAAACACACATACTGTGCTTTAATGTATGGATGGATATCACTTGACGTCACCTTGATCTTAGACACCTCCATGCTGCATCCCATTGTAACCATGATGATGAATAAGGTGCATACGGAGAGTATGTTGACAGCTTTGTCCATTACTCCCGTTACTGAAGTCGTGTAATTAGAGCTGGTGTCATTAGTCGTCATGTACAAGAAGCTTTCATTTGGCCACAACTGTGGAGACAGATCAGCTGTGGAGTCCATGTTTGAGCAGCACGTACAGAGTTGTTATCTGGAAATGCAAAGTAGGACGGGGAGAAAGACGTAAGTAAACAGACTTTAGGATTAAAATGTTTCAGTCATGCGCAGCAGCGCAGCTCTTTGTGATTATACAATCCAACAATCAGAGCAGGACAAGTAGCGAAGAAGAACACCATAACACCATCTTCATTCATGGCAGGCAGAGTGCAGATAATCATTTAACGTTGCACTTGATGGATGTTATGGAATTATCTATCCTGACTTGTCTCTGACTCTCATTGTTCTGAACTTCCTCTGTCTATTTATGAAGCTGAACCTTATCTAACCCTGCCAGCCTTAGCAACAAAGAAGTGCAAACAAGACATGTAAGAAAACAGGAACTCACGTACACATTGTAGGATTAAGCATCTGGAACACAGTATACACCTAATTTTTATACACTTTTATACATTTTATTAACACTGACAATAACACCTCCATGAGGTGCACAGGGAGGTCCACCTGAGATTTAAACTATAGAAAAGACATTTTCGGGGGAGTTTAAAAGTACTGCTTCGTTTAAATCAAGATGGGGGATCATCTGCTCTGTGTCCTGTGGGAAACGTGAATACTGATTAGGCAAAGTGTACACTGGGAGCAAAAAAGAACTGAGTTTTCGTCCTTTTACCTCAGACCACCACTGCTGTAGTTAGAAAAAAAACAGTCCAAAACAGTAGACAAATGTGAATCTGAAACCAAACAAATTGACTCAACTAAAGTTAAATAAAATAAAAAATCTTTCTGTAAAAAACCCAAACAGCCAATGTGAAATTAGAAGGACAACCTGGTGTTGATAAGCAGTACACTAAAACAAACACACATCTGACCAGACATCACAATTTAAGGCGATGTTTTCTCCACAAATACCGGCTGGAATCGTCGGTAGACTGAAAGGATGGATGGGATTTCGTGTTTCCATTCACTTCTCTTTTGTGTGAACTGATAAATGGCATGTGGCCGTATGAGGGAACATTTGAGAAAGAAAAGCTGCAAATGGCTGAGATAAATGTTAACCCTAATGTTGGAAATCCATCCTGGGATTCCAGATACATCCAAGAATGTATGCAAGTGTGGTTGACTGTGGCCTGTAAAAAGATGTGGTGTGAGAGTGAGTGACAAAAGCTGCAAGTTTGAATCCGTTGACTTAAAAAAAAAAAGGTAATTAATCTGAGTGCCAAATGTGTCACTGCCCGTCGTGCCTGTACTAGAAGCTAGTAAAAAAAGGGAGATGGCAGACAGTCTAATGAGTCAGATTTAGAAGGAGAAGGAGCTAGACCCGGAGTTGAGGAGGCTTACACAGACCTTAGTGACGAGGAAGTGCAGTAGAGCAACAACAACAACAAAACCTCTGCTCTTCCTCTTCAAGGATTACACCATTAAAATTTAGATTTGTTCAACTTCATTTTTTAAAATAAAACCTTTTACTTCTTTGATAGATTATAGGTTCTTTCTACTGCATTAAAAAATGCTTTAAGTATTTTAAATAAGTATTGTAACAGTCATCACATAGCATTTTTCTTCATCAAACTTGATTAACACGTACAACTTGATTAATATGTTTCACACACTTTAAGTCAACTCAGAATCAACTTCAACTCTAATCATGGTGCTCATTACTAATTGATCATGTTAAACCATACCCTAATTGTGTAGTTTGTGCTCAAATCATAATAGTAAGAACATAATATTGTAGTCTTAACTCCCTTATTACTTTTATCACTTAATCCAAACCATATATGTCAAACTAAAAGTCAAACTTGCGTTAGTTAAATGCACACTTTGTTTATGCTACTACATAAATGCCTAAATTTGATACTACACTCAAATTAGGCAGACCAGAAACACAGAGGCACATAGGAAAACAACTTTGGAAGGGCCTGCCTCCGAAGTGTCACAAACATCTTCAATAAATGCTCTTAAAATAATGATTAAAAACGTACCTGATATTCAGCAACTTTTCACAAACAAAACTGAGTGGATCTTGTGTAATGATTTATTGGTTAAACGTTGAAGTAAAAAATGCAATAACCAAATGAGTACAAAAACGTACTGACATCTCAAAAGTAGTTCACTGCGTCCAGGAAGTAAAAGAGTCTGTGCCAGAATTCATACAGCGATTCACACAAATGTGGAATACTAATGCTGGAATAAAATGAGATAAACATGAATTTTCGCTGTGAAAACTTGCCTTCTGCAGAATCTGCAGAATCTAAAACCAGAAGTGGCAGCTGCTTATAAACTGTTAATGATCGACACACCCAAGACTGGAAGGCAACTATGAACAAAGTAATGGCACAGAAACAAGGTTTTCGTTCTTAATAAACATGCCTCCAGCCCAAAACAGATGATACAGTATTAGAGGTGCAACAATACACAAAATTCACGGTTTGGTTCGGTTCGGTTCGATACTTAGTACTAATTTTGGTAGATAGTGGAGCAAATATCTCTAATGGGAACCATGCCCCTATCTGTGTTTTTATTTTTATTCTGTTGTATTTTTATTGTATTCAAATATACCAGACTGCTATGACGACCTAATTTCCCTTCGGGGATTGATAAAGTCATCTATCTATCTATCTATCTATCTATCTATCTATCTATAAAAAAAAATACAAATAAAAAAAGCTGTTCAGTTTAACCACTGCAGATTGTTCGTACTATTGGATGTGTCCAGGTTTCAATTTGTTTTCCAGTTTCACTTTCAAACATTCAGAAAATTAAAGCATGTGCAACACTGAGGCCTCTCCTACATTTTCATTGAACTGCAGTATTTAACCCTTCTGAGCAGTATACACATTTGACTGCTGAGTTTTTAGTTATACAAGGGGGGTTGGAGTGTGAACAACATTTGTTTGTTGGTTCACCAGAGATGTGCCATACCAGTCCAGCTACACTCCGACACACAGCAGGGATTGTTTAATGCTAAAGATTCATATCCACACATCACTGTGGCCGTTACTCGTGGCTGTGAGCTGTAACACCTTGGACATGGTGGCTCAGTGTCAGGCCTTGAGAGAAGCTGTACCAGCTTCTCAACACTAAAGAGTAGCACACTTAAGTGAACACATTCAGTTATCACCGTCTACATTTGCCGCCTCTTTCCACACAGTATGGGCCTCCTTCTGAGCTGTCTGAGGTTCCATCCATTTTGTGGGCTAAACATAAATTTCATGTGCGTTTTGTAAATTTGGCTCCGTCACATAAAGTCACACTCAAGCCAAATGCTAAGCTACCAATGATTAAACTATACCGTTTGCTTCACAAAGATATTGCAGGAATTGACAGTGTCATTCAGTGTCTCTATCGGATCAGGATGTGCTGGTTCAAACCACCAGCCCATGTAACACTCTTATTTTTACCAATTTCCAAAGCAAATCGCCCTGATGAATGGCGGTTTGTGCTAACCCTGCAAGCAATTAATAATGTGATGCCTGCAGCTCCAAATTATGCCTGACACCACTTCGATTTTAGTTCTTACCCTCAATGTCCACACACTACACAGTCATCGATTGAAGTTCTGCATTTTTCTTGATACCGTTGCATCCAGATAGCCAGTATCTGTTTGCATTCACATTCAAAGGTAAAAAGTACACTTGGCGACGTTTGTCGCAGGGTTGTGTCGGGAGTCCCACAGTGTACGCAGCGGCGGTAAAAAGAGACCTGCATGGGCTCCACCTGCCAGGGGACTCCAAAATGACCTCCAAATAGCTTCTCCATCAAAAGACGCTAGCCACACAGACTCTATCTTGCTGCTACAGAGACTGACCGGGTGTGGTCACAGAGCGTCGCTGGCTAAGTTGCAATTCTGTCGACCTGAGGTGTATTTGGGTCATGTTTTAAGAATGGACAGCACCTTTTGTCACCGGAGAGAGTGAAACTGCTAGTTGACATGCCTCCCCCCACAACCAAGAAACAGATGCTCTCTTTTCTGGTGATGGCTAAATACTGCAGACACTGGATTTTTGAATATGCAACTATGGACTCTGTTTTGCGAGCCGCCACACTGCAATCAGCTCCATCGGTGGTACAGTGGACTGAGGAAATGCACAAAGCCTTTCAAGACCTGAAACATGCTCTCAACATGGCTCCAGTGTTGGGTTTGCCTGACTATCATCAGCTGTTCCATCTACATGTGCATGAGAGAGATGGCTTCGTCATTGGCTTTCTGGTACAGAAACATGGTTCTCATTTACCGTCCAGTTGCGTACTACTCCTCTCGACTGACCCCTGTGGTTATTGGTATGCCAGTTGGTATGCAGTGGCCGTTGTTGCCATTTTAATTGATAAATCTTCCCCCATTGTACTGGCTCGTGACTGCGTTGTACATGTTCCACATGCAGTATTACACATTTTGAACATCCGCAACTCAAAACATGACGGCAGCACGTCGTTCAGGTTATGAGGCAATAATTCTTTCCAGTCCCAACGCAACTTTAAAGCACTCACCTCCATTGGTTGACACTGATGATGAGCATGATTGCATTGCCACTACTGACGTGCACATCCCTAAGGCCAGATCTACTGCAAACACAGACACCAAATTTAGATATGGTTCTTAATATTGATGGTTCAGCTAGCAGACCATATGATAACATATAGTAAATTAAAAAATTTAAATAAATTGGGAAGTTGTAGAAGCAGACTGAAATGTTTTAGAGCTGCAGCCAAGTCTTATTCCCGAATTGCAATTTGTGAAACATGTTACATGTTACGTTACTTGAAGCCTGCTAAAAATAATAATAAGATAAGAAAGAACAACCTTGCTGGATAAGGCTTTAAACATGCAGCATGACTCTGCAACTCTGGATGTATGTATTTTCCCTTTCCCAGTCATCCCCTTCCTGTCCAGTGAAAACTATGTATCACGTCTGTGGAGGTGTCCACATAGATCACCATATTCATTGCCATCATGCTGGTACCCACAGGTCAGTGTGAGCTGTCACCTGCCTAAGGAGGCAAAATCAAAAGAGTCAGTGGAAGATCCACAGGAACTCGCATCTGGACTCCAATGGCTTTGTGCCTCAGCAGCCCACCGGCAAAGCTTTACGATCCACTAGGCTTACTTGTTCCAAAGTCATTGTGGAGCACCTGAGGGGCAGAGAGAGGAAGTGGGATGACCCGTCTCCGTCTTCCCTTCCACCCTTCAGAGATAGTCCTGCAATAACGCTACATGAGCTCTCTCTGAAGCCTCGACATCATCTGTGATGCCTCCACGAAGGCCTATTGCTCAGTTGCACCAGCAATTGATGCCCCTAGTGCACAGCTGGCAGCATTGTTGGAGCCTGAACTCACCCTGGTGATTCCTGGTGATGTGGTGCTCTGGACAGACTTCAACACATTTCTCACATTGCTCCACATTCAAGGTGTGAAGAAAGTGCATCTGATTAGTCGTAAGGAGTTTGCTATCCACGAGCCATCCATGTATGTCTGTATTCCGAACCATAAAACTTTGCCTCGAGTTGTATTACTATTGGCGGTGTGTAAATATGTGCTGGAAAAACCAAGATGGTAGGTGCTTTCAACATGTTTGAAGACATATTAGAACAAGCAAGACTGCCAGGAGGGGAAAATATAGTTCTATATGTCCTATAGTAATAATGGAGGAAGGTTATATTCCACATATATAGCAAGGTAGGTGACGCACAATAAATTTATGTAAATCACTAATATTTTGCATTGCATTCTGTACAGATATATAACTCTTACTACTGTATATTTTTGCATTTTTGGGATTGTCCCAACTTTTTTAGAAATAGGTTTGTAATTTTAAAACCATTAGCAAAGACACACAGTATGTTGGTACATCATGGAGCAGTTCATTCAGTTTATTATGCTAAACACACTGAGGACTTTATCTGCATGTACCAGCATCTGCTTCCAAAGTAGTTAGGCCAGCTTCCCGGCATACAGCACTGGATTGACGTAGCTACGTTTGAACTTCAGTACGTTGTTCCTGCTAGGCTTGTAGAGAAGTCAGTAGAAATTGTTACGACGTCACTAATAATGACTGTTGATACATCAGCAGCTACATCAATTGAGCCTCATCTCAGGGCACCATTTTGTTCTCTGTTGACATCTAAAGACACAGAATCAACATTAAGAAAACATTAAGTCCGAACAGTTAAACTGACAAATGTCACAAGCATAACTTACTTTTCCCTGAAGGTAAGCAGCTAATTAGCAAATCAGTGGTACCACAAGATGACTAACATGTAATAATGATGTTCAGAGTACACATATGTCATCATTACAGTCTCATCCACTGAGTCACATTACTGTTGCAGGCATTAGCATTTGGCCAACGGGTTTATACTAATAGAGCTCACTTGTAACTGATATAATATAATATTTACATACCGCAAATAGTAATACAATTTGAGGTGAACATTTAAGGTTCGAAACAGAGGTGTGCATACATACATACACATCCACATCCAGAAATACTGTGGCTTTCTCCGGCCCCGAGCTCATTTCAAATGGACAGAGGCAAAGTGGAAAACTGTCCATGGTTTTGAGGAGTGTGACGAGTCAATATTTGAAATTCTGGCTACCATGTCCTCCGGAATAAGAGAAGAGGGACCATCTGGTTAGCAGCACGATATATATACATATATACAGGTTTTGAAGCAACATATGTCCTACATCCTACATCAAGTGAGGATAGGAAAACATTTCACTTTAATTTAAGACTACAGCAAAGTCTTCTTGGTGCCCAGACGCTTACAGAGGTGACGAACAGAGCAGTAAACATCACCCTGTCCCAAGTTTTTTTGAAATGTGTTGATGGCATTTTCGAGATCAGTTTTCCCAGTTTCAACATTTGATAAGTTGTCTTTGTGCTATTTTCAATGAAATATGGGATTTCAGCTTCAAGGACTATGTATTTAAAATACTGGCTGCTTAAAAAAGTAATTAACTAGAAACAAATACAGCTCCACCACAAAGACTATGTTGGTGTACCAGAATCATGAATGAGATCTTGCTGGTAGACCAGCATCACTTACGACTTTGTGATTAATAAATATGAATGAAGATAACATCCTAACGACCCTGCGTTCTTGCCAATGCAACCAGCTACAGTTACAGTCTAAGCTATCAGTCTTTCTTTACAATAACTCAGATATATACACATAAATAAATTAAAACTCAGAATTAGAAGGTGCCTAAGCCTGTCTAGCCCTACCGTAGCCAGGAGGGATGTTACATTCCTGGCTACATTTACTGCATATTCTAGTTTTTACATTACTCTTCCTGAATTTCCAAAAACTTGGAAAGTTTTGATGAAATATCACGATAATTAGGAAAATTATGTACCCTAAAATTGGGAAAGAAATGGGAGTTGATAGACATTTGTGTCTTTTTACAAGATTAGAAATTAATTTGATCTTAATAATAATGTTCCTGCAGCAGAAATCATGTTTATATATATACAGTTTTTATACAGTTGATACTTTGATACACTGCCTGTCTATTTTCAGCATATATTGATTGCTGACTTCACCAGCGTCGCAACATGCAGCGAAAAGGCCACGTGGCACACACTTGGCTACTTGATTTGATGCTTTAAGTCCCTTTATATATATATATATATAAACATAGCTCTATATAAATATTTAATAAATGGTTTATAACACATTATAATGTAGCTGTACACAGATTTACATATATGGACAGTATTTATCTTCTATGAAGACATTTTGTGTTATTATAACTGTATTCTTCTTCATTATGTTTATACATCAGCCTCCAGTAATAGCTGTAAACAAATACATTAATAAATGGTTATATCTGCTTGCAAGGCAAGTTATTATAACTAAGGAATGCAGAGATAATATAAACTGCAAAAAAAGAGAGGATAATATCAAACATAATCAAGAAATCTTAAAACTTTTGACATGTTTAAAAGTAAAACAATTTTAGAGGCAATCGTGACGATTAATATTTAAGACAGAAACAAAGTGCGTCCTGCTGCAGGTGTATAATTAAAGGGGCCAACTTTTGACTGACGCTGTATCTGTACATACACTCCTGATCAAAATCTTAAGACCAGTTAAAAAATTGAAATTATTTACATTTTGCACTGTTGGATCTTAAGAAGGTTCTAAGTAGAGCTTCAAAATGCAAAAAGAAGAAATGGGAACAAGAGACCAAAAGTTTTGAGCAGGCAATTTATTGAAAACAACAATTTAACTGAAATAGGCTGGTCATCAGCTGATCAAAAGTTTAAGACCACAGCTCAAAAAAACCCGAAAACCTCCTAAAACAGAAGTTAAAGTGTCAAAAACTGACTCAGTAATGAGTAGCTCCACCATTACTGTTGATCACTTCAAAAATTCGTTTTGGCATGCTTGATGCAAGTGTTTCCAAAAGGCTAGTGGGAATGTTGCTCCAAGTGGTGAAGATGGCTTCATGAAGGGCATCCACTGTCTGGAACTGATGTCCATTTTTATAAACTTTCCTTGCCATCCATCCCCAAATGTTCTCAATTGGATTAAGATCAGGGGAACACGCAGGATGGTCCAAAAGAGTGATGTTATTCTCCTGGAAAAAGTCTTGGTCAGACGGGCATTGTGAATTGTAGCATTGTCCTGCTGAAAAACCCAGTCATTACCACACAGACGAGGGCCCTCAGTCATGAGGGATGCCCGCTGCAACATCTCCACGTAGCCAGCTGCTGTTTGACGCCCCGGCACAACCAGGAGCTCCATTGTTCCATTGAAGGAAAAAGCACCCCAGATCATGATGGCGCCCCCTCCACTGTGCCGCGTAGAAAACATCTCAGGTGGCATCTCCTTGTCATGCCAGTAACGTTGGAAGCCATCAGGACCATGAAGGTTAAATTTTTTCTCGTCAGAGAATAAAACTTTCTTCCACCTTTTAATGTCCCATGTTTGGTGCTCCCTTGCAAAGTCCAAACGGGCAATTTTGTGGCGTTGAAGGAGACGTGGCCTTTGAAGACGTTTCTTGTTTTTGAAGCCCTTCCTTCACAGATGCCGTCTGATGGTTGTTGGGCTGCAGTCAGCACCAGTAATGGCTTTAATTTGGGACGAGGATTGTCCCGTGTCTTGACGGACAGCCATTCGGATCCTCCGGCTCAGCGCCGGTGAGATTTTTTTGGGTCTACCACTTGATTTTTTTGTTCCATAACCCTGAGGATCTTTTAAGAAATGCAAAATGACTGCCTTACTGCGTCCAACCTCAGCAGCGATGTCACGTTGTGAGAGGCCTTGTTTATGCAGCTCAACAATCCTACCACGTTCAAAGACGGTGAGCTTTTTTGCCTTTGCCATCAAGAGATCTTGACAGTGTGATTACTTGACAGGAAATCACACGGAATCCAAATTTTTGCACAGATTTTGGCTTTTAAAGGCTGTGGTCTTAAACTTTTGATCAGCTGATGAACAGCCTATTTCAGTTAAATTGTTGTTTTCAAAAAATTGCCTGCTCACAACTTTTGGTCTCTTGTTCCCATTTCTTCTTTTAGCATTTTGAAGCTCTACTTAGAACCTTCCTAAGATCCAACAGTGCAAAATGCAAATTCATGCAATTTTTTAACTGGTCTTAAGATTTTGATCAGGAGTGTATATACACATACAAGCCACTTAAATCTGGCTAATCTGTAAAGATTGAGGACAACATTTGCTTTCTTTCAAACCTCAGTCTTCTTTGTGCCTCGATGCCAAGTTAACCTCCATCTCCAGAGTCGACAACCACATCCTCCCTACACATGCTGTGTGCAGACACGTTACCTTCATGGGATTTCTCTCATCTATTTTGCACTCACAAGTAGAAACACACATATTCTTGACAGCTCTGAAAGTGAGAATTGCACAGCTATATTCTTCGAGGTCTCTTTGCACGAAAAAGAAGAAGAAGAAGCCCAAGTGGATTCCGCAGAAACAAACACTTAGCCCTGCTTGAAGAGTAAAGCTTGACAATACATTTCATATATTTTGTTACCTGTTAGTCTTGAGCTTCCTCTACTCTTCTCTCCTCTTCTCTTTGAAACAAAATCTACTTCTTGTGTGTTGTCCCTTTTTATATGACACTCTATATGACACATGAAGGCTGTACAGAGCTGCCCTCTAGTGCACAGTTGACTTCTGCAGCTTAAGAGACACCTGAGATCAGATTTAACCGAAGAAAACAAATGAAACTATATTAATTTGTGGTTTTGTGTGTCATTTCTGATTCCAAAAATCTCCCAAAACTAGATTCAAATTAAGAACACAGTGTTTGCTCTGTAGCCAGGTCCTGGGAAATTAAAATCACTCTGATTGGGATGTATCTTTTTTTATCTTGTCAGATATAGAGTTTGTTTCATTGTGTGAGAATTCATCAGATACATTTGAAGATACTTGAAGGTCTGTGATAAATTTCTATCCCTGTGAAAGATCGCTGAATGCTTGACAATGAGTCATAGAATGAAAGAGAACAATATCCAACATATCATCCTTGTCCTTACAGAGTCTTGCTCATGTTGTCCTCTGTTGCCCCAAGAGGGCAGGCTTCAGCTGCAAGGCTACAACTTTCATTACATTTCACAGCTGAATGGAAGAAACACACAGCGTTGATGCTTTTACTGGTGCCTAACCAATGGATAGGTTTAAATACTAGTTTTGGTGTTACTATTTAAAGAAAGCTCCTCTGCTTTTATTTCAGAAATAGTGCACTCAAAGTCAAATATCACAAAGCAGAGCGTTGAAAACACAAATGGACGATTTGCTCATTAGGAGTCCACAGTGTTTGTTGCTTTACTGCTAAGTCTTGTTGGTGACAGTGCTCTAACTGAAGCAGATTATCTTTCCCCAAGTGGCCTACAAACTCAGCACATGATCACAAATTACATACAGTTCACAGATTGTTACTTAAAGCTAATGCCGAGATTACTGACGGCGTTCATTTGCCGGGCAATTCTGCTGTTGCTGAAGAGGCTGCAAAACCCTCTGCAGGAGAAAGAAACTCCTCAGGCTTAGCTCTGTGTCACTGCCAGCTCCAGAGAAGCTCCTACTTTATGCTTTTGACATATTTATGGGATATAATTATGATAAAGGTAAATCCATCAAATCTATGGTTCCCTACCAGGAGTCATCTAGAGACTGTTTGCTTCCCCCTTCCCCCTCTGTGTATCTGTCTAGCTCTGTGTGTGTGTGTGTGTGTGTGTGGCCTCCGATTTCCCTCTCACCTGCCTCATTGATTCACCACCTGTTCCTCATTCACTAATCAACCATTGCAGGATTGCTGACTAACTGATCTTCCCTGTGCCTCAGGTAATCCCTGTCAACCATCCTCATAGCTCATCAGCTCAGTTTTGGTTCACTGCTGCACCCTTGGACCAGCCCTGCACCACCCCGGACACCCTCTTCTCTGGATCACCTACCCACCTGCACCCATCTTAAACTGATTCAGTCTGTTGGTTTGTGTTTGCATTTTTGAGTCTGTATTGTTCGGCGTAACAAAAGGAGGAAACTCAAAAATCTGTTTTATTCATTGTCATAATAACCAATAAACTGTCAGCTACAACAGGTCAAACCCTGTGCATCATTAAGAATGTGTGAAAAGTAGTTAAAAAGTCTGCAAAACGTCTCATAAACTGCTAAAAGACATGAATATATCATGTTAATATCCAGCTTCTAAATCTACAAACACTGATTATATCTTGTACGTTCACTCATTTCAAGTGAACACATCTGGAACTTGATAGGTGGTGTCACTGACGGAGTACTTTGGGTTTCATCAGACGAAGGTGGAAGTCCCTGCAGTAGGCGAACATACCGTTTGTTCCCCTAAAAGAGGGAAACCTAAGCACTGACATGACTGAAGGGTTTCAAAATGACACTTTGGAAAAGAGCTCACCTCCACAGCAGTGAGACTGACGGGATGTAGGAGGCAGGAGGGAGTGCTGTGAGAGAGTGAGCGGGTGGACGAGTGATTGACATCTGCTAAAACACAGTCACCAACACTTTCGGTTACTCTCTCAAAAGGATCCAAAGTGGAAATACTGCACTGACTTCATTTTGATGGACTTGTTGGTGAATGATCATGAGTCATAAAGTTAAAAATGCAAATAAGTCTCTGCCCAAGAGAAACATTAAACCCTGGCTTTGTCAGCCTCTGCTGCAACAATGGAAAAAGGTTTAGTTGGAGTAAACTGACACGTCGTCAGTAATGTTTCTTGAAGCATTTAAAAGCTTGGCACATCACCACGCTCTGATCTGAATCTCACGCAGCAAACAAACTGACGTCTGTATGGAATTCGTGCATTTATCACAGCAACACAACATTGTAAATATTCATCACTGAATTCAACCATGGCTGCATTTTAAAATAAAGTGTTTGTTATATGTTACTAATTCATCAAACCTGATTTAAAATATCAATAAATAAAAATGTAAAACACACGTGAATATTTCAAATAACACAGACTAACTTTTTTATTGATAATATACTTTATTACTGTAAATATTTAGACAATATATTGTAGTTTACACCACCAGACTTTAAAACAGTTTTTACCATCAGACTTCTGAAGGACTGTTGTCGCATGAACCATGACTGCTGCTACTGGGCCAGACTTGATTTGATTGATTTCTTAATTTTCTTGTGTGATACTTCTGTAAATTACCTGTAACTGTACACTGTCTGCAAAAATTCAACCAGGACTGCTGCTATCGTACCAAGACTAATACTCTGTGCAATACCAATGTACAAGTCACTTTACTATCAATATTTTAAATATTGTAGTACACTTCTCAAATACTTGTATATACTTGACACAACCTTGTCACACTTGTAGTGTATATACTTTTTATATTCTAGTTTATATTTTGTATTTTATATTATTCTTTTTACCTAACATTTTATTTTACTTCTTTTTTTTATCCTGTATGTGTAATGCTGTTACACTGTTTAGTTCTCTTCATGCTCAGCAGACCTGTTCTTCTCGTCCAACACATTTCATTTGTATTGTTGACCTTTTGTTAACCTGCACACACAAATAAACCTGAAACTGAAACTCACTTAATCTTATGATTGTGACTGCACTTGATTCAAAACATAACCAACCTAACCAAACATTAGATCATTTACTGATTTGTAAGTGACATCGCTGTAAAATTTTCCGCTTATGGGAGACGTCATGTGTTTCCAAATGGTAGCACTGCACATTTTGATGGCAAAACTGCATTTAAAACTACGTTACGCTCATCCACTGAGCACTCCACCCTTAATCTGATGGTATATCTGACAGTTCACCCCCCTCCCCTCCCCTTTCATAAATCATGCACCGACAACAATGGAAAGAACAAAAAAAAAAATCTCTTATGGTGACTGCAGACATGAGGCTTTTCCAGTGTAGTCCACAATATGCTGGGAGGGGACAAAAGGAGGGCATTTTAATGGTTTAACAGGCCGGCCCTGTAAGGACAGAGGGGGAGGGGAGCCTGGACTGATCAGCCTGTGCAGCTATAATTACAGCCCAGTGCTTCGCATACCTGGATTTTTACTACTATTCCCTCCTCCAACCTCAGCCAAAGCTAATCAATGTTCTGTGCTCCCTGCAGCCTGAATATCATGAACTGAAATGGTGTTAAAACACTTCATAACTCAGCTCAGGGCCCAAGGGGAATAGCATTAAGGGTGTGGCAAGAAGGCGGATGAGAAAAATCTCGGTTTCTGTGAGCGCTAACTCATTATCATAATTTTTTCTGTAACATAACCCATCCCTAGAGGTAATTTAAATATGATTGTAATGGACAAATATAGCTAGATGCTTTCTAGCTGTCATCCGTGAAGATGGAGAGGCTTCACTGCAGCGGATGCATTATTAAAGCCTGGCCTTATTGTGTTGTCATCCTTTACATCGGCTATACTGTTACGCACCATATGCCTGGGTGACCCTGTTTGGCTTTGGAGCTGCAGGACATGCAGTTTAATTCTATAAGATGGTAGATAGAGGCAGAAGATTGGCAGAAGGACTTGATATAAGGGTAAAAGCAGAAAAGGGGGTGATCCAGATTCACTAGAAGGTGGAGGAAGAGATAGGATCAAGGTCAGTGCAGGTCTAAAGCCCCTTTTCTGAAGGGAAGGCGATGGAGGGCAGGGTGTCGCCTGCAGCTGCTGTGGCCTCTTGACCTGCTGGGAGAATGGATGAGGCTGCTCCCGGCTTGTTTTGTTACACGTTTACTGACCCAATGTTTGAGTGCAATATAATCCACAGTGTAAGCTCCTTATCTAGAGCACAATTTTGTGAAAAAGGAAGCACTAGAGCAGATTATTCGCAATTTGTCCTGAGACCAGCCCCCCACTCGAGATGTACACATTTTTTCCCCACAATTACAAATAAAATAATCTTAAAGATGCGCGTGTGGGTTTGTATTATAATGGCTGTATGTCAGATTTCTAGGGCTACAACAAGAGATAAACCTGTGACAAATTTCTGGATTTGGTCAATGAAACATCAGTAAATAGTAAAAGCTATACATCAAAATAGTCCAGGGTGTTTGTTTTTGTCCAGCCAACAGTCCAAAATCCAGAGATATTGAGTTTTACCATCATAGGAGACTAAGAAAACAACAAAATATTCACATTTTAGCAGCAGCAACTACTGAATTTTTATTAGTTAAATGATCAGTTGCTGATTAAAATAATTTTTTCTGTCATTGGGCCTATCTATTAATTTGACAGAACTGAACTTTTACATTTAATTCTTATGTTGTGACTGAGAGATTTGGTTCTAGAAACATGTTTGGCTCCATTAACATAATCTCTCTTGATAAAAGAAAGTAGTGGAAGTTGTCACCCCAAACAAAGCCTTAATTTTTGTATGTTATGCTGTACGGTGTGTGTTTGTGTTTAATATTTACTGTATAAGTACAGGAAAATATGGATTCAGCTCAACCAATTATATTACAGCAGTACATTTCTATGGATTCAAACTGAGTGAAAGAAAAAGAAAAATATAAAGAAAAAAAGTGCAGAAAAAGAAATATCAGTACACATGGCTTCATTTAAGTGGATATCATCTGTTTAGTGCACATTTGTAGGCTCTTGTAACTGAACCTGAGTGTGTGTGTGTGTGTGTGTGAGTGTGTGAAAGAGAGTTTGTGTTTCTTGAGTGTGTTCTTAAATTCCACGTGTCTCAGCCATGGCCCTGTTTAGCTCCTCTGACATACAAATATGACTCAAACTACAAGTCCCATAATGCCTCGGATGAGAAAAGCCTTAAGAGAGCTTAACTCACTCCTGGGCGTTGTAGTTTAAAAATAAATATAACTTGCTTTTTTAAATAATATTAAAGCAACTTACGAATGTCTATACAACTCATCACTTTGTTCATACCTCCTTTTAAATATTTCCGGTTTAAAATCCTTTAAAAACGTCGTTTTTATTTTACCAAACGCGGGAAAGCCGCTTGAGTCGACTACAACTCCCATGAGCCCCCGGGTTGTTGCGCATGCGGTAGCCGTGTGTGTGTGTGCGGTGTAGTCAGTCACGTGGAGACGTCCACCTCGGCTCTGTCCAAACAGAACGTGAGCGCTTTAGCAGTCTGTCTGTCGGAGGCGCCGCTCGGTGCTAAACTGATTCATGTTGTTTTTTTAGCCACCCGTCCCTTTAAACTAGACTATTTTGTCGAAGAATGAGTGATAACGATGATATCGAAGTCGATAGTGACGTGAGTATGACCACTTTTAGCTCTTTTAACACGTTATTTTGTGGCTCGAGCTGGCGGTTTTTAGCTGAACTAGCGGCTCAGCTAACGATAGCTCCCCTCATAAGCTGTGGCTAGTTTTGCCTTTCTATCTTGATAAGTGCTCCTCATCGGGACTCTTGTTAACTGATAAGCTATAAACTAGCACTTATTTATTTTTGCCAATCTGCTAAAATCATTTCACTTTCTAGTGACCTCAGCGAAACAGTAAGATTTGCTGAACAATTATGGCTACAATTGTACTTTTTGTTCTGTTTCTTTGCAGGAAGACTCACCGAGATATCACTCTGTGGTGCGTAATGCTGGGGAGGGAAAAATAATGTTCCACTGTTGTTGCAAAGTTGATTTATTTTTCCACCATTCTCACTTATTTATTTATTTATTTATTTATGTATTTGTTGGCAATTAATCGATTGTTATACAAGGTTATATACTTCAGTACTGCTCTCTGCCTTGTGGATCACCAACATGTGTGTTTAACGCTAATATATGTGCACGGTACTGTCCTTTATCATTGCATTATAGTGCTTTTTTTTTTTTTTTTTTTTAATAGTACCGCGGTTTTTTCCTCGGCATCAGCGCTGCGAGTGCACTACTGCAGGGTATCCCCCCCATCCCTGTATGTACGCGGCCATAGGGAGAGACGGTGACACGACGTCTATATTTAGACCAAAGCTTCATCTCGCTACAATGGCTTTTCTGTTGCATGTTTATTATTTTCTCCGTGTATAATACAAAGATTTCTGCAGCCGGCCAGTCAGCCAGTCAGCTCCGTGTCGGTTCACCTCACACCACGGGGGATTCCGCTCGTGATCAGGTTTTGCAAATTACACATGTAGGTCATGTCAGTAAGGAGACATTTGCATTGCATACATGGTGATAATCATGCTACAGGATTTTTTTTTTTTTTTTTTTGCATGTGTTTGTGTGAGCCGCGCCTGCATCTCGGACACAAGCCCTCTTCGTGTCAGGAAGGGGTTTGCTGCGGGATGTTTTCCTGTGTTGCAGCCAGTGATTAGAGCCATCTTCTCTCTACAGGCCACTAAAGGGCTGGCTGCCTAAATGAATGACGTATAGCTGCATCGCATACCACCGAGAAAAAAAAAAACACACCCTTTGCTGCTTGCACGACTTGGTTTGATGCACGGGCTGCACAACACACGACGGCTCAGATCACTGTGATTTTAATGCATGGAGCACATTAAAGGAAAGATTAATGTTTAGATTATACGTGATAATAATAATAAGCCGGTGGCCTCCAACAGACCTCAGTTGGTCTCAGCCTGTTTTCACTCCAGTCTTGTTTGATTACAGCAGCTGTAAGCATAAATATGTGTCAGATATTACGTCCATCTCTGCATGCAAATGAATGAGACTGTGGCTTAAATTCTGCACGTATACAAATGTGAGGAAATATCAAATTGCATCAACAGCAGCCAGGCCAAACATCCATCCCTTGCTGCAGCTTGTTGACACATCATCCATTATGTAACTTATAATTGAAATAGCGGCTCTTGCGTCTTCAAAAATGCACCTTTTCAAATAAATTTTGATCTAAAAACGACGTATTATTCAGTCCGTACAGGCATTGGAATAAAATCTTTAATCTTCAGCTAACAGTGGCACTTTTTTCCACACGTAGATCGTGAGTCTGTTGTCTGTAGATATGTCTTAGTTGGTGAGATACGATTTTAACCGTCTAGTCACAGCGTTAGCGGCAATGACTTGATGTGTAGGACGCGTTGTATCATACGTTGGAGGTTTTGCTGCTTTTCTCTGCTTGATATTGTAAAATCTTTCAGTTTTTGACTAGCTGAACAAACCAAGATGAGCTCCTTTGAGTGACACTTTACAGACCGCTCTCTGGGGCCTCTGGTTTATTACTGTTTCCACTGTTATTAGCGCAATAAGCGTTTTCCACGTTCTCCACCCGACCGTCAGAAGTGTAGGCTTTCACACGGTGAATGTGAGACGGGACATTAGTAGCCGGGAAGTGGCAGCTACCAGCTCTTCCACACGGCACCTGGAGCAGTTATGTAATGTGTCATGGTCAGGTATGAATAGAATGGAGGGAGCAGCTCAGCTGGCACGGCGCTCTGACGTAGCCTGCAAAAGGTATCGGTTTTATGATGAGCAGATAATGGTTGCACGCAGGTAACCGGACACCTGTTTTTCTCTGTGCCTGATGTGCTTAACAACTCAGAGCATTTAGCACGCAGCTAAGAAGGCACCGGAACATGTGTAATTAGCTGCACTTAGGTAAAGGTAGTTTTATGTCAGTGAACCTTCACGTTGGCTCTCATAGTTTAAGGTTGGAAGTTGTGCATAATTTTAGAGAGCTTGGATGTGTTTTTGGATCTATAACTTTAATTTCTCAGGGTGTGTTCGACAGTTGTAAACAAATCGATTTGAAAGATTTCTTGATTTTTAAATATTTTATTTAAATCAATGTGATGAAGTACTTAATCATGTATTTAACTTGTTGATTTAGCCACAAAAAAAAAAAAAAACACCATTCCCGTGTGAATATTTAAGCCGTCCGTCAGTGTTTGAAATGGCTTTTTCCCCCACAAAATTAATTTTTCCCAAAACATATTTTGGTTTTTTGTGGTATACAATTACATATAGTGTAATTTTTTATCCATATCACTCTTATTTTATCGCCCCTTTGGTCTAAACAACAGCCACACCTCCTAAATACTGTTTGAAACAGAACATCTGCCCTCGTCACTGAAAATTTAGATTAATTTCAAAGTATAGAGATGAATGACTTCCACAGTAAAAGACTAAAGCAAAGCCTGTAATGGGATTACATTATAACACAAAATGTTGGAGAGCAGAATAGTTGAATTCTGTAAAAGCAAAAATCTTTATAATATAATATTGAGTCGCTCGGGGCACTTAATGTCCATAATTGCCAAGTAATATATGGAGCAGCTCCAGAGAGTACTGCTTGAATACATTCTTGGGTCTTAATTAAATTTCAGAGATTAATGATAGGAAGCACCTTGTCTGGTGGAAGAAGTGTGTTTAAGAGTTAACACGAGTACTGGTTCTCAGCTGATGTTGAAGTTATAGATGGTCATATAGCACAAACCGTGTGTTGCGTGTGAAATTGTTGCATGCCACAGGATAAAATAGTTATACAAGTATAAATCTTAACAACAGGAGCAAAGTCTGACAAGTCTTCTGCGTTAAAATATAATTTACGGTACTAGTTGGACGCAGGAAGCCAGCCACGTGTACTTTGTAAACCTCCCTTTCATTCACTGAAGCCGTGCGTACAAATCCGGCTGCCAGACTTGTAATTGCACATGCCATCCATACCAGTCACTGTTTTGTTTATGCCCGGGTTAACTTAGGGAGTGGAGTCTCTCCTCCCGGTGGCTGTGTGGATGTTTCGAGGAGGCGCTCGGTCCTCGTGGATTTGTCTCTCCTGGATGGTTTGTGGCTCTCGAGCAACAGGCCGCGGGAGCTGCTGTTGCCATGCCAGCCAGACTAATCACACGGCAGGTTATTGTGATTAAGATGCAGTGAATTTTGATGGAGTGGTTTGTGTTTCAGTTTCGTGTGTGACATTTAAAATGACAGTTCACATATAAATGCTAACCAACAGCTTGCGTTTCATACAGATGTCAGTGACTGAGTCACATCTCACACATTGTTCCTCCCAGCAGACACATGACACACTGAAGGCTTGTCTTAACCTGTGTGTTGTCTCACTTGTGGCTACTTTGGTTTTTGATGTGACGTGCGGACAAAACGAGTCAGATGGCACCAGGTCACATGACTTCCACCGCGTCTCCCAGCTGCCCGAGACCCGTCCTAACCACAGCGTTCAAAACGGGTGTTGCTTTGTTGCAGCATGAGGCGAGAAGATGAGTCGAGCTGTGCTGGCTTTGATTGGGAGGTTTGCGCTCGTGCACTTTGCCCGGTGACTGCGTGGATTAGGCTACAGTCGGATGTGGTTGGAGGCTTGTGATGATGGTTTGGCCTCAAAAACTGGTTGAACTACAGGCAGCAGACTGATCTTCTGCATGGATCTGGTCATGTGATTACGGCAGCCATCTTATGCCTTTACAGTCTAATTAGAATACAAATGGGTGGTTGAAATTCAGAGCCTGTACGTGTTAATTCAGGATGTATAACACGAGGTTTGGGTTGTTTTGATTAGCCCAGTTATTTAATTTGGCAAAAGATGTGAGACGTGGTACAGCAGCCTGAAATTAACCATGAATTTGGCGGTGATATGATTAAAGCTGTGTAACGTAGGAAGCAAAGGGCATCCTGGAGCTATATTCTGCGTATAAACGTTGAATCCTAAGACACAAAAGCACCTTCATAAATCTACATCGCGCCTTTGTCGGCCATCCTCCTGTTAAATCTTCATCCAGGATCCGCCGTTCCCGCCCGCCCACCTCTCACCCCGTCTGAATGACTCAAGGTTTCCTGACTTTGACCCGGTCGTGAATTTGAAGGGCAACTCCTGTGTGCGCTCCTGCAGAGAGGGAGGGACAGAAATGCAGTTGGGAGTGGGAGTGGGAGTGGGGGGGGCGTCAGGATGGGTCACATTGGAGGATGGAGGAGGGGGATGGAGGTTGAGGAGGGGCAAAGATGGGCCCACAAAAGCAGCAACTTGTATAGTGTAGTTCTCATTAGGCTACTGGAGGTTATCAGGTGGTTGGCTGTAGTGGTGACAGCCAGTTAGTCAAATAATTGACAGTTTGGACTATTGATTCTCTCTGTCTGCCAAGATAGTTGTTGTTTCTGTTGTTTGACTGAAGTTTTTGGCTGAATCCAGGTCGTACTCGAGGATTTTAACTGCAACACAAATCATCTTTTGCTTTTTTTCTTTTACACTCAACCTGAATGAAGAATCAGTGACACATTCAGTCCACTGTTGTGCATCTTTACGATGCAAGTTGTACAATTTTCCTCATTATTTCAACTCTTAGTGCAGTCTTGTTGCATCGACACACTGAGTGCTTTTCAGATTATTTACCAGCTCGATTTCCAGAAATCAAATAGCTAGCCATTGTTAACACGTGATTTAAAATGAGATTCAAATTATAATTACACTGTTGTCGTAAAGGCGGAGTGCGACTTGACAGCAGAGCGGTTTGCGTAGGCCCGACCAGGGACGGTCGGACCCCCCCGCTGTCCTCTACCCACGCTGCTCTGCTGCCAGGCTGAAGGCCTTGTGACTCTTCTCATTGCAGGCAGACAAACGGGCACACCACAATGCGCTGGAGCGCAAGCGTAGGGACCACATCAAAGACAGCTTTCACAGCCTCCGGGACTCGGTACCCGCCCTGCAGGGAGAAAAGGTTGGTAAAGCTCAGCCTGCAGGTCCCCCAGGCACACAAATGGCTCATGTAAGAAATTTTTGAACTTGTATTTTGCCATGTGTTTACTAAAAAAAGGTTAAGTATAATATTTCTAGTTTATTATGTGAATTTTACTGGATGTTTAGTCATTTCTAGCAGGAGGTAATTGAAGTGATTTCTTATGGATATAGAGATGCAGATGTCTTTACTTGCTTCATGTGTGTGTGTCAGTGTAATAGTTGAAGGGACTGGGAGGAGGGCAGATGGTGGAAGGAGTGCAGATTGGCAACAGCAAGACAGTGATGCAGACTAAATACTTGGACCAGCGTCAGGAAGTTATTATGAGGAAATTTTGTTGCTCTCTTCCTGTTTTGACATCCATGACATTGAGAGCATTTGGAGCTGGTTCAGTAACTGGGCACACTGTGTTATTCCCCCCCCCACTCCCCTAAAAGACCAGTTCATGACAGTCACGCAGCGTGAAGGGGCGGAGGGCTTTATGACATGATGTGCAGGGATGTTTGGCGATAATTTGCAAGACGTGTCCGGGTACAGCTGCCGACCCCCACCTCTCTCCCAGGACCATAATGTTCTGTTTTAGGGCCAACACGCAGGGTTGTTTTGCTCTCGTGAGAGGAAGCAGAGCAGAATATGAAGTGTGTATTGAGGCTGGGTACCAAAACCTCACCGCTTCTTCGATACTGACTGAAATGTGTGCGTAGAATTGGCTCCTAATCGTGTCACTTTAGTCTTTAATCAGTATGTTGAATCAACAGTTTGAGAGTTTTAGACCATTTTATTCAGGCAAAGACCTTGTACGAGATCTTTTGTTGAGTTACAGAAAGGAATTTGTGGAATAATGTTTAGATTTTTCAAAGTAAAGGCATCAAATGAAAAGGAAATGTAAGTCCTGTGCTCAGTTTTTTTTTTTAGTAGACGGCGGTCTAAACACTAAACAGTCATTACATAAAATGGCTAGAGCTGAGTAGAAGCTATGTTGATCATTGATTAAAGTCACTTTTCAGTAATAAATCCACCCATCTAGAGGTCCTGGTTCTGGTTTTGATGATATTAAACTGAATACTTTTGGTATCTTTGGGAAAATGTGGTCAAGATTTTTCACTATTTTATTGCGTAAACCTATTAATTGAAAAAATAATCATCAGATTAATCAATACAGCTGTTAGTTTCATGAAAGTTGAGCCTTACTCTATTAAGATTTACTATTTTTCATGACTTATCAGGAGGTGGACTTTGTTTTAGGCTATAAAAGATTGCAGACTCTGGTATCACATCTAATCTATCAGATATAATTTCATATGATACCCAGCCCTAATGAGTATAGATCTCAGTCCTGCTGCGGACATTAGGTCAATGAACAGCCGAGCTAATTGGCTGCGTTAATTAGAGATGTAGCTAATGTTTGTCAAGTGTCTGTAATCCTGTTTGCAGCAGCCAGTCCCTCCGACTGTACTTTTGTTTGCTGTAACTGAGGCGAGCACTCTCACAGCAATGTGTCAGAGTTTGTGACCCGGCCTGTGGATGTCGGACTGAAGTGCTAGAGGACTTTGAGAGGTTAAGAGGAGGCACGCACAGCTCACGCCGGCCTAGACTCTGCAGTGTGTCTCTGTTAGCATCATGAATTATTTTTGTATCATGTGTAAGAAATGTGAATGTAAAGAACTCTGAATACTTGCGTCATTGCTTCAATTTCTGCATGTGTCACTAACAGCAGTCTACCAAACAGGCGTCTCGAGCTCAAATCCTAGACAAAGCCACAGAGTACATCCAGTACATGAGGCGAAAAAACCACACACACCAGCAGGATATCGACGACCTGAAGAGGCAGAACGCACTGCTGGAACAACAAGGTATGTCAGAAACCCCACACGAGATCGAGTCCCGTACCACGAGAAACTTTTGCTTCATGATCGAGGACATCTGTCTGCCAATTTGGGGCGGTTGTGAGGTCGTGACCTTCCTCGGGAAGGTTTTTAGCAAATCAGATTTGAAAGGCTGCAGCCAGCGAGAGACTGTGGAGTACAAGAAGGGAGGGGAGAGGAAATACACATGCTTCAACGCTGTGTTTGTTTTGTTTGGATGTTGTAGTGAGATAAAGGAGTGGCATGTGCATGAATGGTTTGAGAACATGTTGTACTAATCTCAGAATCAAAGTATTTGTGCCACTACAACAGATGAAGGAGCTGACCGAGCTGAGCATGGCTTCTGCAGCTCAGCCGGTTTTCTCTTAAACGTTTTCTTTCATCTGCTTCGCTGATAATCTGAAACATGTTCCTGCAGTTTATTGTCCATGAACGGATAGTAATGGTGATTATTTCGTTAGACTTGAACAACTGTGTGTCCCAAGAGACTTTACCAGTACTAATGCCTAAAACGCATGCAGCACAGCGAAGACGTTTTAACGTTTTTACTTAATTTAAATTTTCAGATGTTAAACTCTTAAAAAATATTTGAATTATTAATATAATGAGGCGGCTAATGGGGCAGCTGTGGCTGAGGCAGTAGAGCGGGTCGTCCACTAATCAGATGATCGGCCGTTCGATCCCCGGCTCCTCCAGTCTGCATGTCGAAGTGTCCTTGGGCAAGATACTGAACCCCAAATTGCTCCCGAAGGCTGCGCCATCGGTGTGAATGTGTATGAATGGTTAGCTCCCAAAAGCTGATGGCAGCTAATGCCATCAGTGTGTGAATGAGATATGTAGTGTAAAAGTGCTTTGAGTGGTCGGAAGACTAGAAAGGCGCTATAAAAGTACAGTCCATTTACCATTTAATATCTCAGAAATGTCTTTCCCTAAATGCTGCTTCGGATTTTGGAGATTTCACGGCAAAATAGTTGGATTTAAATACATTAAAATCAAACTTCAGAGTATAATCTGCACTTAAGGGCAACTAAAGCTCCAAAATTCAAATGAAAAATCAAACCTTGCCGTCCTCGTTGGTAGCTGTAGCCCTACAGGATGTGTTGTTGTGAAACGCTAAAGTTAAAATGAAAAATCTTAGAACATTGATGGAAAACAAAGGGAACATGTAAGCTTTATAAAATAAGAGAAAGGATGCGAGTGAAACAGAAGCTAGCTAGAAAATGGGGCATCTTATATCTTATCTTTTGAAAATCCTTCCTCACCTTCTTCCTGTTTCTTTTTGTCTTCGTGTAGTCCGTGCTCTGGAGAAGGTGAAGGGCTCCACCCAGCTCCAGGCCAGCTACTCATCGTCTGACAGCAGCCTGTACACCAATCCCAAAGGCAGCGCCGTGTCGGCGTTCGACGGGGGCTCCGACTCGAGCTCCGAGTCCGAGGCGGAGGAGCCGCCCAACAGGAAGAAGCTGCGCGTGGAGGCCACCTAGATAGCTGGGCGCGCGTCAAACCCTGGCTACGGTCGAGGCGGCGGGGCACGAGGGAGGGCAACGAGGGAGCGCAGCCTTCAAAGCTCTCGAGGCGCAACACCTCCACCCCTTCATGCCAACAACAACAACAACAACCACCACCACCACCACCCCGCCTCCCTCAACGTCATCCTCGTTCTCTCTCCTCCATCTCTGGGTGGGCTCGCACTGGAGACTCATGACCCCTCAAACTTCCACACACCGCCGCCGCCGCCACAATCGCCTCTCTTCCCACTTGATCTCCAAGAAACAGGAAGGAGGAAGTCAGCAGGGTGGAAGATCACTGCTTCAGTCCAACTAGTGAGCTTCAGGTTTCCCCTCCCCCCCCTTCCCATCCCACCCCTCTCTTTTCTTTGGTTCTCCGTCATTGGTGTTTCCCCACCTAGCAACGTCAACAATCCAAAACCCAAAAAGAGGCAGCTTGGCTACTTAAGGACTTGATGCTTTTTTTGTACCCTCAAAAAGCCCCTCCTCCTCCCCGGGTTTTTTTTTTTTTTTTGGGGTGGAAGGGCATGCCAGGCGTACTCCTCCAAGCACTGCTATATTATATATATTTTTGTTTTTGTTTTTTTTGTTATTCTTGATAAAAAAACCTGTTTAGAATTTACACACACACACACACACACACCTAGATAAATCATCCTGGAGAAGTTTACCTTTTTAAAAACGAAAAAAAATATTTCTAGCTTACTTTTTCCACTAAAGAATGTGAAGACGCTTTGAAGCAGACGTTAAAAGTGATACCCACCTCAGGCCCACTGGATCGCAGATGTTTTCTGCCTTGACACATTTGTTAACACAAGATTAAAGAAAAAGGAAAAAAGAAGAAAAAAAAGAAATAAAACATGACTCCTTTGTTGAAATTGATGTTTTGAAGGAGAATATTCCTGAACTTGTATCGTATTTTGTCCTTTAGCTTGAAGTAGTGAATGACTTTAGGTGGCTGAATACGTTAGGCATCTCGTTTTATATATTATTAAAAAAAAAAGAAGCAGCATTGATTGGATGTTTTCAAGTTCAAAAGTATGTTATGCATTTTGTAGTAATCTCACAATTTATGGGAGAATGCCAATTTGTCACGTGTAGATCTTCCTTAAGGGTATGAAAAATAGGTATTTGAATGTCAAAGGTAGCTCCCGTCTTTTTTGCAGTACAAGGAAGCGAAATACGTCCTTGTCGATGTGTTGTGCTTTATACACGGTAAAAAATCAATGTTGCTGAATCCCCCCCAAGGAAAAAAAGGAAGCATTTTGCGTGTCTAGGAAACGTGTGTGTATGTATATTGTTTCCATTTTATTTCCATTTAGGAGGATATAATTAGTGTAATAGGTCTTTGTTTGTCCGATTCCATTCCATGGAAATTACAAGTATGTTGTACATACTGCCAACAATTGTCTTGCAAGTTGAGGCCTACCTTTACTATGAGACTATAAAATAAACTATTTTATCCTTTAACGTGCCACCCTGTGATTTATTCAGCGGTTAATCCGTCACCTCTCCTTCCCTCTTAGCTCCAGTCGACGAGCTTTGAGGACTGGATGTCATGATTTGCAGCGATGCAGGCAGGTGTCGAGAATGAAGACTGAGGGCATAATGTACTTTAATGTTTGATTACGTCTCCCCTTACACTGGTGTAGTTTATAAGCTATGTGGAGGGGGGAGAAAAAAAAAAAACTGGGCCAGCTGCTGTTTTTCATCTGTGAGCAACAACCAGCTGACTTACAGAGCGAACACGGTGAATCTGTCTTTTCTTAAGGGATGGATCTTTGCCTTTAATTTCCTGCTTTGAGGCAGCAACTGAGCCTGGATTTTAGACACGGGGAGGTAATGAGTCAAAGTTTCCCTTTAACAGTCCGTCCTGACCTCCCCAAAGGGGAAGACGTTTTTATTTACCGAATCTGGCTGATTATGTTCTGCAACTTTGATTTAAATGGAGCGTTTCTTTCACAGAAATTCCTCTGGAAACCAACAGCTGCTTTTAAACCAAACTAGAGTTCAGAGCCAGTCAGGTAGTTGAACATAAATTAACCTATTTTGTTCGGATTAATCTGATAAAAACCAGCTGTTTTAAGACATAATCTTGAGCTTTAGTACATTGTGAGGCATTTTTCTGACGTTTTATAGACTAAACAGATTAAAGTAAATAATCATTAGTTTCCTCCCCTCAACTAACTTGAATAAGATCATACTGGGTCCTTTCTTTTATTTTCTTGCTCTAAAGGTAATAAAATGTAAATATACAGAAAATAAATGTACTGGATTCAGCTTTAAAATGAAGCACAGTGTGTAAGTTTTAACTGTAGAGTGTAGACTCTTCTGAAGGTGGATGAGTCGCCCCTCAAAGCCGCAGAACAAACGTGGAGGACCTCACCTTTAAGTCCTCAGTTGTACTTCCAGCCATTTACTCTTAAAGGTGATATTGATTGATAGTTTAGTCCTGATTTAGCAGCTCATTGTAGTTTTTAATGTAATGATGTGTTAAGCGTTTACCAATCATGTAACAGTTTTAAAACATTTTATAACACCGTGATGAAAAGTGCTATATAAAGTTTTATTAACTTACAGTAATACCAGCACCTTAGAAAGTTTCGCTTTTATTTCAGATTGAAAACAATAGGCATTGCAAGCAAAAAAATTCAGCTGAATGCGAAGCTGCCCACACACAACCGTTTTGACCGTTATTCAGGCAAACTGCTCCTAAAAAAAACTCCAGCCCTCGTTTCTACTGAGGGTCGACCAATCCGACCGGTTCCTGGCCTCGTCTACATCAGACCTGACCGCTGGTTTGCTGGTTCGAGTCCATTCCCCGGAGATGGCTGGTTCACACGCAGTGACGTCTCCGCTGAGGTCTAAGACTGATGGTCTGCTGATCCGGTGGCGGTGGCGTCCTTGTTGGCGGCGGGGTCCGACTTTCTCTCTTCAGCAGAGGCTTCTGGCTGCTTGTTGTCCTCGGGAACGGGCAGCCGGACGAAGAACTGCAGGGCGCGAGCCACCTTCTCTGGACAAATGTTGTAAACCGGATGAGTCGGAGCCTAGAGAAGGAACAAGAGGAAAATAAGACGACTGATGCACCACAATATTTTATTTTTAAGCCTCTATTTGCTGCTTTTCTTGCCTTTTTTTGGGCCAAAATTTCCAACAACTTCATCTAATCTGATTTGGATCCAATTACAGCTTCAGTATTACCTACACTGTATGATTACTGTAACAATTATAGCATGTAAATTGACTCCATGTATCCATGGAGAAGTTCTTCAGAGTCCTGAAACCCAGAATGTCATGGAGGTACTCTTTAGTCTGAAACTTAAACTTATGACCAACATAAAAATAATCCTGAATGAAAAGGTGAGCAGACAGTAAATCAACAACACCCATAATATATCATGCAAATCATTACAGCAGTAAATCCTGCCTTTGTCCTCACTCAGGGATCTTCTGCAACCGTCACGGGTGCACAGCTGAGAGCGTCCTGACTGGCCGTTGCACCGCCCTCACTTGCGTGATTTTGTTTTTGTACATATCATATGAAGGGAAGTCTGAGAACAAGAATTAATTGGGAGCGTTGCAAAAAAAAAAAAAAAAAAAAAGAACTCGAAACTTCTACATTTTGTCAACCATTAGTCTGTGGTACAGGGACAAAACACTGCAATGTGATCTAATGCAAACATCGCCACAAATGCAGCTTCAAAAATGTCCAGAGTTGCAACACCTCTCTGTGACATTTTTATGTTCTCTTTCTCTCTTTTTAAAACATCATCAGGGGCAGGGCTGATATTTTGTCCACACTCAGTAGATCTGCAGAGCAGAAGAAAAATTATTCCTGGACCACGACCTAAAGATGTGAGGAAACGCTGTTGGTTGACTGGCTGGTGGATGAATTATGTAATATAATCTAAGAGGTGATAAGCATATTCATGTACAGAGGGCAGACTTACAGTAACCAGCTGTAAGTGCCAGTAATGCAACAGGAAACAGGAAAATAAAACCAACACCACAGCCAGTGACGCTGACATCTTTAAGTAAAAACCACATTTGAAGGCTTCGCTATCTAACTCCACCCGTCGGCCGGCGTTTCTCCTTTTAGATTTGCATAGAAATGTGACTAGATCAGGAAATAAGCCCGGAGACCGGCACGCTGAAGATATCAGGCGTGTAATATACGGTGCGAAAGAAAGACGAAGAACAGTGTCATGCTCTCATGACTGTTAATGCAGGTGCATATGCAAATGCATGTGCAGACTGCCAAACTGGCAGGCAGATTAAAAAAAATCATTTACTTCCTGGAGTTTCAAGAGACTTTCATTTAATTTAATTTACACATTTTCCTTTTAATTTTCAACAAACCGCAGATCAAAATATTACGTGTAGACTCTGATGATCATCCAAACTGATCACACCATGTTGTTTGTTCATAAATAACTATTAAAGACGAGTGTGACTAATGCTCATCTTTTCCGGGCCACTACGGACACACACATTTTAGGCTAAAAAAAAAACCGCATTTCTTCACGACACACACACGTGAGGTTGTGGAGTGCTACAGTGAGGACATAAGGTAGAGAGAGATGGACACCAATTCCTGGAGTCTCCGCTGGTTGCCTGGCAACCTCGCGCTCGACTCCTGGAAGTTACTGCCCCACGGCCAAGAAACTGTCCGTCACATGAGTGTGATTAAAAAAAAAGGATGTGACGTGTTAATTGGTGAGTTTTAGAGCTGTTTCCAGCCTTTGCACTGAGCTAAGCTAACCAGTTGCTGGCTGCAGTGTCATATTTAGCAGACACACATGAGAGTCGTATAAATCTTGTCATATAACTCTCAGCAAGACGGATTTTTTTTTTCTAAAATGTCTTCCTTTAGACACCACGTGCTGCGATTAATGGCGCATGAACGGTAGTTTGCATGCCAGCAGAGAGAGGTACTCGTCTGACAGGTCACACAAAGGTTGGGGAACACCGACTCTGCAGAACAGAAGTATAACAAGGTTTCTAAACGACTTCAAACTTCTTTTATCTGCATTATGTACTTCCACTAATTTTGCATATTGGCCAGAATATGCATCAAAATTGTTTAACCTATTGTCACCGCTAAAAACAATCCATTCATATCAGTAACTCATACATCTCTGGATTAAACCACCCCTTTCTCCCGCCCGGCCCTGCTGCAGCCTCACCAGTCTGTTCTCCTCCTTGCCGAGGATTATCTCATGATGGAGGTCCACGTTTCCAAAGTGCTGTGCGATGGAGAGGCCGCTCAGGCAGTAACACGTGTGGTAGAAATCTCTGGATCTGGACGCATGAAGACAAACAAACATAAGACAATGACGTGCATGAGTAAAACCATGTGATTCACGTTTGACTGTGTAGAGAACGTGTGTGTTTGTGTTTGTGTGCTGCCAGCCTTAAATGTGTCATGGTGTGTGTATGTGTGTGTGTGTGTGTGTGAGTGTGTGTGTGTGTCCAGATGGTGTGGGACTGACTTGCCAGGCTTATCCAGGAGGCCCCCTGTTGGGTTCTGACAGCACAGGAGGATGTACTCCTGCAAAGCCTGCTGCTCGAACATCCACTGGTGCCGACTCAGCTCCAACTCTCCTGCACAAACACAAAACTCTCATTTTAGACTCCTTTTGTTTTAAAAACTACTAAATTATTTTGTTAAAAAATTATATTGCGTTATAAAAATGCACTTTCCAGTGCAAACATTCTGTAGTTAAACCATTTTTGAGTTACTTTAAGTTATTTGGCCTGAATTTTTCTCTTTACTTTCTATTGCATGATGTATTTTCTGAGCAGTGCTTCCAACAAGATCTTGTTTGCTGTACACTGCGATGATCAGTGTCATGCAGAAGAAAATGCCAATTTTCAAATGCATGAGCATGTAAATGTGAAATCCTCTTAAAAATGACCTCCATTAAAAAAAAGCATTTTTCTTGGTATCACACTGGTCTTCATTCAGTGTAGCTGACTTGTATGGAGGAAACACAAGCCAGTACAAGAAAAAAATCACACTTAATTCCACAAACAAACTCTAAAAATGTTATTTAATTACACCTAAGACCTGTGTTTTCCTTGGTTTATTAGTGGTTAGTGGGAAAATTGATACAGAGTTAATCCTCGAGGGAGAAAGCAGTAATGATCTGAGTTTTGATTGAGACAAAAAGTTGTTCTCAATGTTTTTAACCTTTAACTAACTCTTAAAGAAAGACTTCACACAGAAGCCTAACCTCGTGGACCATACAACCAAAGACACCGTACCGTCTTTGAATAAGGCTCTGTGGAGTAGAGGCAGGAGTCCAGCCTGCCAGAAAGAGTAGCAGCCATCCACCAGTTTGTTACAGCGTCCCTGGAAGCCTCCTTCGAATCGCATTTGTCTGCTGACCACCCACCGCTGAGGAGGACACACACACACACACACATTTAACACAATCACTACGTTTCCGGGAACAGAGAGGTAAGTAGAAGGGATGAAGGAAAGCGGTGTGTCTTAATATTGTCAAAATGGGAGGGAATTTGCAATATTGTTGCCATGGAAACCTCTAACTGGTGCACATCCAGTCTGCTCGGCTTGGACTGAGTAATTATGAAATACCGGGTTTAATACCAGCTGGGGTCTAATCAGGCTGAGGACGAGGGAGGACAATGTTTAGCTTATTAAGATTAGTTCAGGGATTCATTGCAGGCCCTGGAGGAGGAACAAAAACTCTGTTTCAGTAAAGAAAGAAGAGTTAAACATGGAGGAGGAGGTGAAGGATGTTCAACAACTGCAGAGTAGATGCATACTCGGAGTAAAACAAAGGAAACGCACTGATAAATATGCGTCATATTCATATTTTTAGATGGCCTGACCTTCACACATTTTGTTTGGAGTGTAAAACATGCAATCATTAACACCTTTACAACAGCAGCTTTAGCTTTAACATGCAAATATCTGAATGTTTAGCTACAAAAGCTTTTTCTTCATGTAGTCACAAGGAACTCTGAAAAACACGTGACGTGAACAGTCATCTTTGATCAGTAATCTATATCATAAATGCTTCATGTGCAGTCTTTATTAGATTAGAGCAGACAGACTGATCACTCATTGGCCAGGCTGCACTGTGGGAATTATGCTGCTTCCCCTCTTCTCTTGCCACCTCGCCTTCTCTATATTTGACAGGTACTTTTGTAATATTGCCCTCCATGATGCCAGTGAATTTCTCTTGTGATACACAAATTATTGATTAATAGCAGTTATACATTTGCATCTCACTACTCTCAGTCAAACGCACTTTGAAATGTTACATTTTCTTCATTGTTGTTCTCGCTGTACAAATTCCTAAAGAATAAAAATGTCCCTGCTCTTCAAAAGTTATCTGTTACCCTTGAAAACTTGAAAATCTTTAGTAATATCGAGTATTAAATCCACATAAATCCGAGAGCTGCCGTCAACGTGAATCTTTTCTACAGCGTTCATGATTTATTCATTCTCTCGGGGATGAAACTGGGGCCGTTTTATAGGTAGTGACTCACCCTATATCAATCATAATGGACAACTTCATTTTTGTTCACGCCAACTTAAATATGGCATAATTTTAAGAAAACAAACAAAAAGAACTGAACAAACCCTGTAAAAAAAATCCATCAGATCAATGTGCTACTGTAAATTAGAGACTAGATTCTTCAGGCAGATGTGTTTTCAGATGTTTTCGTGTCTCCAGATCAGATTACTGTGAATCTACTACTGCAATATTCACTTAGGAAACAAAGCAGGTAACGTCTTCAAATATCTTGTTTTGTCCAAAACCCAAATATCTTCAATGTACAGTGATATAAACAAACAAATTCTCACATCTGAGAAGTCGGAACCAGCAAATGTGTGACATTTCTTGTTTTTTTAAAATAGCTGTGGACTCATTTTTATCAAACGCGCTATAAAACGATGTAAGACCCTGAGTATCAACTGCTCTGATCCTTCTGTGTGAACTGACAGAAGTGCGACTGTACAGCGGGTGTGAGTCATGCTGCTGTAGATATTCTCGACCTGTTGTGGACTTACGACCTTTGCTGAACCGCCCGGTTAACTCCGGTTAAACCGCTGAGGCAAGACATATTTGTGGAGGTTTTCCAGCGGGGACACACACACAAACACACACACACAAACACACACAGAGCGACACTGGACACTTAAGAGGGCGTGCTCTGTTAGGCTTTGGCTGGGCGTTGGATTGTGGATTTTACTGTGAGGTTGTCTAAAGGAGGGACATTTACAGAGATCTACTAGCATGTGGGGAACAGGTTTTCACATGCAAATGTAGCTTTATGACAGAATTTGAATATATGCTGATCGGCTGTGACAGTATGATGGCAGTTGCTGAAAGAGCATTTTACATCCTGGATATTTTGAATTTTAAGTGGCAACTTTGCCTGAGCGATGAGTATGAACTCTGCGTAAAAGAAACCAAAGCACTGACTTTCTCCTTTCAAGAAGAGATGTAAACTGGTGACACACACCATCTCTTTTTCATTCCTGGATGACCTTAAGCTACGTGTCATTAAGCATCTGCCCTGCTGCCGAGTCCCTGAACACAACACTAAAGCTCTACCCACACTAAAGCTCCGGGGCTGCCTGTTCTGACCTCTTTCCTCTCTGGAAGCAGCCAAATGACAGGAGAAATTTCCTGCAGGGATCAACACAGCCTCTCGACGGTGACAACACAACTGTAAGAAAGCTGACGGAAACTTTGTCCTCCAAAGTGCCGAGAGCCTGCTGGCATCGTAAGCAGCTAAAATGGAAAAAATGTCAAGGTGTGGCTTACGGCTACGTCTCTAAATGATTCCACAAGACAGAAAATGTTACTGAGAACACATTCAGAGAAAGTGATCTGCAGGAGCGGGACAAACTGTGTAATATTTCATACCAAAATAGGTCTTCGGCAGACCTTATCATCCGCTTTGCTAATGAAATCTCCCTCTGGGTTATAACATTTTACTCTTATTTTATCACAGCTGTGAGCAGCTTATTAAAAGAGATATTGCTTCAGCACAAAGGTCTGTTGTGACGCTGATAGCATCTTTTTCTTGTCTTCAGACTCGAGCCAAGTATCACCACAGGTTAATCTAAGAAGGGGGGTGCTTATATCTTTTTAATACTTCTAGCTTCTCACCAGCAAAGCTTTGAGATCCAGCATGTGTTCTTTGCCCAGGATGACGAGGGCAGCCATGCCGCAGAAAGTGTAGCCACCGTGGGCCTCCAAACCCGGCACTCCGCTTAGACCACCCTCCCAGTTCTGACAGCTGCACACATACAAAACACACAATGAAACATTTTATGGAGAAACGGAGGCACGAAATGCTTTTTAATAATTTAATAATAGACCGCAGTGGTGGTGGAGGTGGAGGTGGAGGTGGTGGGTTGTACCTGAGGATCCAGTTGGTCGTGTCCTCAAATAGTTTGGGTGTGAGGACGTTTGTGAGCGATGCTACAGAAGCTGCACAATACGCGCTCCTATGAAAGGAAGAGACACACGAGTGGGTGAGCAGGAAGTCTCCTCCTACACTTACACATTATCTTACAAAGCTTTGTATTTTTAGACTGCACACAAACACGCACCAAATATAAACATCCAGTTTGTTTTTTTTGTGTTCTCCTGTCACGCTGTGAAGTTTTCCTCTGCCGTCGACCTTTAACTCATCAAGAATTCAAAGATGGAGAAACAGTGAATCCATCCCGCTAAGACGTGGCATGACGTGTCTGAGTGACATTATTCTGTCATTACAGTGCAGAGCAAACATGGAAACACAACTCTGAGCGTGCTCAGTGACGACACAGTTTACTCATGGAGTTGTTTCAAAATAAATGTCACTGCTCATTGTCCGATTCATTGTTGGTTTTGGTCTCTTCAGGTCATTTGTGTTTCTCATTTGAAGCATAGGCTGGTGTTTTATGTCCCCTACTACTCTCTACTCTGTGGCACTCTGCCCATTTGTTCACGTAAACATGATTTTAAAAAAAAAGTCTCAGTAATTACAGGAACAGCTGGGCACTGTAGTTTTTAACAAACATTAGTCAAACTAGAAGTAACTAGTGCATTTGTAGGGGACTATTTTCAGCTGTGGATTAATATACATTTAGTGCCCTAGTGTGCATTGACAGCAGCAGCAGCAGCAGGGCGGTGTATGTGCAATTAATTCAAAATAAACTACAGTGGCCGCGATGATGCACTGTGTGTGTGATGTGTGTAACAGAGGGATAAGCTATAACAAGCTTTGTTTAGATTAATTCATTGTTTTCATGGGATTTATTGACAATAAGAAAAATGCTGAACATGACCAGACTTATCCTGAAATGAGAAGTGGCTTTGAGCAAATCCTTTAGCTTCTTATGCAAATAAAAACCTTTAAACATCCATTTGATTACCTCAGACATTAAAACAAGACTTTTTTTGTTGTTTTTTTTGAAAAGTTGGCGCTTTGGAGATACGTTGTTTTTCATACGTCGGCTACAGATAGGCAGCAAACCCGTCTGAGAGAGTTTCAGTAATACCCAACGACAGCAGAACATTAATTGGCTGGCGACAGATAACAGCCTCCTCTGAGAGCAAAAAAGTAACTTTGACTTTTGAGGTTCTTTGCTGAAACAGAAGACGAGACCTCAAAGCTGCTTATTAAAACCACATAGCAGATTCAAAGAGAAAACACACACACACACACACACACACACACACACACACACACACACACACACACACACACACACACACACACACACACACACACACACACACACACACACACTAACTCAAATAACATAAATCCACTCATGCAGGAGAGATTTGAGTATTTCTCGTCTTTTCTATCAACACCAAAGGGAACAAAAAGAGCACAGAGAGACTTCTGCCTACATATTTGTTGAATAAATGTGCTGCCACACAGCAAATACACAATAATGCACAACAGTTTAGATACCAAACATGCTCTTAATTGTGTGCGTCTTAAATGTTTTTCATTTTGATGATTTATGGATTTTCCTGTGTGGTGCAGAGAAAAAACAAACAAACAGGTGGAGCAGGCAGTGTTATCTTCTGGGCACTCACCTGACATCCACCTCCCCTCCGACGTGCATCACGAACGAGCCATCTGGCTGCTTCACTGACCATAGGAAATCTAGCAGCTTCTCCCTGGAGGAGAGAGAGGTGATTCGAAAGGAGAAGAAGAAGAAGAAGATGAGATATGTGGTGTCAAGAAGAGCGGCGGAGAGGGGGATGTGGATCGATAGAAGGAGATAAAGATGAGAGGAAGAACAGAGGGAGGGGCGGAAGTGCTGCAAATTTAATAAAGCACCAATAAAAAGTCAATACGGAGAAATCACGACTGTAAACATTAGCAGCTTCAGTTACACAGATAAAAAGGCAGAAAAACATCACACTACCTCCAAATGCTCTTATAACTACATACTGGAAGATATTTCTGTAATGTTCTACACTGCCACAGTTACTACGGTGAAGTATTTACAGGCATTAATTAGAAAATGAATTCCAAAAATCGTTACACGGCCGCTGCTAAAATATGAATGAAATGAGCTCTCGTTGTAGTTATTTTATAAGCTGAAACCTTTTCATTCAGACCGCACGACACTTCAGTATAAAAACAGTGAAACCCTGAAGGTGAGTTGATATATGCAGCGTTGTTTTTATTCTACTAGCTATACTACATCACGTAACTCTGAGTTTTATTTCTACAACAAAGTCACCATGACAAATTGCTGATCTTGGCATCTAAAAAGAGTTTATTTATAAGTCGTAGGATGCTCGACATCAAAAGCTGCTGAGCTGCTTGGAAAAAGATGGCAGTAATAGTGTCAGATACATATCTTCTTCTTTTATAGACAAAAGTGTCTTTTCTGCTGGCACCCACGTGATTTACCACCAGGCTGTGTTACATTAAAATATCTTGAATCCAGCTTTACAACAGAGGAGGCATTCAGCCAGCCGAGTGTGTAGGAGAATTCAAACAAAGCGATCAACTAACTATCAATCAATAAGTCTGTTTTCATAGACAGTTATAGACGGTGGGGTAACTGAGGCTGAGCGACCGTACCTGTCTATAACATTATAGGCCTCTTCTGTGCCGATGATACAGAGGGCGTTGACGGCAGCGTAGGTAGGTGCGAGGTGGGCGTATTGTCCCGGTCCACCGGCGAAACCCCCCGTTGGGCTCTGACAGAGAGCCAGAAACTGACACACTCTGCAGAGAAAAGATCAAATATTTATGACTAAAATAAAAAAAAAAAAAAACAGAAATAGACACCAATGAATGTTACCATAGTAATGCTGAAATATCAGATAACACAAAAAAGGATCTTCAAGTGTTTTTTGTATCTTTAGTTACTGCATCTGCACGGATTATGTAACTGTGGAGATTTACGGGTTGAAGATGGAAGTTTCAACAGTGGTTTAAAAAAACTGTCAGAATTGAAGAAGTGTCACAAATCTCACAAAAGAGCAAGACCTCACATGCACAACAAAGTTTCCTTTAAGATGATAAAACTAATCTTTTAATAACATCACTTGGATAAACCACTTTTCTTACACAGTATACACACAAAAAAACTGTTTCACTCCACTAGATCTTCAGCTATCATTCTGCATCTCAGTCCTGCAGAAGTCCTCAGCAGGCTGTAAAAGCGAGTTGCCTCTAAGCTGATGTGGCACCGAGGACTCGACCACAGTTTCCTTTCTTTCCAGCCGCGGTGCACAAAGCTGCCTCTCTCATAAAAAAAAAAAACGTCCTCTTCATCCTCCGCCATGGAGAGAAATCACAAAACTCTGAGTGTCGCCTTGAGCCAACTGAGTTGGAAGTGAAACCTACATTAACTTTGGCCAACCGGTCCGGTTGCCAGTACTGACCTGAGAACAGTGTACGTTTCACGGGACGGAGAAAGCAATCTGTTGTAGGTTACATTGTTATAAATCCACGAACAGTGCCTGTGTGTTTGTGTGCGTGAGCACGAGGGTGTCACGCTGGCGGTGCGCTGTGCCAGCCGGTGTGTTGGCATGCTTCGCAGTAATAATGAGAGCGTGGGTTGGCAGCCTGGCATTACTACTCGCTCCGGGGGTTTGCAGTGTTACTTTGGACTGGCAGTAATTTAATCGAATGACATTTTAGTGGCGATAACAGCAACACTGTCTGAAGTTACAGCTGCACGAACATAACACACCTGCTTATTCTGCTCAATACTTCTATTCGGCTTGTTAATCACAATTATCGGCCATGATTATTAATTACTTTGGGTGTTTGATTACAAGTGAGAATTAAGATTAATTGTTGTTAATTATGGAAGCTACAAGGAAAAGAAATGATGTAACACAACCCTGACTACTGTCACTGCTGCACTGAAAAATGGACTCGTATGTTTTATTGCTCATTATGTGTGCTCTGTGTGGATGATTAAAAAAAACTTTATTTTTAGAGCCTGGAAAGTTCTTTCTTTGTATTGCTACATGTAAGAAGTCGTGTTCTGGCATATGCTGATTTACCACTGCAATTGTATTTTTGGCCTGGAGGAAATAATGCAGCCAGAAGCTCTTTTTTTTTAATTTTCTTTTTTTATAAATATTGGCAGCGTGCTGTGGAACAGAAGCTTCCATTAAAAAGAAGTTTACAGAAAAAAAGAGGGACTTTCAGTGGTCAGATCAGAGAAAAATAAAATAAAACATGGTTATTGAGTACTTGTTTTGGTGTATATAGGTGCATCTACTTTATTCAATTTGTCTTCGTTCTGTTAACACTGAAGTAGTTTTGGTTTTGGATTCTATTCTTCAATTTCATGCTACATATTTTGTCTCTTTTAACATCTTGGGACTATTAACATATTATCCATTGGTCTGCATTTTCATGTAGATCCAAAAATCAAATAAATAAGAAAATATATTGTGTTTTAGGGTGGCACGGTGGTGCAGTGGTTAGCACTGTCGCCTCACGGCAGAAGGTTCCTGCTTCAAACTTCGGCTGGGGTCTTTTTGTGTGTTTGCATGTTCTCTCCACGTCTGCGTGGGTTGTTTCCGGGTACTTCAGTCTTCCTCCCAAAGACATGCAGTTATTTTTTGTCTCTGTGTGCCCTTCAGCCCCCTGATGAGGATGAGCGGTTACAGAAGATGGATATTTTGTGTTTTTTAAGTCCATGTGAGTAGGGTAATTTGTTTTGCATCACTTGTAATATTTACCCAAGAAAAAGTACAGATACTAGAAGTGGTGATTTAACTCCTTTACTCAAGTAAAAGCAAAAAAGTACAACCTCTAAAATGTTCTTGAAGTATAAAGGTACTCTCTTGGTTTCTCTGCAGGACATTTAGAAAGACTGTTTCTGTGCAAAACTAACTGAAACTTCAAATAAGGTCAAGTCACCCTATGTTGTCTTTTTCGTCTTGTGACAACTTTGAGGTCTTTCGTGCATGATATGCACAGGTCTAGATGCTGGGAAGGCGTGCAATGATGCAAAAATAAAGAAATAAAAACTTGATAATTCCCCTAAAAAATGCATTAAAACTGAAGTCTGTTTTGAAAATGTAAGGGGTACCTGAAAAAACTACTTAAGTACAGCAATAAAGTATTTGTACTTTGTTGCTTCCCACCTCTGGTTATCAGCATTTGCATTGCAGCAGCATTTGCTCTATTACAGTAATCAGGGGAACTATGCAATGATAATAAATAATAAAAAGTCCTTGGCAGTGCACAGAGTTTATTTGGCTCCATTTACACCCCTTGGTAGCAGTGTAGTTGTAGAGTGTGAGTCTGGTGTGTCTGTGTGCGTGCGTGACTCACTCTGAGGCGACAACAGCAGGAATGTGCTCCTCTAGTAACTCCAGACTGTGAAGAATCCAGAAGCAAAGCCACGGTCTGCTAGCATCCAGACACTGCCCGCACGGAGAGACGCAGACACACACATATCACAACACATCACATGATCAGATGGGCATCAGATGACCAATTATAGCAGTAAAAGGAGTTCGTGAGATCAGTCAGTCAGACAAGAGTAAACAAGTCTGCAGCACAGACAGGGGAGGAGGACGACGATAAGAGCTGACGAACATAAATATATGATGCTGTTTGTGATAAAAACAACAGTGTGTGATGACTTTTGTACAGCTTTTATTACATAATATCATGACTCAGCTCCTGATTTCCATTGCAAAGTCTTTCCAACATGAGAGCTAACACTGCACTGTGACACACACAAACACACACTTGCTGTCAGTCCAGCTTCGAAGGAAACGCTCAAAGTCAGTCAAGCTGGAGGTCGGCTGGCCGGACAACACATGCTTTTCTCTTTATTTTCTGGCCCGAGTGGAGAACATCGAGCACACAAAAATGGAGATTTGACCTTCCTGAGAGCAGACCAGCATAGTTTTTGCAAAGCGAATACAATGGTATTTCTATTTAAAGCGAGCCAGTCAGACGCACAACCGGAGGCGGTGAGTGTTACTGTCCTTCAGGTCTGCACACAGGAAGTAACACAACCTCTGAGTGAACTTCTGCTGTACTGCACGTCTTATTAGGTTTATAACACACACTGCTGGAAGTGTGATACTGTACCTCGTAAGCGTCCGATAAGTGACGTAAGCCCTTCTTGAGATATTGGTAGTGTTGTTCCCGCAACAACGTTGGCCTGAGGACAAAACACAGGGTGAGAAAGGTCAATTAGAAATAGGTAGCAGCTTGAATATAACAAAAAATGTCAACACAGACGTCCGAGAAAGAGTTAAAGAGGCTCAGTTCACTTCTCTTGACCTTTGAAAATCGTGTGTAACCTCAAGTCGAACACAAGCTGTGTCACATAAATTCATTTTGTATTTAATCTACACCACCAAATCAGAGAGAAACAGATTAATAGAGTTATTTTCTCCACACAAGGCATTTATTTTTATATTTTTAGATATTTCAGCTCCTCTGCAGCCTAATTAGTGCCTCCTTTTGTCTTCTCCCTAATTTATTATTCACATTCTATCAGCGGGAGAGTGTTGTGGCCTCATTAAGAACAAAACAAGGTGAACAAACACATGACTTTGAACCGCTTTGCTCCTTTCAGGTATTAAAAAGGTATTTCTTGTGAGAATCAGCAGAAACTGAAAGATAAGACAAGATACATTATATATATATATACGATATTTTTTTAAAAAAAAGCCTTAAACAGCTCCTTCAGCAACAGACTGCTACTGTGACATGTAAGAAGGAGCTCTACCACAGGTCCTTCATTCCAACAGCTGTCAGACTCTTTAACACCAGCATGACTTCATGACTTTTTATATAGATTTATTATTTATGAGTCATTTCTTATCAGCCTTGTGTATACGAGCTGCTGTGTGAAGTGAATATACCCGGTGTGGGATCATTAAAGTATGTCTTACACTAGATATATTGCTGCATCATTGTTTTGTATATTGATTTGTTCTTTTGTACGTATTTTTGATGAGTTTTGTGCATTTGTATAAATGTTCATCGAGGGACGAGCTTTGCAAACTGGCTGTGCTAACGCCGTGATGTGTGGCATTAGTCAGGAGCTCCAACGATTCACTGTTTAGTTGTCAAATATTAAATTAAGCTTTAAAAAAAATGCCGAAGCTCTCCGAATTCAGCTTCTCAAATGTGATTTTTATTTGTTTCTTTAGTCCTCTATGACCGCAAACTGAACATATTTGGGTTGTGAACAAAATAAGACATTTGAAGATGTCGCTTTGAGAAACAGTGATCAACATTTTTCATCATTTTAAGACATTTTGTGTCTCGATTCGAAAAAAATGATCAACGGATTAAACTATGATGACAATAATTGTTAGTTGCAGCCCTATGATACATACATCCCTATAAAAACTAGACATTAAATTAAAATAACACTCGACTGATCCCAGAGGGGGATTTAGGTATTAAAGCAGCAAAAGCCACACACTGTTCCCTTCCATCATTTTAATGTCAGTGTGCACCACAGGAACACCGGTGCAACTTTCATCTGCATCTGTAGCTCGTAGCGCACACACACAAGTGTACGACAGTATGTGTGTCAGTCAAAGACAGCTGACACTCCCACCCACCCACGGCCTGCCCTTTTCACGCAATGTTCGCCACGACGATTGTAATTAAGCTCTACCTACACAGGGTTAGTCACAGATCGCTGCTCAAGGTTACACAGCAGTTATTCTGCAACACAACAACAATCAGAAAGAAGAGAACAGGACCGATGCTAAGCAGCTAAGAGCCGGTCCGCCCACCGCAGTTTTTCTCATCAGACGAGGACTCAACTCGGCTGTTAAAATGCTGTGGGTAGACGTGGCTGCAGACGAGCGTGCAAGTAAATTAAACCTATAATCTCAGTTTCATGTTGAGCAGAGCAAAGCAAAGAAAAGAGAGCAAATCATTTGATGTTTGAGGCTAAAAAAAATGAAACACTACCAACATCCAACCACCTCAATTCCTATTATCGTTTTAAGTTTTGTTTTGGCAGAGATATCAGCTATATTTTTATTAGTTTCATATTTGTTTTAATAGCATATTTGGTCGATTATGTAAGTTTCTTATTTGTGCGTCGTACACTGGGACGTACTGTTGTGTTTGTGGCCATTTGGAGGATGGTACAATCACACATAAATATCATAAAATATAAATGAAATCACACAGAAGTCTGTTTTTTTTTAATGAATGTGTTTTTAAAAATGATTTAAAGGGTGAGACAGAGTTTGCAGCCTTGATCTCCTCGGGCACTTCTAGGACTTCGCTCTTCTTCGTGTAAGAAGTTTGCAGCAAATATATCTAAACAGTCGACTGAAAAAAAAAAAAAAAAAAAACAGGTTTGGCGTCTCGTCAAACATTTCTTACAGAGGTGGAGCTGCGGTGGGGGTAGATGAATTCCTGACTTCAATATTTCGAAATTCCTGTCGACACCCTGATAGTTAATTCACAAATAAGCAGACGTTTTCTTTTTGCTTTATCATTCTGGTCAACTTAAATGCTCTCGGTCTTCCTCAGTGTGTGGGAAGTCAGTTTTGTACCAGTATTTGTTTTTGTGAGACTCGACTGCTTAAATGAATAATCACAGTCTCATATAAACCTTTATCCAAATGTTGAAGACTAAAAGCATGAATATCATTCATTCTTCATTTATATTCAACCAAACGCACCTCCCCATCGGCTGCGATGCCGGTGACATTCAGGTCCATGCAGTTGTCATAGAAATGAAATGAGTCACCCCATTAAGAGAGGACTGATGACAGCTGATAGCGGGAGCAAAGTATGTGGGCTGATCAACACAACCATTTAGATAACAGCCGCCGTACGTCGCCGCGCGGGCCATCTCTACTGGCAAACAGCAGGTGTTTGTGATCAAAAGCAGCCGCGGCCAATGAGCGGTGTTTTTGGAAATGTCTCATAATAGCAGCAACTCATCAGAGTCCTATGAATAGACGATCGTCATCACGGCGGCTGCACATTATCCGACAAATTTGTCGGTTAGGTAATGATTTTTATAGACTGCATGCAGGCTTTTATGATGACTTGTCATCAGGCCAACTTAGTGGTCTGATTTCACATAATTATTGGACTAATATCTCACCTAAAGAGAGTGACATGTCTGAAGTAAACACAAAGCTACTTCATGTTCCATCTGCTTTACAGAGACAAGGCAGTCTCACCTCTCTTAAAGGAGTTTTATTTTGATTAATCTATGCTTAAATTCAGGATTTAACGTATTCCGGCAGCCCTACTTTTGGTCTCCTTTCAATCATTTTATGATGCATATATGTGATCAGACTAAAGGCTGAGTTTTGACAGATAAAACCAAAGACAGGGCAGTAATGACAGTGTATGTAGGGCAGAGAGAATTTCCTGGGGGATATTTTCTTGTCAGATGTTTGGTGAATGATGGTAAGCACTGAGCAGCGTGAAACAGTATCACAATCGCTGATGTGAAAACAACTTAGACCTGATGTAACAACAAAAAAACATAATGTATCTTGGGCAGTGTTGCATAACAATAAGGAATATGAATTTTAGAACATGCTGTCCGTAAAGACACATTTCCTACAGCATGAAGACACCGTGGATACTCACTGTGGTAAGCTGTGTATTTGCTTGTAAACACTGATGACTTCTTCAATGCTCTGTTCCACTTTTTTCTAGTGAAAAAGAAAGAGCAGGAAAGAAAGAGGAGAGTGTAAACAGTCATTATGAAGGTCATCGCGAGCTGAAGAGTACTCTGCCTTTCATCAGCTCGTCATTATCATTAGCCAAATGCAGAGCAGATGTACGGTTTGTTTGGAGAGAAACTTTAGAGTAGATTTCTGTTATTTCCATTACTAGTGGCTGTGTGTGTTGTTTGTATAACATATGCAACACACTAGTTACAATTTAAAATATGTTTTGATCGACGGAGGACAGATAAATATGAACCTGACAACTGACCTGGAATGACAGAATACTAGAACCCCAAATATATCGCTTATATCAGCGTAGTGGATTATCTTTTTGTCAATAATTTTTTAAGCGTTGGAAGATAACACAGGTCACTTGTAGCGAGCTATGCAAGGCTGTAAAACAAACCAGGTGTGGATGAAGACTTACATCAGGTTCTGTTTGTTCAACAGGTGTTTGACAAATTCATCATACCGTCTCCTTTTCGTTGCAGTTATGGATAATGAGCACTAAAATCTGTTTCATTCCCTCCACTTTGAGTTCTGCTTGGAAATGACACTGCTGTGTGTGAAGGAGTTCAAACCCGTGCTTGTGCAAACAGGCAGCGACACAGAGAGAGAGAGGGAGGCAGAGCCAAATCCACTTTAAAATTCACTTTCTTCCGCGGCAATGTTAGCTCAAACTCTGCTTTGCATTAGGAGATGGGCGTGCAAGTTAAAAGCTGCAGACTGACTGGCTGCTGTGTCGTTGATTTATGCTGTGTGACAGACAGAAAGAAAAAGTGTCAAAGGTTTATCATAAGTTTGATCACACTTACATTAGAGATTGCTTTATGATTTGTAGTAAAAGTCCTTTTTTCAGGTATATAATGCAGAAAAAAAACTTGGTAATATACTGGTTTATCCAGCAGAGTAAAGTGCAATTTACAGAACTGTGGCAAGCTGCACAGAGCAAGAGAGAGGCATTGTCAGCTAAATTTGGTTGACAATGCACATGTTCAATTATTTAACAGAATATTCAAATTAAAGCAGCCTTCTGGTTAGCCTTGCATTGTGATGTCGGTGCACAATCCACGTGGAAGAGGTCTGTTTTCCTTCTATCTGACTGTATCGGCCACCATGACTGTAATCTGTGAATCTGATCCCTCTACAGTTAGTATCATCTCAAAATCCAACACCAACATTTACATCATATTTACCAGAAAAATAAACAAAGGATCACAAGTCAAGGTGTAGCATGACTTCAGAGAAAATGAGTCATATTGTATATAAGGATGAAAGATGCAACAGTTTACTGTTACAATGGACTTGATAGATAGATAGATAGATAGATAGATAAGGTAAAAGGTAAAAATCGGTGACAACAGTATAAACAGTTTGGAATAAACTCTAAGGAGGAAGAACATATGGTTCTACCTCTAAAAGTATACATAAGAAAAATATACATACTGACTCTTGTGTAATAACTTGTGCAAATGTGCATTGAGAAAAACTTCAATGAGGACAGTGCAATTATGCATCCATTATTATTAAATATACACAACTATATACTATTGTATACAACTATACAATGGCCATGCCGTTTCTAAATGACCTAAACACTTGTCTGCAGCAGTTATGTGCGGCAATTTCTTTGTACTACATTATCTGATAGGTGCACATTAGCCGTTGAGCTAATCACAGCACATACCGTAACGTTAAACAACACACTGACTGACTGTTAAGTCTAAACATATAAAACATATCATTTATATGAAGCTTTCTGTTGGAGTCCAGGTGTCGGTTTTACACTAAAGCTGTAAACTAAACCTGGCTTAACAGTTACTCAGCTAACGGCTAAATCACGATAACTCATGCTTAATCTCTTTAACGGACAATGCTAACTTGAGCTAGCCTAAGCACAGCGAGCTAATGAACGCCAGTTGGTTTGACTTTTTTTTTATATTTATTCTAATTTACGGGTCGCTTCAGAGTGTGAAAAGTTAAAAAAGAGACAGATGAATCACTTGTCACACTTTCTCCAGACGCTCCTCCAGCCTGAGCGGTGAGCCGCCGCTGTTTAAGCGTGTTAGCCACATTAACCTAACGGGAGCTAATCTGTGCCTTCCTCCGCTGCTCACCTGCTCGACTGAAGTCACCGTCTCCACCCCGTCATCCACGAACTTTTCCACCGAGTGGCACTCGTTGAAGCACCGCAGAGGCGTCGGTACACCGTCCATGGTGATGATAGTGTGATATGAACGGCTAGCTGGTGTGATGTCGGTTTGTTTTGACACACCACGGATGGGCTCCGCTCACTTCCTGTTGAGGTTAGTGTGGGCGGAAACTGCGCGCACACACCCCGCTCACCTACGGCGTCTCCAAGGGAACAACAAACCTCTTTCATTCACACACACACACACACACACACACACGGCTTCTTTGTTTTTTTTAAAAAAAAGTGTGTGACGTTACTTTTACAATAAATAAAATAAGTGTTAATGAGTGAGTGTCTGCGTGGCTGTTTTATTTCACTGCTGTTCTCTCATTGGTGCTTTGTCACTGACGTCGAAAGAAGAAATGCCACCGCGCGCGTTATTTCTACGTTTGAACTGCGTCAAGTCAGCGGCAAATTACACAATAAAATACCGGAAGTAGTGCGATTTGACCTTCAAAATAAATGCTCAAAAATGTTCTAAAGAAAAAAAAAAACGTTTACTGCAATAAATACTTATTTTTATTTAACCTTTATGGACACTTATGTCATATGGTAAATGGTAAATGGACTTGTACTTATATAGCGCCTTTCTAGTCTTCCGACCACTCAAAGCGCTTTTACAGTACGTATCTCATTCACCCATTCACACACATTCATACACTGATGGCATTGGCTGCCATGCAAGGTGCCAACTGCTCATCAGTTTGAGGAGCTAACCATTCATACATTCACACACCGATGGCGCAGCCTTCGGGAGCAATTTGGGGTTCAGTATCTTGCCCAAGGACACTTCGACATGCAGACTTGAGGGGATCGAACTGGGGATCGAACCGCCAATCTTCTGATTAGTGGACAACCCGTTCTACCTCTGAGCCACAGCCGCCCCATTCTGTTACAAAGTTACAGACAATCTAGTTTTTACTATACTCTCTTCCATGTCTGGACTGGTCTTTTGCACGTTGTACAATGAGGGTCTTAACGCAACACCTTCATCGTTAGCCTATGTAATATTGAGGCCCCATCATGTAGAGGGGCCTTGAATTAAAGGGCCTGTGTGTAGCTGGCGATTGCAACCACATCGCCTCATCCTCCCGTCCCTACCATGAAGGTGAAAATACAGTTGCCCTGTTTTAGAGCCAGTATTTGTGGACTGCCACAGAAACATGGCGGTGCAACATGGTGGACTCTGTGGAAGATGATGAGGGGCATCTGTAGATGTGAAAGGCTCTTTCTAAGGAAAAACCTGGACCTTTAAACTCTCGTGTTAAGACCTTTAGTGTGCTGCTATATTGTACTTGCATTGTGCAAGTACATAAAGTGTAATGAAGTATTCTGTAAAACGTGGATATCAGAATCAGAATCAGAATTGCTTTATTGGCCAGGTGTGTGTCCACAAGCGAGGAATTTGACTCCGGTTCACTGTGCTATCAATTGTACATACAGGTATAGACATACAGTTTAACAAAGAACATGACAGGTAGACAAGGAACATGACAGATATGTACAATAAGCAGATCTAACAATATGCAGTGAGCTTTTTAAACTCATATGAGAAATTAGGCATAGTCAAAATCTTATTAATGAATAAAACACTAGTAGCCTGTAAATAACATGTAGCCTACAGACAAGATGTGGATACACTCTGTGTATGATTTTCTTCCACTATCAAAACCTCAAAATACAATAAAGAGTTCACAGGTTTAATATCCTCACGACAATCATGATGTTTAAAAGATATCAGCAGCAATCACGTTATGACCCAGTTTGCCAGCAAAATATCCACAGAAATCACGTTCTCATATAAGCTGATGCTTTTATGTTGATAGGCAGCACCGGAAGTCTAATGTTCTCACCGAGTCTTGCTTGACAATGGTCCACCGCACCCACTGGAAGCAGGAGGCTGCCTGAGAGGCTGGAGCATCCCTGTTTTGTTAACCACCGACCCAGCATCAGTGAACAAAAAGAAGCATAGCCAAAGCTTTCTGTTGACCATCTGAGCAGACATGGGATGCAGGTGGGGAGGGATTGCTCATCCATCGCTGAGTTAGCTGACTGGGGCTTTTTTTTAATTCAACAAATACATCCAACATTATGGCTAAACAGTACGATGTGCTCTTCCGACTCCTGCTTCTCGGAGATTCCGGGGTTGGGAAAACATGTTTGCTATGCAGATTCACGGACAACGAATTTCACCCGTCTCACATCTCCACCATCGGTAAGACTCTGCACTGCCACCAGGAGTTATTCCTTCAATTTTGTTTTTAATGATTATTCACACTCGTTTGCATGAGTCTTCCAGGGTTCTGTGTTGATGTCATTTGCCCATCACCCCTTTCTTTGTTGCTCTTGAATTTTCATATATTAATCCCACGAATTATACTTAATCAGGTATTTAAAAAGGCAATGATTGCATTTAATAAGAGTGTTGTATTCATGTGGATTAAAAAAAGACTATTAAATCAGAGTGATTGCATTGGTTGGGGAAGCCCTGAGGGGGAAGATCCAACACTTGGCAGCCATGCAGATGAGTTTACCAACTATCAGCACTTGGCACTGACAGTGCATCCAAGTGCCATGCAAAATAATAGCAAAGACACACTTTCATACGTGGGAACAGGTTGTGTTACCCTCCAAATTGAGCTCCCCCCGGGTCCGTTAGGTGGCTCCAGGTTCCTGATGAAAATGAAGAACAGATTTATTTCATCATATATTTCATAATATAAAAAAGACTAAATCTGAAACTGATAATAAAATATAGTAGTGTTATGTTTGATTAAGAAATTTTGAGGAATCCCTGACTTAGTCTCACATCCTTCCTACCTTATAATTATGCAACAAATATGACTAGAGTTGATTGACATGAAATGAATCAGCAGTTAAGTCTCTCGAATTATTGTCAATTTCTTGTTGCATAAACCAAAAAAATCATAAATTAACAAGGATAAAAGATTAAACTCGGTCTTGTTTTAATTCAGTAAGTAGAACAAATCTCTTCCCACCTTTGGATATGAATTTGTCACATCCCTGGAGACCGAACCAACCTCTGTCGCTACAGTTAATATGAGCTGTGCAGCATATCTACCCCCATAGTCAGGAGTCCGAGTTTAAGGCATGACAGGCGCATTACTGTGCTTCCCTTTGAGGTGAGAGAAATAAGGATGTACAGTAAGCGATGCTCTTTTCTCACATGCTGCAATGGTGTCTCTCATCTCTTCTTCTGGGCTGCTGTCTCTGTGTACATGTTTGTGCGTGTGCTCAGCTAATAGAGATATTTTCTTCCAGTGAGCTCCTATTCTTTCTGATATTGTTTGCAGTAATTGGCCGTGAGATGGAGAGGACAAAACACAGAAATCCTTGCGACTGGTGTGATAAGTTAAAGTCAGGAAGTGTTCCTCCTGGTTGTGATGGATAGCTGACATTTTAGTGAAAAGACAGAAAATATGTTATTCAAATAAGGTCAAGACAATGAATCATGAAACTGGTAGTCAGGCTGAGATTTGCAAACAGATGGTGCCTGAAATAAATCTAACAGAAAAAGACAGCGAGAGTACAATTGCACCATTAATTATTCAATATTTTTTCTGTCTTTTGGACCACTGGTGTGTTTGCATGGAAGCTTTTCTCATAATTTCAAACCCTTCATCATTCTTGAGTCCTGAGGGAACTCCTGCAAACAATCCACAGCCACAGCACGGGGCTAAAACTTTGAGTTTTAGACTCATCTCACTGAACTTTAAATGCTTTTGTTGTTTCACCTCCTCCAATCATTAATGTGCTCACTGCAGTGTGCTATTTTAAGTCGCGCACCTATAGCACTCTACAGGAAACGTCCTCCCTGTAGAGTCGTGTTTGTGTTGTACATTGCGAGCCTTTCTGACGTCTCTTACAAGAAATGTTCAGCCTTTCTGTATGTAGCGATCTTTTGGGGCTTTTGTTGCAGTGTACCAACCACAGCTGGATGCTTAGAAATCGTGCCCTTGTGTCGGTGCAGGCGTTGGAGTCCAGATAATGATACCGGACTGAATAGTTTTGTGCAGTAGACTGTGTCTGTGAGCCATGCTGGGAGGTCTTTCATGGACCTGCAGTAATTCAAACTCCCCTTCTCAGACAAAACAAGTCCAAAGAGAGAGATCAAGAGTGACCACCATCGGTGCTCTCCTGTGGAGGATCAATAAATAATTTCCCAACCTTCATGGTGACAAAGGGATATAAATTCTCTCCTATGTCCCCTTCATGGGTAGCTCCATCATTCACCGTTCCTCGTTACAGTCCGCTTGTTCAGTTTTTGCTCTTAATTATCTCAAAAACGGCTGGTTACGTCTTACCCACTGGTGATCGTCTCAACAAAGCGGCTCAAGTTTTTCCAAAAAACATTAGAAGATAAAAAAACTGATGAGTGTCTTATTTGTTATTCTCCTGCAGTTATGCAGGAGAATAAAGCCCAAACATTCAGACGCCGAGGCCTCACAGCAAACAGTCTGATGATGAATAGTTACAGATACAACATGTGGACACCCAAACATTCCTCCTACGTGATTGATGATCATCTTATTCCAAAACCACGGACATTAATATGCTGCTATAACCCGCCTTCACTCTTCTGTTAACAAAAGACTTTGGACACTGGCTGTAGGTTTTTCTTCCCTTTCAGCCACAGGAACATTTCAGTTAATTCCAAATGTGTTAGATTGTGTTGAGGTTACAGCTCTGTGAATCTTCCACAATAAACTCAGAAAACCTTTTCTTTTTGAACCTTGCATTGTCGTGTTGAAACAAGAAAAGGCCTTCTCTGTACTGCTTCATTCCCTGGTTACAGCTCAGTCCAGTATCCAGTATCAGTAAAAATCTAATTAGTCCAAAAAGATTGAAGCAGCAGGAATTCTGAACCTACCTGAAGGACTTATACACCCTCACTCATCCAGATATATCATTTTATTTTAACAGGTCACTCTCTTCCTCATAAGACTTCCATTTGGGCCCAAGTGTGCACATTTCTCTGGCAAAGAGCAGCTGTAGAGATGATTTAGTAATGGTATTCAGTCACACTGCTGAGTTTAATCTTCCTCACCGTTACCTCGGCGGTCTCGTCCCCAGACTCCTCGAAGATACTGGGCTGTCAAAAAAACCCTATAAAGTACAAGCACAACCCCGGCCATTCATCATAGCTCAATCAGCGGCTGTCCTTGTGTCGTTGATCCCAGTGGTGTTCTGGTCATGGCCTGGTCATACACCCTGCCCGCTGCTGCTTGAAGAGCTCATTAGTCTAGAGGGCCGAGCATGGGTCACAGCCAACACAGATGGTTATCATCTCGTAAAAGAGGTAATCGAATAAACCAATGGTGTTGTCATAGTGTTGGCTTTTTCCTGTCTTTCTAGGAACACAAAAGGGGTGATCTTTTCATGCTGTAGTAGCAGGATATCTTGAAAACTTAAGCTTAACAGGGGCACCCTGCTGGTCTATGGGTGAAGATGCTGACTATAAACTGTGGTGTGCCTGGTTTGTGTCTGGCTGGGGACTTTTGTTATATATCTTTGCCTTATTTTCTGTCTGTTACTACTGTATCTCTATTAAGGGCATCAAAATGCCCTAAAATATTGATAACAAAAGCCCCTGCTTTGCAGATTTCAATGGTTTGTTGGAAAATTTGATGGAAATTGAGGCTATGGACGAAGGATGCAAGTTTGTTTTTGGTATGGATAGCAGTAGTGTTTCCATATAGCAATTACACTGTTTTTTAATTCAATACAACTTTATTAATGCACAGACATTTGCACAGACAGAGAGCTACAAACAAAAGAGCAGTTAGGGACAAGGCACTTCCAGCCAGTATACGGCACTTTCTGTTTTTCCACACAACTTTTAAACCATGAGGTGTAGACAATAATTGTAGGTCTGGGCGCTTCATACTAGTAGTGGCGGCTAAAGTAGCCTCGAGATGCTAGTCTAAAGCCAATATGAGGAGTCGACTACAGAGATCTGCTCACCTCACTTCTCTGTAACTCTTTTTTTCATATTCAAACGTCGCAAGCCCCAACCAACACTGACACAAGTGACATCACTTAACTTCACACAGCTCACGCCGTAGCCAAAAAAAGCTTTATGCAACTTTTGTCAGATATGCAGTGCTGCTCCTGAAGACCTATAAACAGATTTTGATGTATAAAATCAGTAGTTTGGAGTTCCCCCTTTAATGTATACCTTTTTATTTCCAGATTTGTTACACTGATACCAATATATCTGCAATAAGCATTTGTGATTATTTGGTTTTGGCTCAAGTATAGCCTCAAAAACCATTGATTTCTGTGCAAAGCTGGGCTATGGGTTTGACCAAAATCCTAATTTAAATATAATTCACTGGTCGGGTATGAAATAATCGCTGTGAGTCATTATTCATACAGTATTTCAATACAAGGCTTTAATTATTCAGCACAGATTGATGGCAAGTTGATAATTGGAAAAAAATGTCCCTTGTCCTGCTGCGCCTTAAAGACAACAGCTGCTGACAATTGTTGGCTGTCCTCTGTTAGTAATGATAACCACGGATGACAGACCCATTCCCCAATGAATTTGTGTCAGTGCCAGAGCATCCATCCGTCCATCCATTAGTGAGCCTGTCGCCATTACCTACAGCACACTGACACGTGTCACTGCCTAATCCGTCTTGCATAGTCGAACACAGTCATCCTGGTAATTAGTCAAGTCAATTTTGGGTGTGTACCCATTCGTTTTTACATGGCTTTCACACTGCTGATTGTGAAGTGCTGCCATGTTAAATTAACTGCTTGCACATTGTGTTTGTCTCCATTGTTACACAGAAAAGGGAAATCTGCAGAATGGCTTTTTTTTTTAGGGTGATTTAGGGTTTAACATTTTATGAAGCTGTAACAGCTGAAATTTTCTTAAAACCTGGCAGGTTCTGGGGCCTGCAGTCAGTGTAAGGTGTAAAATTTGTTTGTTTTTTTTAGGAAAAGTAAAAATGTGTGAACGTCCTTCAGACACAATTCACCAGGATAATACACTCAGTATCCAGAGTTTTGGGTATGTACACAACCAAATCTAAAGAATAACTCAGTTAACAATAGTAGCAGTCTGGTCTGTCCATTAATTCACTGGATTTCAGTTTACATTTGAAACCACTTTGTTTTGAACCAAGTCCAGATATTGGCACCATAATACTCAAAAGCTGCTCCTGAATACAACATGTTTGGCTGCAGAACACGTGCATGCACCTGTAATGTATGCTGTAACAGTAACATTCAGAGCCTCGTGCAGACTGAGCACTTATGCAGCAAGTGGGACTTCTGCTATTGTGATGAACAATTCAAATCTCTAATAAAGAGAAACATTTTTCTTTTTACAGTCTCGGCAGCCTCATTCATTGCTTGCACTTTGGTTTGCACTGCACGAGTGCACCTGGTTCTATAAAACAGTCTCATTTTGCTCGACTGTTAGAAAACAATGCAGAGCAATTAGATTGGTGCCGATACAATTTATTTGTTGAACAGCGGGAAGCGGCGTAGGCTGAAGCATCCTTCATTTATTTATTTATTTGCAAACTCAGAATGTGCTAATGTTTGAAAGACTTACTGACGATTTTTATTTATTCTCATATGCTGTCTTCTTGATTTATTTTCAAGTTTTAAGGCTTCAAGTTTTACAGCATTTGCTGTAGAGACACCCACGTTTCAGCTGGAGAATCTATCAATCCATTTTCTGCATTTCATATTTAAATCATTGCAGTTTGCATACGTGACTTCTGACTGGAGCTTAATGCAGTGCTAATACAGATGGACAATGACGCCTTCTTCTCATTATCTCCTCTTTCTTCTCAAGCCTCAAGCAAAGCAAGCCACTGATTGTTATGCTGACCTTTCGCTTAGTCTTGATCTGAATGCTCTCTGGTCAAAGGCAAAGGCCGCCTCATGATTTAAATGAGGTCTCACACTGTCAGTGAGCTCAGGCAGCTGCAGAGTCTTCACTCAGTTTGTTCTCAGCAAACACACAGTCTAAAATCAGCCAGTCCAGCTATAGTACATCTGTCAGCTGTTTCCTTATGTTAGTCCCTTGAAATACAAACCTTGCAGAAATGCAGCTATAAAAACCACAAACGGCAGTTCTTCCCATTATGTGAATCGATAGGACTCGGTAGCGCTTTCTCTGTGTGTGATGCAGACTGTGACACATGGGTGTTGAGTGTCAGGTTAATTGGGATGAACTGTTAATTGATTTCTTGGGGATTGGTGTGGTCTATAGAAGCCTGTGGCTTTGCTTTTTATCGACTTGGATGCATTAGTCTGACGAGACATGGAGAGAAGAGACAAGATAAAGAGGATTTAATAGACTCAGAGTTAATGGTAAATGATATATTTAAAGGTTATTAATCTGATTCTGCTGTTTAGGCATTTTGATTGTATCAACAATTATTGCCACTGCTTATGAATATTGTTAGTAGTATTAGGTATACAATAGTAGCAGGGCCGTAACTACCATTGAGGAGGTTCCTTGGACAAAGAAATGTAAAGGGCCCCCTTTCTACCTAGCAGCAAGTCACTCCAATGCCACAGACAGAGCAGTGTCACTTACAATTGTTTTCCATCATTTTTAGAGGCACACTGCAGGTTAACTGGTGAAAGTGCTGCTGTTGGTTGAAATCTACGTCTGAACTTCATTATTATCTTCATGCTGTAGATAGATAGATCTCTAAACTCTTCCCAAAGCTATCTGACACAGCAGATCCTCATATTATACCCAAGCGGCAACCTCTGTGGAGTCCACTTGAGGCTGGCTACAAAATGAGTTAAACTCCATAAGCCTCCATATAAAAATGCCCAGCTTCACAGCAGAATTAAACATGTTTACAGCCTGGTACAAAAAACAGTCTTGATCTCTATAGCTAATTTCCCCGTTCATGAGGGCTTCATTGAGCCCACCTCAGCCCCACCCACGCTCCACGTCATTGCCCACTTTTGGATTAGCCAGGAGGCGACAGAGGCATGCCTGCCAAGATGGCGGTGGCCACATCCACCTTGCTCTGAGCTTCGGAACAGCTACGACGTTCATTTTTTATACAATCTATGATTATACTCCGACTAAACGCAATCATCTAGGAAATTAGGTTTCCTAATTTTGTTCTAGGCTTAGCTAAAGTACTCATTAAATTACTCACTGGGATTAGGAGCACAAAAAAATGTAAGTGAGACATTTACTTTTAACAGAGGTTGTGTTGTAAGGGCCCTGGGTCTGTGTAGTAATCCATCTATGGTCCTCAGTAATATTTCTATGACAGCTGGGACAGATGGGTTTTTTAAGGATCTGATATTGTTTAGAGGAACAATAGAAACCAGAATTACAGTCCTGGGAGTGTAGAGAAGACTTTTTCACAACATATAGGCCATGAAGTTTACTGAAGTCATATTTTAAAGATTTCATAATGAGGGCAGGTTGTGTGAGGGAATTTGGACTCAGTATTTATAAAATCATGACTAGTATTGGTAGATTTAGATTTAAAATATCTAATGTTTTTTTTCTACAATGACATAATACATTTCTGGGAAAGTAATCAATAGTTTTTTGGGTTAAAAAACAAAATATTACCTCTCTCCAAGTATATCAATATCTATTCTAGCCTTCACAGAATGAACACAGGGTGAGCCTTGATAGAAATAAAAAACGGTCTATGACGAATGTCACACTGAGTCATCTGAAATATATCAGAGATCACTGAAGCATGAGCGACCTGTCCTCGTCTCAGCTCTGCTTCTTTTCTCTCATCCGTTCCTCTGTGGCGTTACCCTCAGCTATCATTTTGCCCTTCTTCGTCTTTCACCTCCCATGTGATCGATGCAGAGAACTGAACTATACGAGTACTCAGTTCACTGGATCATTAGGCCAATCCTCTCACAGGCTGATTATACAGAGATGATGAGTCTCTGGGTGTGTTAATGCCCTCTGCGATGTTACAAAGCAGCAGTAGATACTGGTGAACCTCTGTCTGTAAAAGACATGCTGGGTTAATTGTTTCCAGTCGCTCATTGTGGAAAGTGTACATTCAGAACATCGTGCCTGAGCACTCACAGATTTGCAGGACTATCAAAGACGTTTAGAATTAATCTCCGAATGTAATATTGTATTTTCTAACCATATCTCTTGTCTCTTACAGGAGTTGACTTCAAAATGAAGACACTAGTAATAGATGGTATCAAAGTACGGATACAGATATGGTAAGATGAAGCAAAGGGGCACCATGTTGTAGCAGCAGTAGTTCTCATAGAGGGGATATTATTCATTTACAAATATGCTATAGCTATCATATCTCTTGGTTGTTTAATTAATTGATCATGTTCAGGGCTGACTACACTACTCTGTGTTTTTTTCCCATAGTTTTAGCAGCCTGGAGGAACTTCTGCAATGACAAACATGCACATTTGTAGTATTTTGTAACTGATTCCAGTAGTTTATGGAAAACAATATGATGTATTTCATGGATGTATTTCAGTATGTTTATATTTAACTTCTTTTATGCCAATTAAATAATAGTAATTTCACGTAGGAGACTCAAGTTTTGTCCTGTCACAGACCTCCAATGAATGGTAGCTTTCATAAACTAGAGCCATGATCTTTTCATAAACTTGTCCTGCACTGATATAGCAGATTTTTAAAAACCTAACTGATATTTTAAAATGTTGTCGTTCAGTATCAAATCTGTTTGGTAATAGTGGCTCTGAGTGGCTGTACTGAGGCACAGGGGTGACTTCAGCTAAATGCTAACATACTGATGTTTAGCCTGCTAGCATTTGCTAATTAGCTCTAAACACAAATTAAAGCTAAGGCTGACGGAAATGTCATTTGCTTTTTATTATTAAGTATTGAACACATTTAAAATTTATCCTGGTGGTTGTGCTAGATTAAATGTTAGGGGATCATCAGAGTAATATGACTTTATTTCTTGGGACCAGCAAATTTCGGAGCAATCCATCCATTAGTTGTTTAAATTATTTCAGGGTCGGAGTCAAGGATGTCTATAAAATCCTGTATCTGTGTATGTTCATGGTCACGTGTGCTTCTTTTCCAGGGACACTGCAGGTCAAGAAAGATACCAGACCATCACTAAGCAGTACTACAGACGAGCACAGGTAGTTGACCTCTCCATTGACTCTGCTGCTGCGAGTCATTTTTTCACACATTAATGTAACATTATCACTACACGGTAGCATAACGAATTTAAATCAAATTGATTTCTCAAATTAAATTTGTTACAGCTACCAGAATAATTCATGTGTTATGCTTGACACCACTTCGGGTACTTTGATGAACCATTTAAGCACTTTTAAAGGGATCAAAGCTGCTTTTAAAAAAATCAATGTAACACTGTAAAAGGATTTGATTTCACACCAGTGGTACTGTAAGTGTATTGTTTCTCATATTTAAAAGGCCATATCTTTCCCCTCATGATGTCTCCACAGCGACACACGACTAGACCACCCTGACATTGATGTGTATAGATTTTGTCTTTGCTTTTGGCTGCTAAAGAGGTTAAACTGGCTCAAATTGGATTGTCCATTTACCAGAAGCTTGCAATGTAATTTGTAGACAAAAACTGGCCTGTTCCTGTTTTGTGTTATACAACAATTCAGAAAATTTCTCATCCAGACAGTTTACAATGTAAAATGAATTGTTGGTCGAGGCTGCCAACTCTCTAAGTGGTAGTCTGGTTTGTGTACAAGAATCATATTAAGGTTTCCAAATGTATCGATTTTAAAATGCTGCTTTTTTTTTTTTACGTGACCCTGAAGTGCTTTAAAATGCATCTGTTTTCTAAATCTTTGAACATCTCTCTTCAGGGAATCTTCCTGGTATATGATATCACGAGTGAGCGATCCTTCCAGCACATCATGAAGTGGGCCAGTGATGTGGACGAGGTGAGTCACAGAGATTTGGGATTTAGGATCAACAGATATTTTTTTTTTCCTACATTGTAGAAAGAGCAAAACTGACAAAACAACTTACCGTACAGAGGCCGCAGGTTGACGGAGAACAGATGCCTGACAGAGAGTGATAAAAACCAAATGTTTTGGCCTGACAGACACTGCTTTGCTGTGTTTGTTATGTTCCATCTTCATTTTCAAATTCCTGTCATCATATTTTAAATATGTAGCTATAAATACTAGAATGAGAAATGCTTTCTTCTTGTAGTCACATTTTTCTATTGGCTTTGAGTCCTCATAAAGCAATCTCGTCTGGACTGCTTCCCCCTGTCCTTTCCCAGATGATTTTATTCTATTAATTTAGCCATCATGGGCCTAATTTCCTCTGTGGGTCTGTTTGAGTATATACTCTATTGATCTTGGCACGCATCCTACTTACTTTTAATCTAAGCCTAATTTCCTGGGCACTGTCGCTCCTGTGTTTTCTCCCCTGCATTCTCTTGACATTTGAAATCTCTCTCCCTCGCTTTCCATCTCTTTAACTTTGCTTTTTTTACTCCTATTCCTTATCTGTAAATGTCCCTCGTTTCATTTCTATTTCTTATACGACAAACTCCTGCAGTACGCTCCTGAAAAGGTCCGGAAGATCCTCGTAGGCAACAAGTCAGATGAGGTGGACAAAAGGCAGGTGGCCACAGAGCAAGGTACCAAGGTGGGTCAATCGTTAGTTCTGTGTTGTAACTATTTCACAATGGATTATTAATCCTGAAGGATTTTTATTAGCTTGGCTTAAAAAATAATGTTCTAAAATACTTTATTATGATGCTGGTTTAGTCATACTTGGCTTATGAACCTGAAGTGTCTGTGGTTGATTAACATTGGTGCACCAAAAGCTTGTAACCATTAAAAGTTCTGTAATAAATTCAGCTCAGTGCCTTGCAGCTGGTTTCAAATAAATTTTGATTGTTTAGGAGGAATACTCACCAAGATGATAAGATTCATACCGCTAATGTCTGCATTAATTACAAATCTGGAACCTGGAGGCAGCTTATCTTATCTGAGCTTATCTTAGACTCGTAGCAGAAGGGAACATTAAAATGATGCTTTCCATCATCTCTAAAGCTCAAAAACGAACATGATTGTTCAATCTGCAAATGTAAAAATAACAGTTTGTTGTTTTAGACTGAGTTATGTGCTGTTTATCCATCCACCACTTCTGTGCAACATCTCCAACTATTGCCTGGCAACATCCCTGCTAACTGCAAAACTCTTGCAAGTCAGTGCAGCTGGCTGTCGTTTGAGATACAATATGATAATTGATGAGCTTTAGAAATGTTAGTAGACTTATAAATAAGCTTATTTCCCCAAATTCCTTTATTCCTTTACAGCCGTTACAGAGGTACGTACCCGAAAGCTTGTAATCATGGGAGTAATTTTCCTCATGCTCAAAAAACTTCATTAAGTACTGGTGTGGGTACACTTACAGAAGCTTCATTCAGGCACTTGTGTCTAGATCATAAACAACCTCTAAAGGCCATGACGCACCGAGCTGCCCTCAGACAAAGACTGACTAATGCTTCACCTCCTGTTGCCTCACATCGCCTCATATTTTCCATTAAAAGCTGCACTCGAACACACGGCTGCATCCAAAAGCCGGCGGACGACGCTGCACCTGTGTGAAAGAAAATAACTAGTCATTTGTCTGTTCTCCTAATTCGAAAAGATAAAAACAGGAAAATAAAATGTGTCACTGTTATCTGTCTTTCAGCTGGCAAAGGCTTATGGAATGGACTTCTTTGAGACAAGTGCCTTCACCAACCATAATATAACAGAGGTGAGTCGATCTGGATAGCTACTGCTCAAAAGGAACTCGTGACATGTCATGACCCTGTGCAGAATGTCAACATGATTAAAGTAATGCATGCAGTCATGATTATATCATGACTTGATAAATAACAATGCATGTTATCTCTCCCTCTCTTGGCTCCAAGACTTTCACACGATTGGCTGAACAGGTGCTGGCAGCCAATAAAAAGGACCTGGATCTTCTCCGGATGTCCATTAATGACGAGATTAATCTTGCTGCGCTGGAGGAAGAGGAAGGACTCTGTGGCAGTGCGGCAGGCGACCAAGGCAAAGGCTGCTGGTGTTAAAGAAATAACTTACTTTAAATAAATGTTATCACTAGACACTTTGCACACTCTGGGCAAAATGTGTCTCCTTTTGTCGTTAGCTGAAATCTAGAGGAATGTCGAGCTGCAATTTTGAAACCAGCTACTGTATGTCCCTCTGTTTCACTGAGCATTGCCAAAGCATTTGAGAGCAGTTTCAAGGACAAAGGTGGAAACTTTTTGACCACAAAGTGCCAAGTGTATGGTGAATTAACCAACAGAAGGTCCAAATGTCAAGGTTTACCTCAGTGGGACCGGACGTTCATTGGCTCATTCCTGCTCAGTGTCTTTGATGTAACCAAACGCAATCACTATCCACTACAATTGGTATACAGATGAAAAGGCATAATAAAAAAAACTTCCAGAAGAGCTGGATTAGGATTTTCTCATCTTTTCTTTAGTAATTTCTACAGTTTTCTGATCTAGAGGATAGGGAAGGACTTGGAATTGTCCACCACTGACTTGAAACTTTTCACAATGTTGTATTTCCCAAGCGCTGTCTCTGACATTGTTCATAGGGCTGGGTACCGTGCAAATCACCGATGTGATTGCTTATGTTTGGCCTTCATCCACCCCTTTAGCGTTCTCCTTGATGGTATAAGCACTCCTGCACCCGTAGCCTTTTTAACCATTGAATGCATTCGCTGTAGTGTAAGTATTTTACCACAAGAGGGTGCTGCATGCTTTGCAAAAACAGCACACACACACCAGAGAAGTATTCAGAGGTGAGTTATGCTAGTTCAGAGTTTTTCTTTTCTTATGCATTAGTTTTTGTTTTATTTTGTAATTGCACTTGCAGTGGCTACCTTTAATGTGATGAAATGATTCTTAATATATGCAGTCATTTTTATTATTTTCTTTTATTGTTTTCATGCAAATGTTGGCCGCACAGGAAGTTTTACAGCTTCTGATATGAACCATCCTGATAATTTGCTTAATTGGGGAAACATCAAGAGCAAAATGATTAAATTTTACTTGTAGCAAAACTGAAGATATTATTCATTTTATAGTCTTTGTTTATAACAGAAAATGTCCAAGAGTACAGATTTGATAACTGCCCATTGCATTGTACATACCAGGTTTTTCAAAGCATCGTAGATTGTTAGTCATGAGAATACGGCATTAATTTAATGTGTTACCATTAGAGGGCTGCATAAAAAGAGTCCACAGTGATATTCTAGATGAAATATTCCCTCTGTGAAGATAACACTGTCTTGATCATTCTGTCCCTTTCCTCATTGTTTTGTCCAGTGGAGATGCCATTTCTTTTCCCCCCCCCCTCCCATCAGACATAACAAGGGACAAGTGAGAGTTTTGCATGCGATCCACTCTTCTTTCCTTTCTTTTATCGCAACTTCAATGAAGTTAATAATCAACTGACCGTAATACAAGTATAGCATTTGACCAGAGTTGCCTGTTGGAGACTAAAACAGAATGATCATCATTGGACAAACTTTGGCTACATTGTTTTTGCAACTTAGTAAAATAAATGCTACTCAAAACAAAATGTTAATATGTGCACCGTGTGAAATGACAGTATGTTGTACTGACTGATGTTCTGCTCCAGATACACAATGTTATCTGTGTTGCTTTCAAGAACTGTTTTTTTCTTTCTTTCTTTCTTTGAGACTACTTCAACTTGTATTTGTGGAACTATATTACATGCAACATGTAAAATGCAACATGTTATTCTTGGAGAAAAGATGTCAGATGTTTATGAGTAAATACTTGCAGATTTATGACTCAGTGCCATTGTGTCTTCTTGATAATGTTGTTGCTTGATAAAGCTGCATCACATCATTATAGCATACAAAATGAATGCAGCTGTACCAACTGCACATCGGTCTCATCTAACATGCTTCTGAAGGCTACAGGTAATATTAAAGAGTATAGATGATGTGGTTGCAAGCATGAAGATGCTAATTGACACATTTTTGAATATTGGTTATCAACATTGATTTATTTTCTTGAACTGTGCATTGAGCTATGAGTTAGAGATGCACATATACCCGAGGATTTTAATTCATATATGACACGAGGCAGACAGGAGCACATGCATGTCTGTCATCTAAAAATGATGAGTGACAACACGTTACTATTTGTTCAGAGGTGGTTAAAATGATGGGTAATTTTACATTAAAATAATGATATATAATAGCATAACAGGTATAACTCCATGTGCTGAGGAAGACCCTGAAGTGCGGCTGAAAGCCCAGGAAACGTTAGTAAGTGGACCTAAAGTAGATGTTTTTTCTGACTGTTCAAAATACTGTAAAACCAATAATGAACTTTAACCTTTAGTATAGAAAAATCATTTTCTAAAGTTTTTTGTGTTTTTGATGAACACTTTATTGAATATTTGAATAAGGGAGCCAAAACAAACAAACCTCAACCATCCAACCTCAACAGGAGACATGAATACACAAAACATCTTTAGTCCATTGGTAACACTGAATTACTGAATTTACTAAATTGATCTCTAAGTACAGATACTATTACACATATCGATTCAGCTTGTTCAATAGAGAGTATATGAGCCTCTCATAAGCAGCTAATTGAATCATTGTTGTTGTCCATTCTTCATAAGGGTATGATCACTTTTTCCTCCGGTGTCTCCACAGTTTTGCAGAGACTTCAAACTTGTTGTTTAGGACGTTAAAAACAATCTGTTGAATAATGTTTAAGTGCTGGATATGTCCAATGTATATTTAGAAAATGTAATATATGTAGAGACAACATTCAGTGAGAGTATACTGTATATTATACATTTATGTAACTGTTGTAGTGCCAGTATTATTTTCAGTTTGCAGATTTAGTTGTATAACTTAATTTCAACGGTGATAATTAATAATTTACAGGTACAGCTGGTGTTTGAGACATAACTGGGTTATTCCAAAGGGACTGTTCTTGACACTGTGTGTCTGGTGTTAACTGTTCATCAGTGATGGCCTGTATAGGAAGAACCTGCTCTTGTCTCTGGATGTTTTGGTGTACAGTGTTCTGTAGCGCCTCCTAGAGGGGAGAAGTTGAAACAGGTTGTGTCCAGGGTGTGATGGATCTGAGGTGATGTTGCCTGCCCGTCACCCAACCGCAAAAGGAATCAGATTGACTGTGTTCCTCAGATATACATCACCTTACATGTTTTGCACGTCCTTTGTCCAAAGTGGAGGAAAGTTGTTGCACTGACAGAAAGGAGATTATCAGAGGCTTTTAAGTTATTTCCTAACTAGACCACTAGATGACAGATTCACCCCGCAGTGTAAGGCCCCTAAAATGTGACATGGGGAGAAAGTTATTAGTCATTAGTGTCACAAAGGAAATATTTACCACAATAAACGGAACCACTAGTTACCACAGGATTATGTAATTGCAATCTAGCGGTCGCTTTTATTAAAATAATTTGAATACTTTATTCCTAGCCCACTTTAAAGCCTGACAGTTTTAGTACTCTACAGATGAATTTAGTGCACGCAGAAAAATCATAGTAATTTGAATTTGTCACCAGCATTGGGGTTTTCTCAGTAAGAATTACAGAAGAACAAAAAAAGCTGCAAAGCTTTTGTTCATCACCTCATCTGAGTTGTTAATGTTGTGAACTCATTAAAGCTCTTTGGGTGAAATTAGCATAATGATGAATATGCATGTGGAACTTTTGTCTGGTTGACAGATATGACAGCTCAGTATCTATCACAAGGCTGAGTGACACACGGACACACGTACAGAATAACAAGTCAACTTGCACACTGACACATAGCACCCACGCATACCACACACATGTACACACATATATGTACACAGGGAAGGGGAGTTTAGTGAATGAGCATAAGGCCATCATCATCGGCTTTTTCTGCAACACAATCCTCGACCATGTTACTCCAGGTCTTGCAGCTGCCTGATATTCCGCCATATGGTGTGTGTGTGTGTGTGTGTCAGCTTATGTGAGTGTAAATGACTGAATGTTTGGGAGTTGGGGTGATATAACTGTATCCGTGCGTGGGGAGGTGAGAGAGAAGGAAAAAGAAGGAGAAAGGCAGACAAGCTCTCTGATGAGGAGGACAGGTATAGAACACAGAGGGAAGAGTTCATTCATGTTCACAACAACAGATCGAGCTGAATTCCTTGACCTTTACACCGAACAAGCTCTGATTTGTACGGTTCTGTCAACGTGGAGGTGACTGCAGAGCTGTCAACAACCAGACTAGAAAATGAGAGATAGCTTTAAAAGGTTATCTTAATGTGAATGCAAATACATTTTGATCAAGCAGCCAAACTTGAGGCCTGGCTTTGAGAGGCAAATCTTACTTTAACATAAACTACTTATTTCTATCTATTTGACCAACATAAATTGCAAGAAAAAATCTTTTCTTTTCACGCCACCGCTGAGCTAACTTCTGAAAGCCACCTTTAAGCACCAATACGAGTTTTTTTGCTCACTTGGGAGCAAAAAACCTTCACAGCATCGCTTTCTAAAACTGTTGTGTTAATGTATCAGCAATTACACACCAGATGTGAAACAACAGTAGCGGCCATTTGGAGTCGTGTTTCGAGCCACCTGAATATATGTCCAGTGCCTGCATTTGTTTTAGCTTTTGGTCTTCATAAACTTGTCAAAAAGGCAGCCCTTCGACGGCTACGTTGCCGATTTTGTCTGTTTATTGTTTCTGGACTGCAGTGTAGAGTCTGTACAGGCCAAAACAATTAGCTAAAAGAGGCAAAAAAGGGTGCGTAGACCTGAATAGGGCTGCAGGAATGGCTGGATTTGTTGCTTCACATTACATGTAGTCATTTAATTGATTGTTGACATGAAAATGTTGCTTGGAGACCACAAAAATCAGTTTCATCTGTTGACATATGGTTGTTTTCTTGTCTTCATGAATGCTTTCATGAAATAAAATATGAAATATTTTGATCGTGAAATTATTCTTTTGTGATTATGAATAATTCCGCTCTGTAGAAATAACAATACCACAATACGACCACAACAAAACAAACAAAGCATGACAAATGATATTTAATTATAATGATTAGCTGATTTGTAACCTATGATTTGCTGGCCAACAAGATGACATTTTAATAAAAAATTGTATCACTTGAAAAATCATCAGTGCCCAGTTGTAACAAAAATGAGCATCATCAAATGAATTCTACTGAGACGTCAGCATAGTTCATTTTGAGTCACAATCAGCAAGATCAAGCGTTCACAGCCACTATTACCCATTTGATGACGACTTCATGCTAAGACCACCAGAGATCCTTTCTACACACCCACTCCTAATCCTGAAATACCTGCCCGGCAGCTTTAATTAACTGGTGTAGCACCCTGCCAAGTCAGACCTAGACACCACCACCGCAACCCCTCTGCTCTGCACTTCCCAGTATCCTCGCCAATGCCTCCATTCCAAATGGAGCTCTCGCTTTATGGTCACAGCGTGCCAGAAAATCAGAGGAGAAAATAGACTCTAAATAACACATTCAGATGTAGCAATGTAGGTGGAAGATTTCTTGTACAGCCAGATCTAACATTGAATCATTTTGTCCTCCATCTTCTCATACCACCTGTGGTTGCAATGTGCTTTTAAAATCTACCTCCATCTCCATCTATCCATTTTAACAAATCTAAAAACCAAAGTGAGTGGAACGGGGTGGAGTGCTTCAGAAACATGTCCTTACCAATAAACAATAAGAGCAGAGAAATGTTCCCTGACTTCTCCATATTGTCATCAATGTTTTATGTCGCTCTGCACTTCATATTCAGTGCTGCAGACTTCAAAGAGAAAAAGAGCATGTAATTATGATGATGGGAAACTTGAGATGAGAAAAGTGGATTGATGATACAAATCATCATGTTTTATTACTAAGGATGTTACTCTGAGAATATTAAATGTCGCATCGTTCTGTTATCGTGATTTAACACATTCAGCAACATTTAGCAAATGGAATAATTTAAAGCTGCGTTACTCTTTTTTTCTTTTTTACTAATAATCAATCATATGTCAATAGCCATGTTTCAAACAACATCATGTTGTGAATTTCAAGTAATTTGGCAAAACAAAATGTGAATGAATGCTTGTTTCCATCAACTGCCATTATGCAAATATTAGGAGTTGTTTCATGAGAGAAGTCGTATATTGCACCAACAGGATGACATGATTAAAAGACAACAACAAGATTTTTAGGGAGAATACAATTCAATCCATCAAACTTTCAAAACGTTTAGGAGATCAATATGTCAGTGTTGTGTTTACAGCTTATTCCTCTGCACAAAGGCAACCAAAAAAATAATGAATGTTGCTTTAAGTGTCAATGACATGCTGCATTTTCTCCCTTTGATTAAGAATTACGGGCATTTAAAAAACAGAATAACAATTCAAATTAATCAGTTCTTCCATGCTTCCACCATTGTATGCACAAGAAAGGCGCTGCTGATTGTGCTGATTGCAACAGGTAACATGTTTTTTATACAGAGTTCAGAGTGTGTGGATATAATGCTGAAGAAGCAAGCAGGTGTTCTCAGTGAAAAAAGATCTAATAAACCCGCTGTGTGCCATCTGGCTAGCACCAAATGTCGGACAAACAAAGCTATCAAGCTTTATAAGGTGATAATATATCAGTGTTGTGTTTGTAGTTTGTTTCTGCTGCCCCCAAGTGGGCAAAAAAATCAACTAAGTGCACACAAATGTCATCATTCATGAAGACGTGATGTTCTATGATTAAAAGCTCCAGATCAGCCACTAATCTGACCTGGGCTGAGACTGTTTTGTCAAACGCAACCATATTTGCATGACTCAAGCGTGTATTTGTCAGCCTGTGGTTAACTATTTTTAATCACAGCCAAGGAAGGCACAGAGCTTGTCGGAAGCATGGTGAAATGTGTTGTGTTGTTGGTGAATCACTGCATCAGCAAGTTGTCTCACAGATCAAGCTGTAATCCTGCCTCCTTCCTTTGAATCGCGTTAGGAACACTGAGCATTTGAATGCAGTATGTATGGGGAGGGGGGGTCTGTTTGTCAATTAATCACACTTGCTTGTGCTAGGATTACAGAAGCTGGAGCTTGGCTTATGCAGCAGGGGGGGGGGCATATATAAAATGCATGTGCACATACATATACACAGACATGTGAGAGATTGATGGAGTCTTATGGCATCTGAGTTGGATGGCACCTTCTCCTTTCAACCTCGTCCCCCAAATCTTGTCAGAGTGTGTCCGTATCCTGGCCAACCATTGGCTCGCCTTTTCCCACGTTCCCCCTATATGAAGTTGGAAATCAAAAACAACTCCAGTGTCTCCTCAGGACAACCAGCGTTATTTCTGCTGTGTGTTTGTGTGCACGTGTGGCGGGGGCGACTGGTGCGATTCAGAGGCAGTGGAGGAGGAGGAGTGTGTGTACATATACATATACATTATGTGCGTGCTTGGACGGGGTCCAACTCCGAGGCACTTGTTCTTCTGCAGGGTGCTGTGATGTCATCCTCCCACCTCTCCACTGTGTCTTCACACCAGCATGAGTCACAGCGCTCCAGCTCTCTTCGTGGGGAGGTGTGTATGTGTGCACGCAGAGCCAAATGGGAGGTATTTTGAAGTCGAATTCTGTCTGTGCCTCTGCCTTTTCAAACATATCTTAAAGAGTTCTCTGTATGTTCCTGTACACTACAAAGGGAGGCTTTGGTTGCATGAAGCTTTTGACAGGCAGCTCCAACGTTAATACTCCCACCCCTTCACCACATGCAGAGACAGAACAATACATATATATATAAATATATATATATATACTATACATTCATCTCTAGCAGTTTCTTAATAAATCATTCATACTGTATCTCAGCATGCACAGCGATAACCCAAATTCCCATTGGACAGACCTGTATAGGTCCCTGTAGCTGAGGAAAAACTGAACAGGTGATGAACTGTGGAGAAAGATTTCACAATCTTTCACTTCAAAGTTGCTGCATAGGAAGAAAAAAAAAACATACATACATATATTTCTGCAAGTGTTGCCAATTTTTCTTTATCCACTGAAAGTGAGGGGGAAACTGAGATAGGGGAGGAAAACCTGAGTCACTGTTTTGCTTTTATTTTTAACTTTTACTCAATAGATTCAATGCATTTTTTTTGCATACATTTAAACCTACACCCATGATATACACACACTGTTAATTGATTATTAACCCTTTCTTAATCTTCTCTTTGCTTTGTTTGTTTTAGCAACTGGCATTCAGTTTGGTGGATAGGACTCCAAGGCGTGTTCAACCAAAGCTGATTGCATAGGGATTGTGATGAAGCGGTTTATTTGTCTCGCTCAAGGTGCTTCATACCAAGCACGTCTGAATCTTATGCCCCAGGCTACACACTCCAACACATGCACTGGTAAGACTAGAATATCTGTAGTTGTTATGCTAATATACCACCTCCAACCAATCATCCATTCTCTATCCTCTCTTTATCCTGTTCAGTAGCAACATTTGAGGTTTTTGGTGGAATGTTGACAGTAATTAGATTGACTGAGATAAAATCATGTCTCAGGATGACTCATCTTGCGTCATCACCAAAATTTTAATTTGTCTAAGATTTATGACGAAATACCTGCAACAATAAATAATGACATCTCCATTATCTTCAGGTGTACTTTGTGTGTGGTGCTAAACAGCCTACAAAGATCTAAGTATGATTGAAATGTTGTCATTATTAAACTTTTGTAGCATGGAGTAAGTGTACAGGCTTTTTTCATTGAAGCTATTCTGATAACCTGGCACTTACATGACGTGCATAATTACCCTCCTTCATCACAAGCTTATTAGCATATTAACGTCCCCACAATGAGTATGGTAGCATGCTGAATTTAGCATTGAGCTTGAAGCACAGCTGTACCGAAGCACAGCCTCACAGGGCTGGTAGCACTGCTGCAGAGTAGTCTTGTTTCAGTTATAACTGTTTCTTTTTCGTGTGCAATTGGTGCTTTCGATGATCACATTATTTAAGCATCGACTACTAAAAATGCCTCAAAAACATAAAAGAAAAAAAAGTTAGCCCATATCTGAGCATGTGTAGCAACTAGACTGAACACCATCAGTTGGTGTTTTCCTCTTCTCAGTGCTAAAATGTCTGCCAATCAGACATAGAGAATAAATCCGCAAGTTTACCCTCGCAATAACAATGTGCAACAAAACACTAATTGCACACACACTCCAATCAAGGCACAGTGGTGTTCACTTATGAAAAACAAGCGCATCAAATTCTGTCTATTTTCAGAGCACACTGTCTGCATAATGCCCCGTAGTAGAGGAGACAAAAGAACCAGTGTATGTGAAAACTACTTGTCGCCTTTCTTCATGTCAATCTCTATTAGTATAGGAGCGCCGCTTGAGTGGAACTTTGTGAATGGGGCCCATTCTCTTCATTCCTGTGCTTCCAGGGGCAACACAGCCAGGAATTCCACCGCTCTCCCTCTCTGGGTTACTGCGGTCATGTATCCTATAGGTGGTCGCCCCATGTCTGACTTCACTTGACATCTTAATATAGCTCAGACGGGAACGTAATAGTCGGCTGCTGCAGTGTCGCCATCATATAACGCTGTTTGATGCTGTGATGTTAAAGAACATGCCGTAAAAGAACATGAGCTTCAAAACAGCCTTCCTCATTAAGTGTTTTTCTTTCCATCGAGAAAGAACATTGAAGATAAAAAAGTGAAGGCCAAGATGCTGCAAGTGCCTCAAGGAATTAAAGGGATGTAAGATAATCTGAGACCTTCACTGATAATAAGCGGGACCTGCAACATTATCTTTTGTTTTGTTCCAATTTCATACTACAAACTAAATCTAGGCAGGTTTTGAGAATGTATTGCATTTATATTGGAAAAGATACATAGTTTAAAGTAAAAATTAGTAGAAAAAAAACAAAACACTTGTTCAAATACTTGATGTTTGAGTGTACTGTTGGTGTAAACTGTTGCCCCACATACCAATGCACAAAGGACATGTGTGATCTACTCAAAACGTGAAAACAAATCGCTGAACGCTCCAAGAAGATTTTGGAAAACTAAACAATAAATAAATCTGTGTTAAATATTTGTAGAATTTTGCTTTTTCTTTGTTAATTCTTCATTAGCCGTGGTATTCCAAAGTCCCTGTTTATTCAGGTCCATCTGGACACATTGCATCATTTCCTGTACACATAGAAATGTTTTATGCTGTTTTTTGTATGTTCAATGCGAAACCTGTATATTACTTCAATTAATATATAGGAAACACTGTATACAATTAATGTATAGTATTATATACTAACAAAACAAACATGATACAATACATTTTTGGCTATCTTGGTCTTTGGTTATCTTTAGTTTTCTTACCATCTCTTATTTTTGCTGTACTGTACTGTACATTAAAAAATGCAAATGGAAATGGAGGCTATTAATCCATTGTTCACTTTTTAAATGTGAAATAAAGAGTTGATTTCCAGAGTTGGATTCATGTCCATCATCTTTTACCATTTCCTGATTGCCCAAAATAGTAAAGTACATAACTTTGTGCCCAAACTAACCTATACACTATAAATACAGTTTTTTTTTTTGTCTGTGTTTTCATTACATTGGACCTGTACTCCGCATCAGAATCAAAAATGTTGGACTGGTGCATCCCTGAATATTAGTACATAAAGTATCTATAACACTACTACATATGTTAGTAGGTATATGGGGATTTAACTGAGGTTTTTCCCCTCAACAGTCTCACAGTTTCAGTTGTACACTGTGCATGCTGGAAAGTGTGTTTTGAGAACAAGAAATGTCAGCAGCTGGTAAAGTATTTGTAGTATCACTGACACAAACAGGGAAGGACACACACAGACACACTCTGCATCAGGGGTCAGTGTTTTGAGAGGCTGCATAGTCTTCCTTTGCGCCATTCATCTTTTAATCTAATAATGTAGTTGCAATAGTTCAATAGTTCTGAAAGATCCTATTACATAGTTCTCATAAATAAATCTGATTAAGGACACAGGACACTTCTGTATAGACCTCATACAGACCTAATTTAACCACCATATGAATTAAGTGTTCTTAAGTTGTCACAATTTTCTGCCGACCAAGTAACTGATGCCTGTTTTATTGGCATAACAAACAGTGAAGTAGAGCACTGTCATTTATTGTTATTGATGTGTCCTTTCTATGCTTTAATTCATGCTGAATTTCATTCTGTGGCTAACGCAATTAGAGTACTTCAGATAATCCTGGGGGAGCAGTTTTTCTCCAGAGAACAATACAAACTGCCCACACAAATATCCGCCCCATGACAGAATGGGGTGGGTAGTGTTAGGACCCATAGAGCTGCAGGAATAGAGAGGTTTTAATGATGGTAATCTCTTTTCCTTTGTCTTTATTAGATTGTTATGTAATCCTGGATGACATTTTAGAATAATGGATGCATAGATGGAAAGTGGAAATAAAAGGAAGGCAGAGGTAAATGTGGATAGAATGAGCAAATGAAGATGAGAATACGAACCACTGTCACCAGAACCAGGATGAATAATTATATTGAGAAGAAAAGACAGACAGAGGACAGAGAGTACAGAGAACTATTCACAGGTGATTATGTAGGAGAGAGCGATGAATTCCTGCGACTCCCATACAATTCACCCACTCCTTATGTTGGTACCTGCTGAGCTGCTTTAATTAGGGCAATGTTCTTTGTCTTATCTAATTAAAATTTTATACTGAAATAATTAATGTATGTGAGCAAGCAGGTGGAATTTGCAAAGCTGGCCTTACAGCATTTAAGTTATAATCAGTATTTTCACATATAGCAAATTTTTATTGCTTATTGTTTTTTATATTGATTTCATGAAGACTTCTTTATTTGTTTTTATTTTTTTTTTTGTCTCTTAAATTATCTGGAACTTAGGAAGATGTGATGGGTTTTATGTTGATGCCATGATGCAAAAGCTGTTTGTTGGGTGGCATATCCAACCATGCCAGGGGTGTAAATATAGACAGTGCAGACAGTGTGGTTGCAGAGCGAGCGGGCCCTCCAACAATGCATTTGGCAGAGTGCGGGCTCTTGCGAATGATTCACAGGGCTCTAATTGAAGGGCATCCCGCCGTCCAGGGGCAGAAAAAATTGACCAGGGACGATAAAAAAATATAGTTTTGGACGATCATACAACTGCAATGAAGTGAAGATTTTTATTTTGGAACAGCGGTGAAAAAAAAATTGAAGTGAATTCACATTAAATTCAATATTGTGCCATTTGCTATATATGCCCTCAAAAAAACAAACCCAGCTCTATCATGGTTTTCTTCTTTTCTTTGGTTAAATAGTCAGTTGCAGTTTATAAAAAAATTATATGCTTATTCTACATAAACTATGTCAATAAAATGAATAATTTCATATTTTCTTCTGTACTGTTGTCATATATTGTACAGATATGCAATGATGATTGCTGGGTAATATGTATGTTGGTATCGTCCAGTGTCAAGTCTCTATTTGATCATGTGATGAGATGATACGATACACGGTAGCTAGGGCCCTTCATAACTACTTTACGCCACTGAACCATGCAGTGGTAAATTGGTAAACACAGCTACTCTGTACAGGTTTTAAGCCTCAGGGGTTGTGATCTCAGACGCCATTATAAATCAGCTTTTCCTTCGGTCAACAAATAAACAATGTTGAAAATATGGTGTGTATTAAATGGTAAAATATGGTGGTAAAAAACGTCCCTGTGACTCAACAGGGAGCTGCATGACATCTGTTAGATTTCCTCAAATTCCTCATTTGTATGTACTCATGAGTATGTTATGTCTGATTGCTTTATCAAACTGTTGAAATAAGAGAAATCCCAGTGTCTCACTCCCTCAATTGAAAATTTCAATTCCAGTGTAAAAGCAGCCCTGCAGCAACCCATTTAAATGGCATTTAACCACCATTAACCCTGTTTAGTAGTGAGTCCTGTGGAACTACTTGGTATTTCCACCTGACAAATATGGGGTGAATAAGTGACAGCCAGATACCTCAAGGCCCTAGACCTTCAGTCCTGCTGAACTTTTCATATTCACTGTTAATTGCTAGTTAGTCATTAAAATGATTTGATTTTCTTGACTGCAGAACTAACAACACAGCGCTGGGGGCAATAGCAACCTCTGAAGTAGCTGCATTTTTGTTTCTCTTAATTACTTCTAGGAATTGTACTTAATTATCTAGCTAGAACTCGTGGTGACGAATCCACCAATAATGATCAAATGACTCTTTACTATTGTGGTCTAGTCTTACTGCTCTCATTGGCCACATTACCAGCCACAGTGAGTAGCTGTTTTCAGCAATACGGTTCTGATAAACCCGCTGTGGGCTGCATGCATGCACAACACCAAATTAAGTTGATAATGTCAAACATCGAGCATCTTAAGTCCCATTGATTTCTTACTTATTTGGTAGAAACCAAAACGTGGCAAAATGAACTGTTCCCAAGGTCAATATGAAGCTTCACGCTCAATACTGGGCTGTTCTAAACTCTACATGAGGTGCTACACAGATATATAAATGTGGCTTATTATTATGTCATAAATCAGTCATCATGTCAAGGGAACCCACACTAGGGATATATGTCGCTCCTGGGGTTGTCCTGTCATTTTTGCTATACCTGGACGCAATAGATGATGCAACACCAGCTACCCGGATTTCATCATTGTCAGTCATCATCAACACCCAAACCTGCAGCACAAACACCAGTTGCTTGCGGAGAAAAGCCATCATTAAAAAAAAAAAAAAAAAAATCTGATTCTGTTGCCAGAGCAACGCTTTCCCTCCGCCCCCCCCCCCATCCTTTTCACCAGCAATCAGCTTTTAGTCCCCTCTCCCCACATCTCGCGAGACTACGCAGTCTCTCTTATGTGTGCTCTGCTCACATCTCGCGAGAGGAGAGTACAGCCAGATGGAGCACACACACACACACACAGAGAGAGAGAGAGAGAGAGAGAGAGAGAGAGAGGGAGGCGGTGACCTCATCGCCGTCGCGAGGCGGAGCGAACCGCTGCAACTTTGGATGAACTTCTGATTTGAACAAACCGAGTGAGGCGGTCGGTGCACGGACAACAACAGGCACAAAGGTGAGGAGGAGCCCCAGAGGTTTTTTATTGTAACTACAGCCGGTTCTTTTTTATACCTTTACCGGCCGTGACGGTGTTTGTATACCGGTGTCTGACCCAGCCGTGAGCGTTATTTTTCTTCACGAAAACGCCGACAAGGTGGACGTTAATAAAGGTGAGTGCGCTGTCTGTCTGCCTCTCTCTCTCTCTCTGATATCAACACCGTTAGTTTTCGGTTAACAACCGTTGGAGTGTGCGAGTTAACGTTCATGAAATCCACACGCAGATTTCATGACAGAAAACTACACTTTAAAAGTTTAGCTGGCACTCGACTAACGTTCACAACGTTCACCATTTTTTTTTATAGCTTAATATCTGATATGGTTAACTGTGTGTTTTTTTTTTTTAAACGTTTAACGCCTCAACGTGTCGGTTCGTGTAGCTTTTTGCAGCCACCATTCAGTCAGTCAAGAGACAGTCCTCCAGTTTTTTAAATGTAGACAACGATTCACCGTGTGTCTTAAAGAAACAGGAAACCAGGCGAAAATGACCATCTGATAAAGGTAATTGTTGTTTGGTTAAGTCCCCGCATAACCGCTGTATAATTGGGATGGCTAGCTGCCGTCTCTCTCTCGTGGCTTTTCCTGTCAAACCTCGCTTTTTTTTCACTCATGAAGCATGATCACATCAGAAATCTTGCCGTGTCTTGGCGCACAGTCATGCAATTTGCTTTTTTTTTTTTTTTTTTTTTTGGACATTTGCAAGCTCTTCGCTGCAAGGTGTGGATCCACATAGAAATCCTTCAGGAGAGGTGCGACCGTGTCTGCAGGGAAAGTTTATGAATTGTTTCAATTAAACCCCTCTGGGTTATTAAAATATTACTAATTATGCATAATCTGTTACTGAAGAGAGTAATGCACACATGGAAAGTTGCAAGGAAATCAAATATTAACTTAAAGCATCATTTCTACCCCAGTGCTCTGTCAAAACCAGTCTCATTAATCAAAATGGCCGTCTGTGTAGTCTAGTCAGATTTGAGTAGTGATGTAACAGTGCTACATTTAAGTGATGGAGGTGTCATAAAGGCTTTGATCATCAAAAGATTTAACCCCAGAGTGGCCACACTCTATCCTATGGGTTGATTTATAAGACACTAACACTCACTAAAGTTTTCTTATATGCAAGTTTGTTAGTCTGAGCTCTCCCCTGCCTTAATGACATCCTGAGAGGGATTTTTATTGTAAGTGGGCCCCCCTGCAGATGCTCTGTCTTCTGTTATTGCTGCCATCTCAACCTGTGGAGCCCGTCCTCGGGCTACCAGCTTCAGCCCTGCAGGAGGGGGCTCACAGAAACACACTGCTTCCTCCTTTGACAAGTCCTAAATGGACGCGTCAAAGAGATCTCATCTCTTTTCATCGGGTGGCTCGGGGTGGGTCAAATTCTCAACTTGAGAACACAACAGAAGCATTAGAGATCCGAGACGGCGTTTCAGCTGCTTTGTCTGCTTTGCTTTGGCTACCTCGGTCACTGTGTCAAAACCCCCCCACCACCCCAAACACCACCCCAAAAAAAACTCTCACGTATTCGCAGTCGAACATCTCATGCCATCAGCCCTCCCTTGACGGCTCCTGTGAATGCCAAGGCTGAGCAGATCTGGAGGCTGTGTTGCATTTACAATATTAAGTAGGCTATTGAAAGTGTGTGTGTAGGTGGAGGCGCACATGTTCTGCAACGCATGTATCCGCTGAATTAAAGGGGAAGTAGGAGAGAGGAAAAATGTCAGGGTCGCTGATGGGCAGCTGAAAGATTATCAAAGGGCTTTTGGGTTGTAGAGCAACTGAAACATCTCTCTAGGTGTTCACAGATTAAGCAGCTGGAGTTGGCTAAAAACTTGTCTTAGAAAGGGGCTTCAACCCTCTCCGTTGGAAGTGCTGTAGGGGCTCTTATTGGGAGGTTCTTTCCTTTCGTAGCTAATGCTTGAAAGAAAAATCTTCATGTGTAAATCTGTATCCAAACGCACTATGATCGGGGTTTCAAAAATCCTCTAATGTGGAGCCTAGGCATGTCTGGAACAGCAAAGTTTTTTGGCAGCACACGGAGAGAGAAATCTGGCGAATGCAAAGTCAGGAGAAAGACGACATTTTAATCTCATAGCTGACCAACTTGCAGTTTCACTGTCTGCATGGAATGCAAAGTGGAGACGGGAACTGAAAATGGGGTCTTACCTGTTTACCACCTCCCACACTAACCTCACTATGTCTCCCCTTCCTCCCATACCCGGCTACTTTCTTGCATCTCTGCCTCGTTCTCCCCTTCTGTCTCACTTCTGTCACTAGTTCTTTACTCTCCACCTCCCACGATTCCCTCCTCCCTTCTCCCATCACTGATGGTGCTTTTTCCTCTCGTCTTGCTTCCTTCCTGTTGTGAAAAGCATGCCAGGGCTCTGACATTCTCATCATTTCTGTCCACATCCCTCACCTTATCTCTCCTTCTCTTTTTCTTTCATTCCTCCTCCCTCTCCCTTGTCTTTCCTTCCCCTTTTTCTCCTGCATTTCTGTTTCCCTCCCCTTCTTCTTCTCCTTCCTCGTCTCTCTGCATGCTACAGATTGGAATGTGAGTTCCCTCTGTTTAAGGTCTTGGGGTGGGCTGTCTCTTGAGAAATACCAGAGCAAGTAATACTCGTTAACAGCGAATAGATCACACTGCAGGGCAGAATGATTTCATAAAAGGACTGGGCCCCAGTAAATCAGGATTTTTCCTTCATAAAGAATTTAAAGTTGGTCTTCTCGCTCAAATACTGTGCAGATTTTTTACCATAACCTGAACATAATAACGTCTATTTCAAGAATGTGTTAAATGCATCACTGCCAACTGTAATTGCAACAGCAGAATCACTCCGGGATGCCTTTAGGATGATGCACTACACGAGCTAATTAGCCATTATAAGCATATAATTTGCACTAAAAACAAGATATGGTATTTTTGTATGGTCTGACAGTTGACAGATTACAGGAGGAAAAAGGTTTGATAATGAAAGCGAGCATCAGAGTATGAGATGTATCATCTAGTGTGTCACTTAAGTGGTGACTTTCCTGTGAGCAAATTGGTGGTTGCTTGTAGTGAAGATAAAAAACTGAAGGAAAATGCACACTTATTCTAGTGAGGTGCTGGTTTACAGACATAAAACATGAGAATGGAAAGCCACATACGTGTAACTCTGTTGCATAAATTCAACTTTTTAGGTCCAGTTATAATTTTTAGATTCACATTTTGCTGTTTATGTGCCCTGTTGTTTACCTTTTTCCATCCAAATTTGGAATATACCTACCTTGAGTTGCACTCTGAATGTCAAAACAAAATCTGCGTATGGAACTTGAGACCACTATCTTGCAAAGATAATTAACACCACTGCAGATTCTCATTTTTGGCTGTGCGCTCTCCTCCATTCTATTAATTTGACAGACAGTTCAGCACGTCTGGCTATCTTTCTAAGATTGCAAAATCCTCATGGTAGTTTTAAATATTTGTTACCCCTGAAGCATTGTTCGGAAGCCTAGGTCTGTGTACTCGCATTTGAAGTACAAGCCAGCATATTGTTTTCACTTAACAAACAGCCCTTGCGGTGTTTTCTCTGATATTCGAAATTGCAAATATCTTTTGATCCACGGTCTTTTTTTTCAGAGGATAAATCGGAAACCCTGTTGAAGCTTTTAGTTGGCTATGTCAGGGCCTTTCATAGCAGCCAGAGAAGGAAAGGGAGGCACAAGAAGCATCAGCTAATTTTAGCCACTCTACCTGAGGTGAGGGGACTTAAAATCTAAAATTTCCCTGCATCAGATACCTGTCTGCTTCTCCATTTTGTTGTCTCAATATGGAGAACGTAAAGTCTTAATTGGGTCTGTAAGAGTGGATTACAGCACATGAAAGCAGCATGGATTATAAAAAAAAAAAGCTAAGGTTGCAGTTGTGACAGATGAGCAAAAAAACAAACATGAGACAATGACTAGGCAGGGCTAATCCATGCAGAAGTAAACAGAAGGAACATACTGTACAGATGGAGAGCCCTGAGAGACAGAACAGTCTATATATTATGAGAACAATGCTTTAATGCTGTCAGCATTAGCTAGGAGTCATAATTCCTACAATAGTACAAGCCTGAGCAGACTGTTAACACCAGACAACCTAAAAAAAACCTAAACCTTTATAATAAAGATGGATAGACTGTGCATTGTTTTGGACCACATCAAGAGTAGCCTATTAGATTAGACCAGTACTGATGATAAAAATTCATTTAATACGCTCTAAAAGTGACATGAAATGCTAGACTATTAAAGCCTTTTAAGGAGGAAATGTAATTGACTACATTGGGAACCCTCTACCCAAGCAAGGCAGTTTATTTTTTGGCACAAAACAAGTTATTTCCCTTTGACTTAAATTATGTTGCTTGTAAAGTCGAAACCCTTTAGATATGCCTGTTTAGATATGGAAATGTATTGCACTCATGTTTAGTGGTGTGAATCTTCACTTTAATTTGAATGCACAATGATTCTGGATGCTTCTCGATGGAAAAAGAGCTACTTCATCAATTAATGCAAACAGTCAGATAAATGTGAACTCCCTTTGTAGTTAGAATGTGCTTTCAGAAATCAGACTACAACAGTCTATATAGCGTATATTTTCAATACCAGTATCTGTGTGGCCAACATCACTACATAAACATTATAAAACTGTTGCTGTCAGTCGTGACACAAATCCAGGAATCACATGCAATGGCTTCTTGACTACCTTTACTCATTCACTCCATCACGTGCGCTTTGGTTTCGCTGTAGAATGCAGGTATTGGCATTTACGTGAAGTGTCTTCGTGTGCCACAGGCTGGGTGATTCTGTCTGTGATGGAGTTGTTGATAGATGTTGATAGCACCTCTTCAATTCTTGGGATATTAGTTAGTTCGCTGTATTCTTTATGGTTCCAGACATTAGCTCAGGGTGAAAATGGCACAGCAAGAGTTGCTTGTCCAGTTTGTACTTTCTAGTAAGTTCATGAAATCCAAAATGTGCCCAGATGTCTGCTTTTAAAGCACTGCTTTGTGTTTTATTACTTGCTGCTGATCTCTGCCTCCCACTGCCATATCTCCCAACATCTAAAAGTAATGTTGGTAAGCCAAAAATGCTCTGTTAGTCAAACATTCAACCACAATTCAATATAGGAGAGCAATTTTGCAATGTAATGGCGCAACTTTACAACTTTATTGTCCAACTGAGGCCGGAAAATCATTGAGACTAGCCCTTAAAACTCCCGATTATATGCTGTCAGCCCATCGATACAGAATCTTCCATGTCTGCATCACGATAAATCTTAGAAGTTTCCACACCTCCTGCTACAGGAAGGAAATCTAGTTGCGGACTTCCCTCCTTCCCCTTTTAGACATTTATTGAGAATGAACCAGTTTTTGATTCAACACATATTTCAGCTCATGGACTGAGGGGATAATAATTGGCCAGTTGTTGAGCTATTGTCTTTTTCTGCTCCACACTATTATTCTGCTGGCTTAAACCCACTATCAGGCAACCTGTAGTTGGATTAACTTGCATTAAAAAAGAGAAACTAATTGCAGTTAAATAACACCACTTCACCTGCACCCTCACAGTGCTGAATATCCAGTATTTTAATACAAAGTTGGGAGTATTGCTGTGATTCAGTTGTGATCTGTTATAAATAGTTTGTAGAACTGGGTGAAAAACCACGACGTGGCAGCTGTCTGGTTTGAAAAGCTAAGTGCAGGTGGAACATGTGTTCATTAATCTGCATTAAAAATTGGTTCGTGTGTGAAATGGATGACTCTCTCAGGATGTCTTCAACTCTCCCTCTCTTCTTCGATTCCATTATGACATCGCAAGAACGTGACTGTGCACAAGAACCGTAAATCTTATCCCCAAACATGTATGGGAGCATAGCCCAAATTCCCACCAACTGCCTTGCCATCTGTTTCCAAGCAGACAGAGCTCTCAAATTCCTGTCTTGCTGGATGACTAAAAGGATGTCACTACCGTTGGCTGCCTGGGCTGGTATTAGTGATAGGAGCGCTTTTCTGACCCCGTTGGATTTGTTAATTGTTGCCGTCTCTCCTGTGCCATTTTGGGAAAATTAGTGTGAGTGTGTGAAGCGGGAACCTGAAATTTATGCAAGCGATTTGTCAGGAAACTACAGAGCCATTCCAACACCCAAGATGTGATTTGGATTGTTGTCAGTTTGGAACCAGATTGAATTTTTTGTACAACTTCAAGTTATTAGCCTAAGTAGAATTAATATTTGGCAGCTTGAGCTTATTCTCCATCTTAAAATGAATGCTAGTTGCAAATTCTTAAGAGAGGCTGAGCATGATTTACTGAATATTTTAATATTTCTGACACCTTCATTTTTATTAAAATGTTATATTCCAGTGCAGTTTTCGTGACTCAACTTTTTGTGGTGGTTGTGGTGATTTCAACATTTTTGAAAAACCTATTTTGACTCCTGAGTCCTGTTGACCGGCAAGTTATCAACAACAGCTAGCCTGGCAGTTTTTAGGCCATATTTAGGCCTTTGTTGTCTCAAAAAGTGACATCCATGGAAAAGTTTTGTCTCATTTTGAATCAGAGAATCTGCTGATTAGTTCCATACCTGAGATGTTATCATCTACTAAAGTTAGACATGATCTGAGATAAATCCCTGTTTTTGTTGTTTTCGCCGCCATCTTGACTCTAAGAGAGCCTTCTTCTTTTTTTGTTTAACAGATGGACTATTGTAAATATTAAATAAATGTTAAAGATGCATGCTGCTGACTGTAGCATCATGGCTTCATAAAGGAGTTTTATTCTGGATATTAAAGCTGTTCTGTTTAAATCTGAAAAAAGGCCCTTTGAACCTGTAATTATTTGTGCCCTCCCTACTCTAACAGACCTTTGATGCCCCTCTCCCTTCTCATGTCTAGCACCCCGGCCTTGAGTCTTTCTCTTTCTAAACTGAATTTCCTCCAACTTATCAGCACATATCTAACATTCCTTGCAGTTACAATTTTTACAGTCTTGTTGACGGTGTATAAAGTGACTGCCACTAAATCCTACACACTGGACTGTTGTTAAACAGATTTTTTTTTAGACTTGCTAGAATCTGATGGTGTTATCTGGTTGGAGTCAGTCACTGCATATTGTTTTCTGCAGTATGAGCCATTTTGCCCGACAGTGAAGCTCCAACCTGAATGACATGCATGTATTGTGACAGAACATAATGCATCATCAAGTCTAACACACAAATGATCCTCTAACCGTTGCCAAAGAGGGTTTAGTCATTCCGGATTGCTCAACATGGCTTGACACAAGCTAGGCTGGAGATAAAGTAAGAAGTAGCAGTGCGACAGCTCCAAATATAAAACACTGTATCGCGCTGATGATGGCTTCTACCTGAAATGCATTTCAGCTCGAAGCACAGGAGACTGTTTATCTGTAAGTGCTGGCATTCAGTTTGTTTTGATACAAGCTCGGCTGCACTCACAGCTCCACACGAAAAAACGCCACAGGATCTTGTCAAAGTTAATTTCAAATTCTTTGGAGGACTGAGCGCAATATTACTTTTGGAAAATTTTAAACAAAATGTGCTGTGGAGGGAACATTTCAACATGACATCTTGATCTTGTATGACCAGTGTTCAGGCATAGAGCATCAGTCTTATTCTCCACAGCTGATAGCAACAGAGTACAAATTTAAACTGCTGAAACCATGTCAGCAATGTCAAATAGTCCACCTCATCGCATGCTGAATCCACGTCCACCTAAACTCATGAACAAAATCAAACAATCATAAATCTCAGTTAAACAGTAATACACTCCTGTGGGCACAACTTCTGCCAGATAGAGCTACATTTTTACTTTTAAGATACTGCAGGAAGAATAATAGTTATACGAGATGGAAGATGATAAAGAATGTTTTGCAGGTGAAGCACTTTTATTATCTCAGGTTTTACCTGAGGGGGCTCTGTAATTGGAAGTTTTAGCCATTAAAGTCCCATTCAGACTAGATTTGTTTCTCGTGTAGATTAATTTTAGTCCTCTCTGAATCACCCAAGAATCCTCTCTCCCTTTCCCTGTGTTAAGTCGAGCCCTAAATGCTTTTTTTTTTTTATTTTTTTATTTTTTTTTTTAAGCATGCTTTACTGTCTTTTGTTTTAATGCTAGGGCGATGCAGCATATTTTTGTATGACAAGCTCAATGTCCTGAGCTATTCATCAGCTCTGCATGCAAATCGAGTTCTGTGGGGTGCAATGAAACAAACAACCAAATGAAAAATAAAGGCAGACCCTGCATGTTCTAATAGACTTGTGTTATCATTTCAGCTGCTTTTAGCATGCTGTAAGGTGTGTTCACGTAACTAAATATTTGAAGGATACTCGTACTCAAGCCTGCTCATGATGCACTTCAGCTTACACAGAATATCCTGTGAAAGTAGTGTTTATTATGAATCACCTACTATCATTTTGCACGGGTTAAAATGCTGTCCAGAACAATCAAAAGGAGCATGGCTGACTCTTACCACCCATATCCCCGTGGAACATTCGACCTATCCTCATGGGACTGTGTTGGCATCCGACAGTCTGATGTCATGAGAGTCCACTCTTTGTTTGTTTGATGCCTGAATTACTCATGGTCAATTGTATTACATAATGCACACAGTTCAGTTCAGGATAAATAACATTCCTGCCTTATGCATGAACTGTAGCCTCTGATTATGTTTATGATGCGCCAACATATTTGTATAATAGATGTTATTGTTTTTCAGTTTTGCTTTTGTAACATGTAATATCTCTCCTTTTGTGGGTCCAAGCTGACCAGTACTTAAAACATGGTAATGCAAATGAAGGAGAGTGCACCAAAAATACTAAAAATAACCAAAAAATAAGATCATCCTCTTGAATTACAATTTATTCTGGACGTTCTACTTTTTAGTCAGTTAATGGTTAACGCCTGACAAATTTGTAGATGTTTGTGTCAGGACCAAATGTGCGATTTCCTTAACAGACTCTTGCTTTTCTCTTATGCCGCTGCAGGGAAACCTCCTCTGACGACAGTCGCACAACTAGGGGAAACGGAGGCACCGGATTAAAGGAAGTCATATCCTGGTCATTGTTCATCACTGCTGGATAGAGTCGCCTCTCTGATCTAAAGGAAACTGTTACTACTTGAAGTTCAGAAAGCTGTCATCTGTTTGCAGTAAGTTTTCTTTTTTTGATTGCATGCAGTCTGTACAACATGCAGGGTATACAACTCAAAGTAAGCTTTGAAGCCGCTGCCTGTTTTATGTGATGAAGAAGATATAAGGGATGCTGTGTTCTTTTGTGTCATACCACACATTGCAGATCTGCCACGGCGCGAAGAGATGGTTCAGAGAGGAAACTTTAAACTCAACAGGCTTTTAAGTTGTTACACATCCTTGAAATTGATTCATTAAGTGTGCTGTTAATGACAGTGTTTGTGATTTCACTGTCAGTTTGTGTTCTCCTTAGCTGTAATGGTTGAGTGAGCCTCAAAAAACAGATAATCATGTGGCCATGTTGATGTTTCTGGTAATGTGACTGCTTGGGAGGGGTAATAAGATGCTGGGATATCTAATCTATGTATTTATATCTGGTTTAGTATTCACGATACCTTCAAATGTCAGTTATGAAAACAGATTCTGTCAGAAGGAAGTTTTGCACTGAAGCTCCAACCTTCTATGACCTTGAACAGAGCAAGCAGCAAATAGACAGACGGATGTTTCTTGCTTCAGCTCTTGCTTTGCTAAAAGCATTTCTTTTACTGGTCGTCTGCCATCTACATTTTTGTCTGCGGGTGGGTAGGTGGTGGTTTCATGTCTGCTTATATCATGTTTCTGTTGCAATATTTAGTTCAGTATAACACTGATCACATTGGTATAAAACAGCATGGATCTAGGTCAAAGATTGCTGCAAGAAATGCTGATCAAGGAAAAATTAGGCTTTATACGCATTCAGTGAATTTTCATTGATGTCATATCCTCACAATGAAAGACATCTTGCTTGGGTTTGTGGCTTCCAAGGAGGTCCTAGATTGTCCCAGGGAAGGTAAACTCATAAATCCATCTTGAGGTACTGAAAGCAGCGGCAGCGGCAGCAGCAATAGCTTTTGGCTGAACCCTCAACAGTCTTCCTGCTTTGCAGATCCATGCAGTGACACAATGCCAGAGATAATGCTGATACCAGTGAATTCCTCACCAGCACTTGTTAGGAGCCAGATACGATGTTCATTTTGTAATTTTCTATATTTGGCTGTTTTTATTTTCACTTTATTGATTACTTGTTTGGTCTATAAAATGTCTGACAATACTGTAAAATACCTGTCACAGTTTAACCACAGTGATGGCTTCACATTGCTTGTTTTTTCTGACCAACAGTTTAAAAACATTCAGTTTACACTGATATAAAATCATTATTATGGATAATTGTTTTCTTATAATTCTTTTTAGAAACTGAACCGGCCAATCCTTGGCATTGATTCTGAATTGATTCGCCGGCCAAGTCCAGCGTTGGTTCCACAGACTGAAATAAAAAGGCTGGAAGATCATTCTGACTCAAGTCAAATCAAATCAAAATAACTTCATTTACATTTAATTTGTGTAAAAGCATCACTGCAAACACTACACATAACCAGACGGACGACAAACAAAGAGGAGACGGCATACAAGTGCAGCGTGGACCTGCAGACGATTTCTCTCTAAACCACAAAAATGAGGCCACAATGCCCAGGCTTACAACATCTGGCTTGCAGGTGGTGGGAAGCAGAAAACCAAAACAGGAAAGTGGCCTGTCATGATCTGCAGTGCTCACTGCAACCTTTCTGCACACTGTGCTCATCCAAGAAGGGGTGTGTTTTGGCGTGTTAGGTGATGGCCTTGAAAGCCCGAGTGGAGTTTCCATTCTAGGGGTTTAATAGATTTCAGGTTCATGGCTTTGCAAAGAGTAAATGTTTGGTAAAGCTACATCAGCCTTTCACTGGGGTCATCACATCATGCTTTTAGCTGAGCCACGGGTGCACAATGGCATGCAGAGGAATGTGTGAGTATGCTGTGTGTACACAATAGGGATGACCTCATTGTTTTCAATTTCATCTAAGCTCAACATACTGAAGAACAATGAAATCTGCATGCCATGCTACCCCCCCCTCCCCTCCCTACACTGTGTATATGTGTGTTTACGTCCCCATCTCTGAGGTGTGTATTTACCTTCTAGTTTACAGAGGTTCTTAAAATATTTACTCAGGGTTGAACTGGTTAATGATTATTTGGACAAGTGGGATTGGAAGTGTTCGGCTACACACACTGGGGCCCGTTGTTGCAGAGAAACCAGCTCCAGTGGGCTTTGTTCCCGGTGTCAGTTAATGAATGCAGTCCTAACCTCGCTGACCCTCTCTTGGTTAGAGGGTGAGCTATTTCTCAGATAAAATTTTATTTTATGCTTTCATTTCCACTCACTTAGAGCTGAAACAATTAGTTAATCTATTGTCCTCTGGTAGTAAACTGAATAACCTTGGTGTTTGGACTGTTTGTCAGACAAAGAGAAGAGAAATTTCATAGACCAAATGATTAATTAATAATGGAAAATAATAGTTTGTTCCAGACCTTTAAAGTGTCTAAGAATTTCCCAGTGTTCACAAAAACAGCTTTAAATCGTCACTTACCAGTAACCTGCTGTCATCACTCAGTCATGCTCAAACTCCCGTTGACCTTGTCTGTCAGAACACCTCCCCTGCGCCCTTCTCTCTCTCCTCCCACACCTGTTTCCTCTACATCACTCCCCATCACCACAAACTCAAAATGTGGCTGCCTTATTACCCGGACAGTCATTCTTTGGGCGTTAGACTGCTTTAAGTGGTCATCGGAGAGGATTTACCACATAGTACTTTGATCCATACCAGTGGCATACTGACACTTTCTTAGCTAATGCCTCCGCTGGGTCTCTCCAGCTGTGAGGAGGAAGTCTCGATCAGTGGTTTATGGATGTGAGACGTGTGAGCTTAAGCAAGCTGCTGTTTTTCATTTACAAGCAATCGGCACATGGGAGGAGAGTTGACTGCCCTAGTGGTACGGTCTAATGACAGCGGTTCAGTTTAGAAGCAAAGCGTCTTCAACGAGGACCCACAGGGTTGTTTTTAATGAAGTGACTGCCTGAAGCCCTTTAACATCTCATAAAGCACTCTGGGGAAAACGGCCACGGTTGAGGAAAGGTTGAAATGAAGGGACTCACTTCAGCCTGCTGCCATTATTTTCTCCATTTCACCATCACTGACATTAAAAGAAGTGCCCTCTTTGTCCTGGTTATGCTTTTGCAGTGAGTGAGTGAGGTAGTGAACAGACCCTCACTAAAAACCACTGGACTGGAGTAACTAATCTATCAGGGGAACATCCCGGATTATGTCAATAACTATAAAAAGCCAGGTGTGGGATGTGTGTGCATATCGGATGACTTGGATAGAATGATTGTATTTGGACATCGCAGTCTGTACCCGAGATGAGAAGAGCATCTTGAGGGTTGTAGCTTAAAGCACCACTGTTTCTCATTGCTTCCCGATATGAGATTCAATAAGCTAATGTTGCCAGGCAACGGGTGCAATTCCACTTTTGGCAAGTATTGCTTAGTAACAAAATTTGTTTCCAAGGAGTAAAGGCAGACTCACTGGTGGGATCAATGATGGATACAACTCTGGAATCTAATCCCCCATTTTAAGGAATTTAAAACAGCCACTGTGTTAAACAACAGCTGAAGGGAGTCTGCACCTCACATGTGTTTTATTCAAGTGAAGGAATCAGGAAAGCAAAGGTTATATGATTAAAAAAAAAAAAACAAAAACAAATATTGTTGGACAGTATTCTCTCTGAGCACGGGCTTCATCTTAAATGTTTTGAGTTTTCCAAAGCTGTGTCCTCCATAAATATCCCCACAGGTTGTCAGTACTGGAGCACTCTTGTCTCACAATGCACCTCTGCCTAGCAATGGCCAGTGGTGCACTAGTGAGAGGCGGAGTAGGAGGAGAGGGGTAATGTGAACAGGGCCTGCGGGGGTGGTGGTGCTGCTGCTGTGTTACATAATATCAGATAAACCCAGCTGTGCTGAGCGTTGTTTAGCTCACGGGTGAAGTGGTGCAAGCCAAGCCGACCGATGGGTCCACCTGTGCTCATTAGAGTAGGTTCAGGATTAGAGCGCAGGTCAGTGAACGGACTGACGCCAGGCAGAGTGATCACACATAGTCAGCGTGGATCAGAGGCAAATTGAAATGGGCAAAACATGAAACGGCAGCACCAAACATCTCTCTTCCGGCACTGTGTTGCCATGGCAGCACAGTTGTTGTGTTGCCAGAAACCTTGGAGTGTAATGATAATGCACAGTTCCAACAACGGTAATTAGAAGCCACTTTTCTTTTTTTGTTGTTTCTTTTTTTTTTTCCTTTTTTACAACTAAAGCTTCCTCCTGTAGCGCTGTCTTATCCTTACAGCCACTCATCAGTGGAGCAATGCACCACAAAGAAGTAACCTTTCATCATGTGCCATAAAAGCAGACGAGTTACACTGGTTGCTACCAATGTATACTATCTTTCCCCATTTGGTTGGCAATGTCTGACTATGATTGTGGTCAGGAACTTCTGTGAAGACTTTTACTGTTGAATTTTTCCCCGGCTGACTGGTGTGTTTCTTTTGGCGGACTCTGCAAGCAGCATAAAGACTGAATAATGTACTACAGGTGTCTTGCAGGAAGGGGCTTATCACCCTGCAAGCACTATTTAAAAAAAAAAAAAAAAAAAAGGCTGTATCAGAGTCACTGTTATTAAAAGCTCATCATGTTGCCCTCCCAGACCTCTGTAATTAAAGGAAGAGGCGTCTGTGTTTTTATCTCCAAGTCTTTGTCTCTTATACGGCATTTTAGCAAGACACACAGACAACCCGATGTTCTCTCGCATGACTCCCATTTAATAGAAGATTGTTTTGAACCAACACAGGCTGAAACCCACACAAAACCGTCAAACTCCTTTTATAGACATCAGCCATTAAGGGACTAAAACCATTGAAAGAGGAGCACCACTGGCTGTGATCTGTTTGTGTTGTATAGAAATCTGTGTTGTGTTTTTATCCAAAGAAAACGGTTCAGCTCTTGATGGCTGGTGGACTCATTCATCTTCAGTGAAAAGCTGTGAGTGCATGTATCTGTTTCTGATTTGCACTGTTGAACTAGACAGCAACACGACTGAATAGAGATGATGTCTATTGCATGCCTGTTCATCCTGGTCGTGGGATCCCTCCTCAGTTGCTCATCCTGAGGTTTCTTCCAGTTTTTACTCCATTAAAAGAGTTTTTTGGGGAGTTTTTCCTGATCAGAATCGAGGGTCTAAGGGGTGTTGTATGCAGAACAGTACAGATTGGTTATATAAATGAAGTTGATTTGACTTAACTTGACAGAAAGTTGGAACTAGATAGCAAGAAGACTGGGTAGAGATGAGGCAGAGAGGTAGAGAAAAGGAGGGAAAGGAAGACAAATGAGAGGGAAACAGTTGAGTTTCGGCAGGTAAAAGTGGAGAAGGAAATTAATGGACATTTGATCTGCACAATGGGGGAAAAAAGCAGAGAGTAGCAAGAAATACTAGTAGAGCAGCAGAGGATTTAGAATGAGAGAAAGGTGAGCCTCAAGAAGATCCAGCCCCCACACTTAATTGTTTTGTTTTGCCAGGAAAAGCCCCAGATGCCTGTAGTCAAGCAATGGCTTGACCCTTTCTTTGGATGTGAGCTGCAGGGCTGAGGGCACTGCACAGAAAGCTTAGCAGTAGGTCTTTTATTCAAAGGTCTTTTCTCTGTTCTGCCCCTTTGGGAGGTGCAAAGCCTCACATCTGTCAAGTGTCACAGGATTTGCGGTCTGCAGCCCTATCCTCCTCCTCCTCCTCCTCCTCTTCCCCTGCCATCCCTTATAATGGCGATTACCCAGGAACCCCTGCACACTGTTTCTCACAGCCATTAAACATGCACTTGTCAATCTGCCTCCTCGTCTTGTGACTGATGGCCTCACAGCCAGTCGACTCTCAGCTGGTTTAGGTCTAATCAATGCAAGTGCAGATTTTCTCCCTCAGTGGTCTCCAACCATGTGCCTTTGTGAGACATATCCATGCATGGTTCCAGTCCTGCACCACCAGATTTGACTGATGAGTGACTCATTGCCCTTTTAAATCAGGTACTTTTGAGTTTGATCGGAATAAAATGATGGTTTGAGATAACTGCTTTGCAGCCTCGTGGTGCATGCACGGTTTCACAAACTATAGATACTGTATGTAATATCCATTTCTACACCTGCATCTCTCATCCAGAATGTAAAAAACTGCTGTGAGCCGTGGTTGTGAAGAGTCGCTAAAAGTCCCACCTTTAGATAAATTATGTATTGCGCTGTACCTCATGGGTTTGGCTTGAATTATTTCTAGCCGACCTCTGCTGTCATCTTGTTTAGCTACAGACTACCACGCCATTAAATGTAGAACTACACCACCAGTCAAAGAGCTGGTTTGTCAAAACATTGAACTTTGTTTATGCCTTTATTTACAGTTGACCGCTCTCCACTGTTAAGTTGATTGGTTAACTTAAGTGTCCGCCCACAGAACCTGTCAGACGTTGTCTTTGGCTTTGCCTGTTAATGATGTTACCTGGGACTATGTCTATGTGCGTGTCATCTAAACAAAGAGCGAGAACAAGACTCTGCGCTAATTGCTGTAAGTACTGGGTTTCTGTCTTCAGGTGTCTGGTTTGACAGCATTACGATACATTTTTCTCTAGAACGCTGTTAGAGCTGCATATTTTTCTTAGCTTTATTTTGGAGCTCTACCTCCTTGCCAAATGTATGTGTATGGTTGATAAATTGGCGGTTGATTAGCAGATTCATATTTCCTGACTTCATGTCCTGTGAAATAACACCCTTGCAGACAAACAATGTTAATAATACTTCATTTGATTTAAAATGGTAGGATAGAAATCAGATCATATTGTTAAGAATTAGATCAGTTTGCAAAAGATGAGTGGTCTGGCTGTCAATTACAATCAGCTTCATCTGTAATTATGTACTGTATATACACAAAAAACAAAGCATGTGCTTCTACTGAGGTCATCATGATGCCAAAAATACTGGTATTAAAAAATTATACTGCATACCATGGCAGAGAAAAGTCACTGAGCACATATTGAAGACCAGTTGCAGTGTTTCCCACAGAATGACAGTGTACCCTATTTCTGGTACTCTCTATTCTCATGTTTGCTCACAAGCTACTACATCTGCTCGCCTTGTTTTCCCATCTCTTTTCTTTACACACACACACCTACACCTCTGTCTCTTACGGCACACCTACACCTCTGTCTCTTACGGCACACACACCTGCTTGCCCTGCCTAGTGTATATATATATATATATATATATATATTATACAGGAACAGCAGTATTTTTATTGGTTGGTTGCCCAAAAAACAAAACTCATATTTGGTATTTTTTTCACCTGCAGTTCTGTTTTCACAGCAGCAGGTGAGCCACGTGCAGAGAAGGCCTTATTGTTAATGACATAGCTGATAGGAACCAACGTGGTACTGAATGACACTGACACCAAGCAGGTATGTTCAGTGTTGCTTTACCTGGTCCGTGCTTGTAAAATAAATCCTGAGTCCGTGTCCTCAACATGATACCAGATGACATCTCTCTCTTGCTGTCGCTGTGTGATCAGTAGACCGCACAGGAGGAGGAGAGTGAGGACGATATTGTCCACTGAGTTCATTTTGTCACCTCACTGGAGTTTACAGGCCTGCGTATGACTCAGTAGTGGGTAAAAAGATTACCACCTAGAAGGACTTCTATTCAAAATCACCTTGGAGATACGTCTACAAGTGTCAGTGGAAATTTAGTAGAGCAAAGTAAGAGTCTTTATGGTGACTTGGCTGTGCCATGGCTACCCCTGCCACTGTCGTTGTTTATAGTGTGAAAGCTAGTAAAGAAGAGATTCAGAGACAAACTTAAAAAAAAAGAAAACAGCATGTTTTTGTTGTCAGGCTTTTGTGGGCTGGAGTTTTATGAGCTTTGAGGCCTGGGATGTGGTAGCTGTGATTTATAGCTTTCATTATCAAGATTTTACCACACCGTTTGTTCCCAATAGAGACTACACAGTCCTACACACACACACACTTGAGGTAACTGTGGAGGCTTGTGCTTTGCCAGATTGTGGTGAGACAGAGGTGTCGAACAGTTAAAGTTTTCTGAGGCGCAGCTACATGGATTAAATATTAATACTGTCCCAGGTTTGTATTGGGGGTGATGTGCAGGTGGCTTCTTTTATCGTGATACAGTGGTTTCATTTAAGTTTTAAATAACTATACCGTACCCCATCAGATGTGATTATTTTCTTTTTATTTGGGACTTCCATACAAACAGAAACAGTTGCCTCATATGGGACAACACTTGCACACACAGACATACACACACACACTTCCTTGGCTACCTGAATCTTTGATATTTCTTTGCTTTTCCTGCACTCACTGTGAGGCGCAGACACAGAAGTCAGGGGGAGTGGAGAGAATGGAAAGATTCTACCAGTTGAACTTTTGAACCTCGAAGATGGAGACAAGTGTTGTGTCCCAACCTAACATTCCCTTTTCTGTTTCTCTTTGTATTTCTGTCTGTAGCGCTCTTTGGCCTTCAACCCTTCTTCTTCCTCAGATTTTAGCATGTCCTTCTGGACAACACTTTGTGTTCGTTCTCTCTCCACCTCATCTTCCTCTCTCGCCCCGGCCTCTTGCTTGCAGACTTCAGCTCTGGTGTGATTTACAGTCATCGGAGAGGATCTGCTACTTTGGTCATGCTTTTCTTGCTTGCCACATTTTCTCAATTCCCCTCTGTGCACAGATGATTCCCAGGCTTCTCCAGGCACACACAGTCTTTCTCCTTTCATTTCTTTTCCTCCCTTTTTCTTCTTCGTTCTCGGCACTTAATTCTTCTCATCCTTTTGGCTTGATGGCAGTGATATTTGGCTAAAAAAGCAACCACGTCGCTGCCCTGGCACTTGAATGTTCTCTCCTCAATCCTCTTGTGATTAAAATTAATTCTCTCAATAGTCTCATAGTATGTTGACTCGTGGAAAATTGCACAAAGTTGCATAGACACCCACATGTGAACCAGTCATAAGTACACACTTCTGATGACTCTTACCCTGATGATAGTAAGTCAGAGGCTTTTGTGGCCGTTAGGTGAACTCCTCCTGGCAAGTCAGGAGCTTTGCGAATACCTTGGAACGTCAAAGCTCACTGGCCGTCGGTGCAAGCAAACACACACTTACGCCAGGTTTTTCTGAATAGTAGCAACAGCAGCAGCTAAAAACAGGCTTAATCCAGGCTCCACTCTGAAGGTTTAACCGACAAATAGATTTGATACAGTGGCTCCGCCAGCCTGTAGCCTTCTTCTCCAAAGAGGTTGAAGAGTGTGGGAGAGGAAAACCGAAGCTTATGTCCCCATGACTGAAGAATGCAAAAAGTAAGCAGCTGAGACTTGATAGAGAGCTGTGGCCAAAACAATGACGATAGATTTAGAACGGGCAGAAAGTGAGGATAGGTGGCAAAGGAACAAAGCTGCTTATGCTGGCTCGCGGTGGCTTTGAAATGGCTTTGAAATGAAATCCACCGAGAATTTGACGCACTTTGAGTTTCTGCAAGTTCCCTGAGCTTCCCCATGCACCTTCATGGGGTTTTATACAACACACTTCTTCATTCCTTCGATGTATCACGTCGTACCCCGCACTTTATTGACTCACTCCTTTAATGTGAGTTATTCTCCTAACAAGGGGTGTGAGGTTGGTATTTTTATGGGCCATTTACAAAAAGGTGTTGATTTTACATCAGTGCAGTGCTGTGTTTTTTTTCCCAGTCTTGGCATTTGTAAATCATTGCCTGCTGAGGATTAGAGCCCAGGCTTAGGTAGAATGGGTTACATAAGAAGTACTTAAAAGGTGCTAATTATTCTTCCAGGTTAAACACTTCTTCACAGCCAGACCAAACCAAACCAAATGGCACACGTGGCAACTCTTGGATTTGTGTGTAAGAAATGGGTTACAATGGCAACAATCATATTTTGGTTGAGCCTAATTCATATCAATTAAATTCTTTGTGAAAGAAAACAAAAGCCAGTAGTCAGGATCATTAATTCCCTCTTTGTCTGTATTGCAAGAGGCACAGGCTTTCATCACTCTCCATGATTACCAGAACAGGAAAAAGTGTGTTATTGTGTGGAAGGTTATTTCCTCTCCCTCATGTCATCTGTCTTTTGTTCCTCAGAGCCCCCGACAGCATTCTTTTGAAAAGTCTTGTGTGGTAAATTATGACACACACTAGGTCAGCCTGGCAAGCATTTAGAAAAGTCCAGAAGTTCAAGAAATTAGCCAAACATTCAAAATACAGAACAGAAGAGAGATTTGTGCTAAAATCTCTAGATGTCTGGATGAAGGGAATGAACCATTGCCGGATTCTATATAAATATCAAATGTTTTACAAAACTGTTGACTTATTTTTCATACTTTGTGTGTGTGTGTATTGTTACAGTACAGGCCAAAACTAACAGCTAGTTTATCCTAATATGTCCCTACATAGCCAAAGCCTGATACCGCTTATCACTTTGTGCCTCCATTGTTGTTTGACTCCAGAACTATTACAGACACACAAATAAGCCACACCATTGCACTGAATGTCATGTTCCTTTATTACAATGAACATGGGCAGTGTAATAAATTTTGAGTCAATCCCACGTACATTGTCCAGTCATTATAAATACTCATTAGAGCACCAAATATGTCCAAATTCCTGATTTAACTAGTTCCCAAAACAAACAAATGTACTACTTCTGACCGTTACCATGACTTTTACTAAAAACTACAATGCCTGCTGTTTAAGGAAATTACAGAGGCTTTACTCAATGTATCAATACTTTTCTAATCCATTTTTTTGTATGTATGTGTTCTGTTGAAGTTGTAAAGTATTGAGAGAGGGACTACGCTGTTGATTTTGGTCTTTTCGTGGAATTTGTTGACGCTAAAACAAACATTCAGCCATGCTTTATCCAAACATCTTTTATCCTTTTAAAAACAATTTTTTGAAAAGAATCTGGGGGTTGAATCTCTTTGAATTCTTTTGGTGTTTCTATTGTGGCTCCCAATAAGGATTTCATCCTCGACAAGGAGGAACTATGACCATCAGTAGCTGACTGGAGAGAGAAACTAGCTCCTTAAATCCTCTTCCTCTTCTGCTTTCTTGTGCGTCCTGCCAGACATCTGGACATTGTCTATTTTACGACCTGCAACTTGAGCTAATGCTCTGTCTGAATCCAGTATGCCACAGCGTGATTTGTAATGTCAAGCTGTCTCCTAAAAAGTTCTGCCAAAGCACACATTCTTCTTAATCACAGCCTTTTTTTGTTATATTGGGTTTTGTTTTATAGCCAGTGCTAATGGATGGAACATGCTTCAAATCTACAGTAAGAATGCATTATCAACAGTTGGTCTTGTAAACTTTTATGTAATGTTTTGCAGATTGAATTTGACATCGATACTTGACTTAACCAGGTGGACATAATCTCTAAATCCAATGTAAAACGGAGAGCTTGTGTTTCATACAAGTTACAAACAAAAGCCGATGTTGAAAATCATAACTGTCTTCACAAGGAGTTCTAACCCTCTGCTGTTTCACAGACACACACAGAGATCTTTTTGCTATGTTTTCATGTTGATGTCAAAGTATAGTAAGGTGCCTTGTGTGCAGTCCCAGGGGCTGGTGTAAAAGCATCTGGAGAAGCTTGTGGCTTTGGCCTAAGACATGAACTCTCCTGCCAGCCCACTCTATGGCTTTACCAGCTCTGACCTGTTTTGCCTTTTTCATTTTCTTCCGTTCCCTTTCCTCGCTGCTCTCCAAAACCTGCATTACTCTGTCATCTGCGTGCCCTCTCTCTAAAACTCTTTCATAGCATTTGGCAGATTTTAAACAAGCTTTGTCCCGATCATCTTAGTTCTCTTCCTGATCAGCTTCCAGTCACAGTATTCGTCAAAGCTGCCATGCACAAGCTTGATTGGATTAAGTTGCTTTTAAAGCTCTAATTTCAGTGCATTCCTCAGAAGAAATTATTGTTGTGTTTAATAAATCATTTAAATAGCACTGAATTCTTCTTTAAGTCATCTAGCTTGCTAGGGTTAATAGGTTAATCTGTGACTCTAAATTGCTTGTAGGAGTGAATGTGAGCATGAAGGGTTGTTTGTCAGCCCTGTGATGACTTGGTGACTTGTCCAGGGTGTACCCTGCCTCTTGCCCAATGCCATCTGGGTTAGGCTCCAGCCCCCTGCGATCCTGATGATGATAAAAGCGGTTATGGACAATTGATGGAGAGCTTGCTAGGCTACCAGCTCTTCATCATATTGGATTTTCTGATGAAGCTGTCAAAAACGGAGTCTTTGGCTTCACATTTAACTCCCCTGTGTCATGTGTACCCACAGACCGAGGCCACACTTTATAAATGTGTCGTAACGGGGCTCACAATCATTAACTAGTAATATTAACAGAGCGTGACTAATAGACAGGTTCCTGAGAGAGTGTAGCCTTGCTCAGCCAATCGAAGTTTGGCCATGCTGCAGCAGTCACCACCAGTGTCCCAGTGGATAAGTGTTGGGGTGGAACGAAAGGTTGTCCACTTAGTCACTGTGCTGCATGTCTCATTCAAGTTGGTATGCTCATTTCCATTTCCCATTATCTCCTAAAATGTGGGTCATGAATGTGTAAGCTGTTGGTCATTTTCTGAACATTAATCATAGGAAGGAAATAAGAGATAAAATTAAAAAAAAATGAGCTCTGTTTGTTTTCTTGATGGATAAGCGGTGAAAATGCCAGCAGTGGAAGCAGTTTTTGCTCTGAGTTTGTCAACCCAGTTCTGTAACAGGTCTAAAGCATCTGTAGTAAGCCCAAGTAAACAGCCGTGGACTCTCTCTGTGTGAGTGTGAGATACAGTATGATAGGGTGACAGACAGAGGTTCGGTGTAAAGTTGACTCGCGCTTGAGTTATGTTTGTCATTTCATCAACTAAGCAACTGTGGATAGTGGTAGAAAGTGTGAGAGTGTGTGCTGAGCAACTGTGTACATCTGTTCCAGTTTGCATAGAGTAGAAGGTTTTCCCCCAGACTGACATGGGTGGACCATTAGCAAGCCTCATTAGGCTGAATGCCAGCATACAGAAACAGCCGACTGAGAGGTCCAAGGTCCGGTTCAGCAGTCTGTACTAATAGCCTGACATATAGAGACATGGCAATGATGCTGACTAGTTTAGGCTCAGAGGATCAGGCTTTGGAGTTTCGATTGGGAAAAGCTTGTATTTTTATTTTTTTCCTGGCTCTAAAAGGGCTCATCCTGAATTTGATAAAAAGTTGTTCTAAAAGCAATTTTAAGCACTTTCCTGTTGGTATTCAACAGTATATTTTTTAAAGCACACACAAGTATTTTTTTTTTTTTTTTTTTTTTTTTTTTTAATTACGGGGTGCCTGCCAGCATATTGCAGTGAGAGATGTGCCACCTTACCTGAAATCAACATCACCCCGATTAACATCCAAAGAAATGATTACACACACATAAAACATAACATTAACCCTGAGGGAAAAAGGGCAGAGGTAGTGCATCACGCAGGGAAGTTAATGTATTTAATGGCTGAGAAAACTGTTTATGTCATCCTCCAGTGGCTAAATTGATCACAGGATGAAATGCGTCAGTGTTTGGAAAAAATATTCAAATGTATGCTTCTGCATAATCTTATAATCTGTGTAGTGGAAGATAAACAGAACACCATTGAACATTGGGAACTCTGTGTTTCCAAGAACTCTTAAATCTCCCTAAATTATTTTATATCAGAGAGACTTTTCTTGTGGATTACTCATTGAAAATTGAACCTTTTCCTTTCATAGCAAGCAACAAAAAAAGAGTTTTCTCTGACTCATTCAGTCGTGAATGTGGTTAGCGACCAGTGGCACACTGTTAGCTCATTATGGTTGTCACAATATTAATTTCATATCTTAAATTAGTTGAAATGATAATAATCTTTCAGTTTTGATATGGCAATCAAACCAGGTTTGACGATTCTCCCTGTATATCACTTAATACCATGGCGCAAAATCGCTCCAGGTACGAGACATACGTAATGCCTTACGGCAGTAAGTCACGCAGTGCTACCTGTTTCACTTATTTTGATGAGACTGGATCATAGAGAGAAGATGTTTTCCCACTGATGTCCTCCGGCTGCTACACCTCAACAATATGATTTACAGGAGTTTGCTGATGGACATTTAAGTAAACTGCTGCAAACTATAGTGAGCTTAGTTTGTTGGCCGGGCTGCCCGGACTGTGAACTCAGTGCACGGGGGAGTGTTGGACCACTGGGAAGAGGAAGTTCTCAGGCCAAGTGACCTAGAGAGTGAAGCAGGAGAGGGAGTAGTGGTAGCTTGAACACAGATGATTCAGAGAAATAAGTTGATTTCACATCTGTCACACACCCAAAACCTTGCGCTAATCTCTGTCTGATTTGGTGCCAGAGGCTTGACCACTGCTTGACATTGTGTTCCTGCAATGTGACAATTGCACATGCGCACATTGCCGCGTTGATACTGAAACGATATATCATGCAGCTCTGACTTTAGCCCTCAGTCACAAGTCAGGGCCGTACAGATTGTATTTGTCAGATCTGTCAAACCATGGTGCCATAAGTTGGGGCTAACAAGATAATTACTGGTTTTGTGATATCTTGGAGGCAGAATGTTAACGTTGGTAGTCAGGAGTACAAATCACAAATCACGGCAAGTCAGATGAATTCATGGGACCACACAGATGGAATTTCTAACTAGTGTCTCTGCAGTCTGCAGAGTTGGCGGCTGCTGCCGCAGTTCTCCCGGAAAGGCAGCCAACCTCCATGGAGAGGAAATGAAATAGGTGTGTGTGCGTGTATGTGTGTGTGTGCTTAACATCTGCCAGATGACTTGTTTGAGCTGTGAGTACACTGCACTGTTGTTCAAGTTTGTCACCACCAACTGTACTGGTGAACATTATCAATGTAGATCACCTCTGTAACTACTCTAATGGCTGACATACATTAGACTGTAACTGTTAAGGTTTGTTCTTCATTGTAGTCATTACAGATTATCACTGATATTTTTCCCCCCATGTTGGAGTTGATAACAAGCCAAACGCTGAGTCACCCCTCAAAAATATGAACTGTCAGCCATTTCTAATATTTGTAGTGGAATAAAATGCAAATTTCTAGGTCACAGGTTACAGAGTTGTCAAAAGGAAAGCCAAGGCTCTTGTTATTGTCTCTGTCCCCTTTTTTTCATCAAGACTCTTGTAAAAGAGGTCATTGTTCTTAGTGGGATTATTTTTTTTCTTAGATAAGGATATCAATGGAAGATATCAGTGAAGTGCTTTTGGACAGGTTCAGTCTTGAGGGGTATGACGAAAGAAACTGACTGTTAGCAGTGTAATGGAAAAACCCAATCTGTATGTTTTAGTTCAAGCTATAAATTACAGTAGAATTTATTAGTCAACTTATTGATTAGTCAATCGACAGAAAATTCACAATTTTGACAATTGATTAAAAGTTTGAGTCACATTTTAAGTTCAACAATTCATTGGTTTATCAACATAACTGTTTGACTTATTCATGTTATCAATACTGCCTTGAAAAGTGTATAAATTATTTCAATACTGTAGCGTGGTTTTCATGCTAAGTGTATTTTGATTAAAGCTAACATTTTTCTGTTTCTCGTCAACCACTTGCTGCCCATTTTAATAATACCCGCCAATCCTGTGTAGTGTATTTTATCGGGCTGGAGGTGTCACATTAACCCAGATCCCCGAGGTGAACTCCTTTTTCTAACTTGGCTAATTTACTGTGTACTAGGGATGTCACCTTGTTTTTCACAAACTACTTGATCCAAATGATTATCTTACCTTACCTTAAGTGCTTGATATAATATGAATGAAAGGAGTAACTGGGACAATGTGACGTAGCGTGGTCGGCTTGGGAGAAGGAAAGGATCAGAATTTGATCAGCTTAATTTAGCCGATATTGATCCTTTAAAATGTATCTCCATTGGCTCAGACATGACAAATAGATACCTATTTTATAAAGGACCTGTTTCTCTTTCAGACCTGTGAGCCTCCAGGCTGTGTCATCTGCCGTTCACTGGCCTTGACAAGACACTGGCATTATCAGTGAGTATGCAGCTTTCTCAGTCGGGTTTGAGGGTTCTTCTGTTGCACTTGGTATTTCAAGAAAAGACCACTGAACATCTGTGAGTGAATGACCCTGTATTACAGAGCTGTTACAGGAGAAAAGACACCAGTTGTTATTGTCACCACCTTTGGTGACGACCATCAAGTTTGTAGCATCTCACCTCCCTTTTTATATATTAAATAAATACATACATACATGCATGCATAAATGGACAAAAAAGGACTACTTTTATTTCTTTCAGCAGACTTTTGTTTCAGAGTGCCACATTTTCCAGTTTGTTTTGTTTCCATCTGTTCTATTGAGATGAAGGGGGTGTGATTATCTCACAGATTCAGACCAAAGCAGCAAGACTGAACACCCCCTCAGAGGCCGATGGAGGCCAGTTTTTTCTTGCTGGCTTTGACTCCTGTCATCCCTGACATCCTGCTCTGCCTCAGCTCGCGGAGTCGACAGAGTTTCCCAACGGACAGATAGCTCTGCTTGTTGCTAAACCAACCACTAACCCCTGCTATCTGTTAGCTAGTTAGCTCAGTTAACTGGCTGCTGAACCTGGTTCCATTGCCCGCTCATCCCGCTCCAGTTGTGGAGCCCATTCTGGCGCTGCTCCCCACCAGCATTCCCCGTTTTATCCCCTCACCCTGTGTCTGAAAAGCTCATGTGGGTGAGGTGTAAACACCAACACTACAGTGGTGCTCTGTGCTCCCAGTCTGGGCAGACGCAGCTAATAGGACCAGGCTAACTATATTGACTCATTTTATTTGTATGTATTGCCTCATTTGTTTATTTCAGGATTTATTTAATAGGGATATTTATTAATTAATTAATTAATTAATTAATTAATTAGAAATTTAAATGTCAGAATTTATTGTAGATGTGCGATTCACATTGTCCACAGTCAAGTTAATAGTTGTTCTCAGCCCCACAAAGTTAATGCCACCTACTTGAGATAGCAATATAGAATTGCACTATATAGACTCTGGACATACGGTAGGTCTGGCAACTTTACTATAGTGAGGAGGATAATCTTTAAATAAAATATTTAAAACTTGGGGAATAATACAAATAGTAAAAATGAGGAGTATTCTGCTTTGAGATAAAAAGTGGTGAGTAGGCGGCCCTTATCTTTGAGATTGAAACAGCATGTTTTGTTCCAGTAAATGTTTCGCTTCTCTCTGTGTGTCTTTCTTTCCCTCTCTCGCTTCTTTCTCTCTCTCTCTCCCTCTCCCTCTTTCACCTCCTCCTCCAGCCAGCAATGCTGCTCTCCTCCCCTCCCACACACACGTAGACACATAGATACAGACACTACTATATTCACACAAGTATGAGGGAGAGAGGGGGAGAAGGACTAGGAATGAGAGATAGTGCGGAGAGTGAAAGAAAAACACACCAGGGAAGAGAGACAGAGATGATAATATAAATTGGAAGAGAGGAATGTAATAAGAGGAATCAAGATAAAAAAAGAAATGAAATCACTTTTTATTAACAGGTGGACAATGAAGTCAGTGGATGTCTGATAATTTAGGACTCTGGAAAAATGTAAAGATGTAATGCAGAAGAAAATGTGAATTAGAAAATGGACTCAGCATTACTTGTACACAGGAGCTAGTGTTATGAGGCAGTGCAAATGCCATATCATCTTTTTTGAACATTGTTAGCATTTTAACATTGACAGCTTGACCAAGAGTTTCTCTGCTCATCGGAGACAGACAGTGGATTTCACTTATCTAAAAATGGATCTCATTTAAAGCCTTGGTTGCTCCAAAACAAACATTTGACTTTACATGCAAAGTCAACAGAGGCCACAATCTGTTTTAAGCTCATTATTTTGGACAAGATATAGAGGAACACAATATTTAGCCCTGTGTTATAGTATAGTACAGCATACAGTATATCTAAAAATGTAATTTGTAGTATTTTTGTGTACTTTTAAAGCCGTTGCATTTGTGATTTTTACACTGCAGTATGAAATCTTCCAGTCAGTGTCGGCTAAGGAGAAACCAGCACTGGGCTGTGAGTGTCAGTTCAGATGGCATGGAGTCACAGTGACTGAGAGGAAGTACCATTAATAGTCATATTCCTCACAGGGAGGGTACGGTTGACGTTTTCCATGTTTAAGAAGGACCATTAACACTTTTTTGCGTACAGTGGCATCCTTTACATTAATTGGACATTGCCTCTCTTGGATTCTGTGAACAAACTCTTTCACCAAAGTGCAACACTAATTGCGGATAATAAATGACGTACAGTAGCTACATCTATATTCAGTGTGGTACAATGGACTACAGGCCCATTAAATGCTGTCTGAATGGAAATGTACTCGCTTTGAACAAAATACTTGCTTCCCGTCCTGTTTGCCTTGTTCTTAAAGGTTTTGTTCAGCTCCCAGTAAATGCTGCACAGCCCTGTCGACATATCAGTGCTTGTATTACAGGCATAGATGTGTTTGTATGCAGCAAAACTATACTTTGAAGACTTGTACCATTATGGATGGTTCTGCCATCACCTCCTCTACCAGCTGTGTTTTTACTAGTGAGATGGATGGCTGGCTGGCTGGATAGAAAGAAAAGAGTGAGGGGATAGCTGACTTGATGGACTGACTACTGGGTTACTTTCTGTATCCATCTCTCTCTTTCCCACTTTCAGTCTCAGCATCTCATCTCCTCCCACATGCTCTCACATTGAGTGAGGAATCAATCCTTCTCACTTCCATTATCTCTCCCTATCTATCTCTATCGCTCTCTCCGCCACTTCATTCTGGCCATTCTCTAGCAATCGAATACACTTGCTGTAGGCACAAATGAGCGTGTGTCTCTCCAGTCCCACAGCAATCATACCACGTCCTCATTAGGTCTATTCTAGTGGCCCGCCTTATCCTGCTTCATCCCTTTCCCCATATAATTGGGCAAAAACCTCTGCCTACCTGTCAGCAGGAGCCTGAATACAAAAGCTGCAATTTTTCCCTTACTGCCACAGGGTCTATTAGCAGCATGTAGGTTTTGACAATGGCCTCAGAGCAACTATGGGTCATTGCTGCCCAGTGTCAGGTTCATCAAATCTGTACCCTGTGGAGTCGGATCTCATTCAAACCCCACACCTTTACAACCTTACAGATAAAGGATACAGTGCGCAGAGAAAGAGATGGCTTTGAAAAATGACTAATCATAACTAATGTTAAAGCTATGTTCTTCAGGTGACCCCGTGCAAGGCTGGGTAAACAGGTGTATGCATTTACAAAGAGAAAACAGTACAATAAATTACACCATACTTCCTTTAAACCTGCATTTTTGCTGTGTATGGCTGATTCAAGTAATCACTGTGCAAACACAGGTGGATCTATCTTCTATGTAGCTATGATTTATGTTCCCCGAAGGACTCTTAACACAATTATTTGCTGTGTGAGGAGTGAGGAATAACATTTGTGCAATATCACTGTTTTATTCTTTCGGGAGAACTTTTTGTTGGTGTGTAAAGATGCAATACATAATGCTTTCAGTAATCAAAGAGTGTTGAGCACAAACAAGAAAATAAACTAGAAATAAACATTTTGTCGTATTGTTAGAACTTGTGTTTTTATATAACTGGTTTGTGTGGCAGCAGAACCTGTGTAGTTTTTACTTGCTTCTTGCATAGTAGAGGAAATTTCAGGATCAACCGTACTTGCCACAAATGTGAAGTTAATTTATGTAGCATCTTTTTATAGCACGTCATAACGTTCTTTACGGTAGAAAACAGTATTAAAGTGTAAAAAAAACATTTGTGTGCATGTGACTTCCAGGACTAAATGAAGTGTGTGGAATCTATTTAGGAAACCTCTTCTAAAGTTAAACCTTAAAGTAAAGTAAAGTATACATGCGGTGGATTGTGATTGTCAAGCTATTTGTGCAACAACAACTAGCAGGAATACAAAAAAAAACTGTTAGTATGGAAATTCTGGCAGCAGTAAGAACAGACAACCCAAAACCTGGATCTGTGTGGAAGCTCTGTACCTAAGCTTATGTTGCAGTTGTACTAATAGTCTCAACTACAGGTAGTCCTAATGGAAAGAGAGCATGTGTCATAAAAGCAGCAGGGTAGTTTTAACACACCCTTAGAGTTAAGCTGATAATCTGCCGTTTATTGAGCTATTGCTGAACCCGTTTGTGAGTGGTTTTATTTTTCCTTGAAAATCACCCACACTTAATGTTGAGTGCGACTGCCTCAACCATTCCCTGTCTGACCTGTCACTTCCTCAAGGGAAGCAGGAAGTGACTGAGATGTATTTCCTGTTGTAATTTGAAACAAATTCCTTAGCTAAAGCAAAGGATGGCACAGCCCTGTGTTGGAAAGCAACAGCAAGGACCTCACTATACAATATATTTATTCACTGCACATTAAAGCCACCTGTATTAAACATAAACTTTATCCACACCTTATTGCAAATCATTTGATGTCACATCTTGTAACTAATCGTGGTCATAAGGTGTTTTTCTGTTTCTTTCTCATGTTGAACATTACCTAGTTAACACAATAGGCCCTATTTTGGTTTGGCTTGACTGGCTCCATTTCACAAGTAAGGTTATTGTAGCGTTACTAATTTTATTTAGTTATAAATTTGCATTTCATTTAGTTTTATGTGGCCTTTGTTGTCCATTAGTGAAAATGTCTGGCCGGCTACAGACACAGCCAGTTACCCTGTGGAGTTTCAGCCCGTTAAAACCTCTGTTCAGTCCCCTCTTGCTCTCTGTGATCACCTATACTGTGTTTTTAAAGGTCCAGTGTGTCGGATTTAATGGCATTTAGGAGTGAAGTTACAGATTGCAACCAACCAATTGGCCTCACCCATCCTTCCAAGTGTGTAGGAGAACCTACGGTGGCCTTGAACCTCACGAAAAATGTCCTGTCAAGAGCCGGTGTCTGGTCTATCCATCCTGTGCTGCTGTAGAAACACAGCTGTTCAACATTCTGCTGATATAAAGGGCTCATTTTAAGTTAATGAAAAGTTTTTATTTGCATGTGATTATACACTAATGAAAACACTCATGAATATTCAAACATATTCTGCCAATAATCAAGCTAAATCATACTTACACTGGACCTTCAATGCAGTGAATTCATGATATCGTTGTCCTCATTTACATGTTATTCTATGTCTGTTGTCAGATAAGAGAATGTGTGAAATAAGGGTGTAATGGTATCTTATAAATTCCACATGGTAACCAGACAGTCACTGTCAAGCTCCTATCCTGCGGTGCTGGTAAAATCATTTCATGATTGTAATGCAGTCTTACAAAGTCAACATAAATACAAGTTAATAACAACACCTGTGCTGTGTGATGAGTTATACTGACATTTAAAATGAGAGTTCACAGATAAGATTGAATGTGAAAGAAACTTTACTTAAGAAATCTTAACTTTACTGCAACCCAGCACCCGACTTACTGGGGATGCTTGCGTCATTATTTAGAAAAAAAGCTCTGTTTTTCCCTGTACACACCAAGCTGGCATTTTTAAGATTCATCCACTTTGGATAAGAAATGCCTTTCAGTGCTTTTTAGGGGGTTGACACTGAATGAAAAGGAAGCACGTCTAAATTTAACTGGTTTAATATAGGTATACTCTTAAGACAGAGCTCAGGTGGTTATCTGTAGAATACCTCTGATGCTTTATTCATATTTCCATTCCTTATTTGTCCTTAATGATTCCTGTCATTGCTCCACTGCTGTCCATGTATCTGTCTGTCTGTCTGTCTATCCTCCTCTGTCTTCCTGCACAGAGTGAGCTGCTTTCAGTGTTCAGTCCTACTCACTCCTCTCCTTACTGCAGTGCTGTTCCAGCTCACTGTTGCCCACGCAGCGCTGCGCCATTTTGGAAATCTCCAGCTCTATCCTGATAGCTGTAATCCATGGCTTTGTGTCTCCGTGGCTAAATAAGTCACCTGTGCAATAAGGCAATGGATAACAAGACGTCCTCGTTTACTGTGTGGACTTTCATATGGCTGAAAATATGCCCCGTGTTGCCAGTTTGAAGTGAACTTTGCAGTACAAAATTGAAACCGACCTAGTGAGACCATGCTGAGATGAACTTCCTGCTGGAAAACATGTAATTATCTTCCACATTTCTGTTCTGCCTTTCTCCCTCCGTCTCTGAACTTTTGTGTACCAGTATTTTGTGATGCATCAAATGGGTCATATAATTTGAGTATGCTGTCTGTTACCAGAATCTTATTTACTCTTTATTTTTGATGACAGGGCTGTGGTCTGGTTTGCTCTCTCACTTACTTTATTCCTCTCAATTGTGTTTGCTTTTATTCCAGAATGTTCCTTTCTTAAACTCCCCACTCTTTAACTCATTTAATGCCTCATCTTACCCTACGTACCTCTTCTCTATCCTCTTTCTCAACGCCCTCTCTTCATTCCCTTCCTTTATCTACAGTACATCAGCCCCCAGCCACCATGTTAATTACACCACACTTCTTTTTCTCTATTATTCACCACGCTGCAAGTTCTGTCACCCTCACACTGCTGTGCCTGCTTTTGCTACATTGCCAGCGTTTTGCCAGGGTCTGCAGTGGCTGTCGAAATGAGGAGGGGGCGTGTACTGGTGCCCAGTTCAACAACAAATGGCTGTTTAGCGTCATCTGATTGGCACAGATTAGAGGGCTCTTGGTGCTGGTGCGGAGGTGGCTCTTGCAGAGGACCAGGTGGCTTCATTGCTGCTGTCTGAGTGCAGCTGACTGAGCCGTTTGCCTAGAACGTGTTTTACTATTTTTGTGACATTTTGCTCTGTTAAGTGTAATTGAATTGATGAAGATACAAAAATTAGTTACAGTGCTCAAATGAAGCCAAATTTCACCTGATTTAATGATTTTATTTTTAGCCCTGTCACCTCGCTGCTGATTCCAGACCAGACAACAAACAGATGCCACAGCACTGACAAGGAGGGATGGGAAAAATAATCATTCCTTAAATGCACTGCAGTTCGCTTGAAGAGTTTAACACTGATGCACAAAGCATCTTAATTATAATTCAGAGAATTTCCCCAGGCTATTTACATGTCATCTGCCATCTTAATAGCACACCACTTGCCTCCTTCTGGCTGGCTACTTCTTTACACTTTGGTGAATAACATTTTTGTGGAAGATGATTTACTGAATTAACATGATGAACATGATGTTAATCAGCCTTAACAATTCTGCTCCTCGATCCTAGTTTAGTCAGTTTTAATTAACTAACTTGACAGGTACACAACACAAAACACACATCTTTATTCACTTGTAACCTTTTATTTTTTTTTAGTATTTGGTATCTTTTTTTTTCTTCTAGTATCACACTGATACTGAGTAGTGCGTCACTAACACACACACACACACACACACACACACACACACACACACCATGCAGCTACTGCCAAATCTCTTTGTCTGTGGGGCCTGAACAGCATCCTTCAAACAGGCAGCTTGGTTAGTTTCAGTTGCTTATTTTAGACACTGGAGGGTTATAGTAAATGGATTGGAACCACTCAGATAGGAGGACCTTTGTTCACTTGATGTGTGTCTGAGGTGCATGTGTGGATTATATATACTCTTTACTTATTCATTGTCCTATGGAGCCACCCAAGAGCGAACAAGGTGTGACACAATGTGTTCTGCAGTAAATGTCAGCAGTAAATGGGTTAGCTTTAGTTTAAGCTACTTTAATACTCTGCGATACCTTCGTATTTAAATATGCATTACCCTTAATCATGACCGTTAACAGTAGTGATCAGTCCTGTTTATGAAAGCAACAGTGAGAGTAAAGACAGGAAGTGTGTGTGAAGCAAGAGCAATGGTGGGCACTGTGGCTTCAACATGCAGAAAACAAAAACACCACATACAGAGGAAATCCAGACCAACAGTTTGAAAAGTCATTCAGTGCAAAGTAAAAAAACAACACAGCATCCTTTGCTTAGCACCACAGATCTTTCTAAAAGCCAAACGAATACAACATGCTGTCTGTGTAGGCTTTTCGAAAATGTAATCTTAATGCCACTCGAGGCAGGTCGACTGTAGATGTAAACCTCACATCCTGTCTGCCAGCCGACAAGGAAGTTTTATGCTCTGAAAAACTGCGGTGCAGGAATTGTATGAACTTATGTTGTGCCTCATCAATCCATTTAGCAACCATCTGTCTGTCTCATGGATGGGTACACAGCCTGGGCTTTATCTAATGGGGGTTTTAAGCAGAATGACATAGAACAGAAAAATGTCTTAACAGTACAAACTGAACCTGCCCCTCTTGTGCATTATTCATATACAGTAAAATCATGGCTACAGAAGCCAAAACATTTCACATCAACTAGATTTTAATACAAACTTACAGTGGAACCTCACAGTCCTCCATGTAAATATGTTGGCTATATGTGAAGGGCGACATCTCAAACATGCATAATTCAAAGATCTTGGAATGAGCAGGATAGTGTTTTTTTCTTTTTTAATTGTTAGATGATGTTGCATCAGAATTACCAGCCTATAGATAACAAATCAGGCTAAAGAAAGAGAGGGAACATCACTCGATCTATCTATTAAGAAACCATCCAACCCCCACCCTCCCAAAATCCTCTCTGCTTGACATAAATAATAAATCAGCACTGTCACGACAGCAATTGGCTGTATAGACCTCACGCGACCCAGATACCGCTGTCCTGTGTGCTTGGTCTAGAGCCAACCTGATGAAGAGTAGTTCATATGGGTTTTATTTGGATAGAAACATGTCAGTATTACACAAACCAGTACAACAACATCATCATTGTGTTATTGGACTGTCAAACTGCTGCACATATTTCATGTGAATTAATATGTGGTAAATAAAATCATGTGTATTTTGTGCGTTCGTCATCTCCACTGTATGACTTCATTTATTTTCACTTGATAGAAGAATGTAGATGTATAATAACCTGAAAACAGGAGAGGAAACTGAGGGTTGGACCCCTGAAACACAGTAGGAGGAAGGCAAGGAAGTGTGTGTTTTGTGTGTGGCGGTGAAACAGATATTGTTGCCTTGCTTTGCCAATGGTTTGTGGCTTTGATTAAACTGTATTGCAGAGCATACATGTGATGTTGAGGTAAAGTCACTCTTCCTGTATATATATTCTCAGTGAATTGGTATATTAACCAGTCTTTTCAGTTGTGTTGCTGTAGGTACAGTGGAAACACATATACGCACACCCACACATACACATAACTTATTTGTGTCATTGTTGCACACTGTGCCCTCCATTTCATATCACTCATGTCACTCTATCTGACCCCCTTTCCCCGTAGAAAGAGGCATCATCATAGCTGTTAATCCAGAGGGATCGAGTGAGGGCTGTTTGGACAGTGTTTACACCTAAAAACACAGAAAAGTGTGCATTCTCAAGCTAACAAGCGAGCAAGAAAAAATGGTTAGAATAGGCCAAACAGGGGTGGTGTTTGGCTCGGTTGGTGGAGCAGCCGCCCCATGTGCTGGGGCTCGGTCCTTGCTGCGGGAGCCCAGGGTTCAGGTCCGGCCTGTGCCTCTTTCCCGTGTGTCGTTCCCCATCTCTCTCTCCCCACATTTCCTGTCGCTCTTCAGCTGTCTCTATCAGAATGGAGCTTGAAAAGGCCAAAAAAATAATCTTAAAAAAAAAAAAAAAAAAAAGAATAGGCCAAACATATACATGAGAGACAGGGAATGTTTTTGATATTTTTAAATGGCTATTATAGTGTCTGTTTTTCCAGGAATGTAGTCTGCCTTCATTGATATAAACCTGAACAAAATATTAAAACACTTCTCAGTATAAAACAATCCAAATGAACAGCACAACAACCTACAACCTCCCTTTAGTTTCAACAAAAAAACATAACCTTGCAGGTTAGGATTTGTTTCTACATTAGTTCTAATTAGGTGTACAATGGCAACAGAGGGTAACATGCAGCAAAGAGGTTTAAAACGGTGAAACATTTTGTGTTTTTAAAGACTTTTATGTGATTGGACATACGGTAGAGAAGAAGAATTTAATGCAAAGGAAATATAAGAAGCTGCCATCTACAGTTTGCTTCAAATATGCTATTGAAGTGATTTCACGGAACACTTACAGTTCATATTGTATAAAGGCAATCAAGAGCAAATCTGGTCCCTCACTCACCCAAGGTTGATTTGCCTGTCATCAGACATTGCTGCATCTTCACATCTTTTATGATTCTGAATATAATAAACTTTATTTAGCCCAGGTGACGCAGTCTGAGGTTAATCCTCATAGCATTCAAAGCTTGTTGTTCTTTGTCTTTTCAGGTGATTTGTGTGGATAAGAGATCCAGGCATCTACAGTCAAAGGGGAGCTGTGTCTATTTTTAAATCAAGGCCAGGTAAGATTATTTTACATTCGTATAAAGTGTGTGTCAGCTTTGGTGAAATGAAAAAAAAAAAAGAGGATCTCATTAAATCACGAGTCACAATGAAACTAATACAAGCGTCATGGAGTCATGAAGAAATTAGTCACAAATATGGAAATGAGATGTTCCATATTTGTGACTCAGTGCTTCAAAAACGTCTGTTAATGAGACAATCAAAAGCTGCTGCCGCTGGTCATATATGACTCTACGTGACTTTACAATTAAAGCTATACCTTCAACATTTAATCTTTCTATAGAGTCAGTCTTTTTTCACAGTGGTATTTCGTTATGAAACTGCAACGATTTTCAGACTTATTCATGAACAAAACCTTTCAGGTACCTGTAACCATAAAAAAATGAAATATTCCATTATTAAGGGACAGCCACTTACTCCTCTCTCATCACTCGATCAAATTTCAACGCTCATCTCCTCCCACTGCCTGCATTGCCGTTCTGTGTTAACTCAGGAGAAGGGAGTGTGTGTGAACGCCTTTGCAATTTCACACACGAGAGAAGAAGACAACAGGACTTCAGAGTGCCCCAAAAGCCCATTTTTACATCTCAGTGAGCCGGAGAGGAGACCCCCCATGCCGCCACCACCACCACCACACGGCCGAGTTCTGCAGAGGGAGAAAAAACAGCGAAGCACGTTTATCTTTCCACACAATTACAGTTTCACTTTGAAAGGCTCTGAGCTGAAACTCCAACACACTGGACTGCCTGCTGCCTGGCAGCTTACAAAGAGAATAATGTTTGATTTATTTCTTCCTCGCCTATCTTCCCTCTGTGTCTTGGCCTACCATTTCGTCATCTACACTCAGACAAGCTGAGATGAAAAGCTGTTCGGCTTTCAAATGGCTATGTAGCATTTAACAACACTAGGCTGCTACTGTAGACTACTGTTTTATTTTGACACACGAGAGGTTTGAAATAGCTGCATTTTGTTTAAAATTGGATGCTATTGGTGCAGAGCAGTCATCGTTGCTGATGTTTGTGTGAATTACAATTCCAGAAAACATTTGAGATGACTGCTTTGAAACTCACGACAGTTTTTATTCAGTCAAGTTCAATATGTCTGTTTTCCATCTACACTGACACTAAGGTTTAAACTGAGACACTAATACCACTGAGCCTGGGAAAGATGACTTTGGTGAGAAAAAAAATACTGTGATGCAACATTCCTCATCATCTGGTTCCTTTGTTTGTGTGTATTTGTGTGTGAGACACAGAGACACTTGTGGGTGCACCCTGGATGTCTGAGTCATAATCTGGACCTTTTCCATGTTATTTTGGTCCTAAGGCACTTTGTGATACCTGCAGCGGCTTTGCACCCACTTGTGAACGAATGCATGTGCGCGCGCACACACACACACACACACACACACACACACACACACACACACACACACACTCTCACACATACACATAGACATCTTGCCTTAACGGTCACACCTATGCCCAGCAGCATCTTGGCAGCAGGTGTTTGAGAGGACATACAGCCAAGCTTTGAGTCAGTGTCTGTCTCTTTTTCTGATTATGTATAATTTTCATTTTCCCACCTACATCATCTATTACCATCAAAGAAGGGGGATCTCTTTTTGAATTTTCCTTTTTCTTAAGACGGGCCTTCCATCATTTCCTTTATTTCCAAAGTTTTTTGGCTCCTCCTGCTTGTCCTCTTAGAGAGTTTGGGTTGGGTCTGTTTCTGTTGTGGATTTGTAAAACCCATTAAGACATTGTATGTTTTGACATGATGTGACTTGACTTGACTCACCAGTCTGTGTGGTAATGATGTCTGCCTTGGGAAACAAGTGTATAATTGGCAAATATTTGTTAACATAAAAAACAGAACCATTGATACCAGCGTATAGAATTTTCTTTCTTCCTTTTGTTTCTTTAAATCTTGTTTTCTTCAGCCCCCTTCCTGTAAAGAAAAATACTGCTCCGTGATTACAAGGTGGTGATCTTCACTAAACACAGGCCTGGAAAAAACTATCCATTTTCTTCAACTACAATACAAGCTGATTAATCAATGCCGAGCCCTGATTCACTCTACAATTGTCTAAAAATATTAACGGGTTCCAATTTGTTATTTCTGAGAATAGGCAGAAGAAAGGGACAAAAGATTTCAGTCTTTGCATCTGAGCTACACTCGCAACAAACGCATACACACCCACAGAAACCTCCGCTCAACTTTTTGTGCCCTCTCTTTTCAAGAGTCCTTCTATGACTGTCCCCTTTCATTGTTCAGCAGTAGCCTCTCTCAGTTAGTCAGTTAGTTACACAGCCCGTCTGCTCTGTAATTTTCAGGTGTGTATGAGTCACTGCACTGGAGCAGATTCATAGTCACACTGTGTCCATACCGGCACAGCTGTGCTGCTAGACAACAACCTGTAGCAGCCAGACACATTTTAAACAAGCACGAGAAGCACTATGGTTTACATATTTTTAAATGACCAGCGCAGCAATAATAATGACGGCCTTATGACATTGCACTCTTTAGTGAATTAATCCATAAATATTGTCATTTATTCCTTCTTCTTTTAATTTCATAAAACTGAACTGATATGCAATCCATAGGGGGCTTCTCGGAAAAGGACTGTGTAATTTGGCTTTAATTATGGGGAAAATTGACATGGTGTTCAGTTGGTACACTTGAGTTAATTATTTCCAATTGATTGCTTGCGAAGCCTGGAGTTTCATAGCCAGTGCACAGCAAGTCAGTTGAACATGTAAAAGTGGCGTCCACAGACAAACAAACAGTTCAACACATGAATAATCAATTAATCATGAATGATATTGACTCATTATAATTGGAGCAGCTCTTCAATTAATAACTGCTTATAAAACAACTATAAACAGTCGGCACAGCATGACATTGAAATCAGACATCCAAAACTGTTGATAACACGAGTCCCTGGGCCCGTCACAATTACTTAACCTCGCAAGCATCAGCATGACATCATGGTAACTTGCGCCACTGTCTATCACTGTGACACAGGTCCACATAATATCATGAAGTCATAATTACCTCACTCTTCATTACTTATTCAGGCAAACACAATGACATCGTCATGATGTAATCTTCATAGAAGCCTTTCTTCTACTGTTTTTATTTACTGTATATTTTAGTATAGTACTGATGATGATGATGATGATGATGATGATGATGATGATGATAACAACAACACATCTGATTAATTTTTTCCAAAGTACTGCTTGTCCAGTACTTCACAGAACCTCCGAGAAGTACCAGCACCAGCACAAGTCGCATCTTCATCAAGTCTATCTTGAAACAGCGCAGTTGTTGGCCACTGTAGTCATTCCTCTAATGTAAGTCGAAATCTGTTTCACAAGCTTCAGCAGTCTCGAGTTAGTCAAATTAAGTAAGCATCATCTGAAGTTACAGTCTTTTCAGCACCAAATTGCCTCAGGAGACAATTGCCTATTAAATTCACTCTCCAATTACCAGATTTGTAACTCTAATATCAAACGCTTGTTAGGATACTGCAACAACACTTTCATGGTTCGGTAATGTCATGCTCATGGTCCCAAACACTATTATCAGTAAGATGCAAATAAGTCCCTCTGTTAACTGTTTCCAGTTGACTGGGCCAACAGACAATCTTGGTGGTACTTTGCCGCATTGAGCAGTAATGCCACATATTTACCTCAGGAATCGACCTCATTTAGACACTGCTAAAGGTTACTGAGTATCTGTCAGTGTAATTGGTCCTCTGTGACTGCAGAGAGGCAGACTATGCCGCAATCATTCGTTTTAATTCCCAGTCTCCCTAACATACAGTATAATCCTCTCTCCCCTCAATTTGTTCTCTAACTCTTTCTTTCGCTGGTTTTCACACTTTCACTGTTTTTCCTCATTCTCCCCAACTCTCATTAAAGAGTACTACACAGTCCTCAGAGGTGGAAGAGAAAGGCACGCTGCAAGTAGTTATCTGAGTGTGATTTCTGAGGCATCTTCGGCTTATAGTGGAGGGCAGTGCAGTGTTACAACTCTGTGACTTCTACTGTTGTGCCATAAACAAAAGTAGAAGGAAATGAATCTTTCTTTTTCTCTCTTGTATCATTTAGGAGGAGTAAAATGGAGTTTTGCTTTTATGATCAGCTTGTCAATGTTATGCACATCTGTCATTTGGTATTTTGTGGATTTGAGTCTAATTGGAAGAGCTTTGAAAAGAATGGGGAAGCACTGGTCTACATTATGTTGGAGACATAAAGTTTTGTACTTATTTTTTTGATATTTGCAATGAAGCAAAAAAAGTTGAACAAGCTTAAATTATTTCCCAAGCACAGAATAAAGCCCTCATGGGAAGGTTAATATATATATTCATGCTCTCTCAGTTGCACAATTCACAATCTCTTTTGACAGTGAAATAGTTTAATTATTGTCCACCCAAGGTGATCGTTTATCTTTTCTAATAATACACCAGTTGAGGCAACGCTTGCGAGCTTTGAGATAATTTTACAGTATGCCTTTTTAACATGATCTCCAACACAAAACTGAAAGGTCTTTTTAGTATTATAAAAATATTCCCACAACACAAGCCTGTGCAGTATGTAAGTCTGCAAATGTTAGACCCACATATGCTCGCGGACACCTGGCTGTGAAATGGAAATGGCATTTGAGTTTTTACTTTTGAGTTTCTGCCTGTTCGACTTCAAACACTTTAGTGTTTAAAGCCAAACCAAAGCCCACACTGGGATGTCATGCTACTCAAATATGCCCATCTGAACAACTCATAAGCAGGATTAGAGAGACTGTAGTGCTGCAGTGTAGACTGTAGTGCTACAACAAAGCGCCCCAATCTTTGTTAAAGGGTCAGTTCACCTATATCGAAATATCAGTAAATGTCTCAGACAACTCGAGGCACTGAGGTATCTCTTAAAATTACTGATACAATTGGCAGTCTGTTTCTGCAGTAATAATTGCATTTGAAAACTCAACAGTAATGTATTGGATACCGTTCACAGCAAGGTTGTGGGAAGGGAAGGAATCAATCGTCCTGTTCTTTCTCTCTCTTCCTCTCACACATACACAAGCACTCACAGAAACATGACTGTACAAGTACTTATCTCCATGGTGATACAAAGTGTGGTCTAGAAGAGAGAGGTAGTGCACCATTATGGACAAACCAGTAGACAAACACTCAAACAAACTGAGAACCTTTCCTCCAGCTTTTTCATCAGTGGCTGTTTGAGGCAACAGCTATCACATCATTTGGCCCAAATCTGCCTGTGCACATGAAAACTGTACACCCATTGGTTTTCACATATGGAAATGTTGATTTTGTACTTATTGTTCTGTCTTACATTACTATCCTGAACCTTTTGAGGGGAGTTCCAGATTGTATGGGCTATCCAAGAGCTGTCCAATATCTTTGACAGATAGGTCAAGTTCATCATGGCTCCTTTGATGTCATGAAGGAAAATCTTAAACAAGTAAGACACTCCCTTGGTGATGGCAGCAAGAATTAAATCCTGAAGCATCTGTAATTTTACTTGTTTAGGTATTTAGCTGACACGGGTCCCCCAAATGACGTAGAAATACTCAACAAGAATAAATTTTACAGCTTCCTTAAAATAGTGCTCCAACAATTTAGCATGGCACATCAGACCTTTTTTTTAAGCTTGTAGTAGACGTGCTTAAAAAAAGGTCATGATCAGTGCAGCAGCAACATTTATTCTCCGTTATGGGTCAAATGCCAAAAATACTCACTTCTGCAATTCCCTTACGCAACTCTATTACATCTTTACACTCAACCCTTGCTGCCTGGTAAATGCCCACGTATAATCCAAATGCCTCCCCGTTTGTAACAAAAGCTTTTAAAAAAATGCATCCTCTGAGCACAAGCTGAGAAGCCCTGATGACATTACGAGTGTTATTTTGGTTCTCTACAGAGCCAGAGGAGACATCTTTCTCAATATTCACAGGCTGTGTTTTATTCCCCATGACTAATAAACTGATCTCGTTGTGTAAAATTGTTAAACTTTCCCTTTGAGGAAAATGTGAATCGAATCATTAGCTATGACTGGTCAAATATGTAACACTGCAGTAAAATGGGGTGGTTTCTCAAAGCTATAGACTACCCTGACTCTCAAACATAACCTCATTATTATTATTGTTTGTTCTTATTGATTGTCTGTGATGTGAACATGAGATTGCAGTCCTTTTTGTTCTGCAGTCTACTGAATACACATTTTCCCATTGCTGACTCTTGGACCTTGGAGTATCTGAAATTTTGGCAAGATTTAGTACTAATAAACCCATGATGTTGATGTTCTCTCTCTTGATTTTTACCTATCCCCTTTCTCTCCCTGTGCTAGTCTTTTCAGTTGGTGAGTTGGTCCCATCCAGACTGAATTGAGCTCTCTCCTAGCATGGTTGCAATGCAGACTGCTTTGTAGAGACCACAGTTGTGAAAGTTCACCATCAACACATTTCTTTTCATCAAGCTTCAGCCCTGTGAAGGTACAGCATCTCTGCTGTTGTTTTTATCAAAAAGAATGCAAATTTAATGCCTTGATCTTCTTAATTGTGGCCATTCCTTTATTGGAGGCCATTGATTCAAAATCTTTTGTTTACTATTAATTGTTCAGTACTGAGACCTATTCATGTATTCTTTTCCTTTGCTCTTTTACAGCACCAAATGTGTCCGTGAGACCCGTCACTTCACTCCATGGGCATTATGTTAACCCTAATCTAAACTCATTAGCAACCCTACCTTTCCCTCCCATCTCCCCTCCCCATTCCCCATCCCATCTCCATCATGACCAGTCTGAAGCGTTCTCAGACAGAGCGCTCGGTTGGGGGCTCAGTGCCGGCTACTGATGAGTTTTATACCCGCCGCCTGCGACTGCCCAATGGAGGGGCACCACCACCCCGCAGTGAGAGTGCCCACATCTCCTCTTCCTCCACCACCGGCACCAACCCTGGCGTCCCCAAAATGGGGGTACGGGCTCGTGTGGCTGATTGGCCCCCGCGGAAAGATGGGGGAGGAGGTGGTGTTTGGCATATCACTGTGGAAACTGATTCACCCAGCTCTACCAACACCACCAGCTCTTCAGGATCAGGAAGTGGAGATAGAGAAAGACTTGGAGGAGGGGGAGGAGGAGGAGGTGGAGGTGGAGGAGGTGGTGGTAGTGGTAGTGGTGGCAGCGGAGGAGGTGGGGTGTCAGCCGTCACAGCCCACAGCAATCTGTCAGCTAAGCTGGGCCACCTGATAAGCCCACAGGACTCATCCATGCTGCGCAACATCCACAACACACTAAAGAGCAAGATGCAGAGCAAGGGAAAGGACAACCGCTTCCTGTCACCAGATGGCTATCTGGGATCACCTCGCAAAGGCATGAGGCGTATCCGCCAGCGCAGTAACAGTGACATAACCATCAGTGAGCTGGATGGGGATGGCAACGAGGGTTGGTCCTTCTCCGGATGGACACCCATGCACCGTGAGTACGGCAGCACTTCGTCCATAGATAAACATGGAGTGTCAGGAGAGAGCTTTTTTGACATGCTAAAGGGATACCAGTCCTCTGAGGCTCCCGATCAGCGAAGCCCAGCTCCAGAGAGGTTAACAGAGCTACTTACCGTGGCCCCGATAAAACAGGCTGCTCTGGACCTGCCAGATGGACCTTTAGGTCCAGCCAGAGGTAGTCCTGCCAGTCGCCTGAAGGAACGAGAAAAGCACTTGAAGAGGAGGTCAAAGTCAGAGACAGGTGGAGAGTCTATATTCCGTAAGCTGCGTAGTGTGAAGGTGGAGGGTGACACATCAAGGGCAGGCTCAGATGCTGAAGATGGGGGGAAAGGGGATGAAAGTGGCCCACCTCCCAAACCTTGGTTGTGCCAAAAAGGCTTTTCCCATTTTGATATCCAGTCTCTACTCTTTGACCTCAATGAGGCAGTCCAAAGTCGGCAATCTGGGTCCAAACGCAAGAATACTACAACCGGCGCTTCGGCGGCGGCTGCCGCCTCAGCTTCGGCCACATCCTCCCTCTCTTCCAATCAGAGCGGAGTGTATGGGTCACCCTGTGGCTCACAAGAGGAGCTGAGCAAGGAGGGAACAGGAGGACACAGTACCAACCCCGCCTTGGACCCTGGTGATGACAAGAGCAATGACCTGGTGCTCAGCTGCCCTTGTTTCAGGAATGAGATTGGTGGAGAGGGTGAGAGGAACATCTCTCCTGCTAAACAGGTAGGTTTTGTGAAATAATAGGATGATTAGACCACTTAAAACTTGATAACTGCGGGTTGAAGATGTGCTAAAGATTAAATATATAATCATGGTTGTCAGCTTACTCCCTTTTAACGTTTCGTTGTCTTCCATCCTGCAGCAGGGCAGCATAGGTAGTGGTGGGAGCTCAAGCAATTCTTCTGGCAGTACAGAGGAAGGACCTTTGGATGCCACCCTCACTACTCATTTTACCAATGCTGGTGTGGCTGTGTTGGAGGCGTCCAAGGACGGGCCAAGCCAGCATGCTGACAGATCCAAACGATACATTGTGGAACACGTTGACCTCGGCGCCTATTACTACCGAAAGTACTTCTACCTCAGAGGTGAACAAAATAGTAAAATATGAGTATGTGCTTAGATTCTGTTCTGATTTTGTTCGTGTTTTCATTTCCAGTGTGGAAGTTTTCTGTCCTAAATGCCGTTGGCTGTTTACTGTACATTTAAATATTATTTTAAAAATATACCCATTATTGGCAGAGAAGATGTCTTTTTCTACCTACAGCCAAGCCTCGGCTGTTTTAGACCATTTGCACAATATTCATTATTCAAGCAATTGCTGCATTCTGCATGTCACTACGAGTGAGAGAAAAGTTGGCAAGCGGAGGATGAAGCATTAGTGAAGTAATTATTTACATACAGGGGTTACTTTTGTGTCACGTTTTTACATTTTTGCCACATTTGATCAATAAAGTTGAGTTTAAAATGGCTTAAGTGGCAAAGTTGTCCTTTGAATTCCCAAGTTCTTTCCTTTCTGTAATTTTACCCTTCTGTCTTTCATCCCCTTATGTCCATCCCTGCTTTTACATCCCATTCCTCCTCACCCCTAGAACACTGGAACTACCTGGGGGTAGATGAGAACCTTGGCCCAGTGGCAGTGAGTCTGAGGAGGGAGAAGTTGGATGAACACAAGGAGCATGGGCAGCAGTACAACTACAGGGTCATCTTCAGAACTAGTGAGGTACATTGAAATGAGTTATTTTTGTGTTATATTATTTGTTTTTAATGTATCTGTCCATTCAACAGGATGTCCTGTGGTTGTAGCTCTTCTCTCCGGAGCCATGAATGTTCATGTTCACAAATGTGTCAACATTTAGTACACTCTGTACTGAGCGATGTAACTGAGAAACACCTCCTCAAATTATTGCGTTTTTGATTGAATTTGTAATGTGTTTTTTTCACAATGGTTTATCCACAATGCTCAATCTGCCGTTTGATTCGACATCTTTTGTAAATCCCTGTAGCTTTGCTGCCATCTCCTCCTATAGACACGCCAGAGCCAGGGATCCATGTCCTCATTCTCTGAGCTGAACGCCCACCTACCATCTTTGTCAGCCTTCATCTGTGAAGGACTGAGCTGTGCCATTTTGCAGCTAAATGAGACAAAAATAGCGCCAAAGGTATTTGAGTAGAGGAGGAAAAGCATTGCTCTCGTATTGAAGCGCTCCATGAGTAATAGCCCCTCCAATCTCTTGGGATGATGCACGACCTACTGTGCTGTGTTTCCCTCTATTTTTTTCCCCTTCTCTTGCCGCCCTCTCTCCCCTCTAATTGCTATTTTCAGAGCAGTGAGTTGGGAAGGTATAGATATATATGTGTGTGTGTGTCTGTGTGGGAGTGAGTGGGATGCACTGATGTTGAGGGGATAAGTCCAGTGTCCACTGAGGACAACAACATGTCCTCTCTTCAGTGAGAGTGCTTCTCTTCAGAGGATTTATACAAAGCCTTGGAAGTCTGGAAAATGCTTAATTTGACCAGTTATGTTGTGTTATGCTTGATTTTCCACATAATCTTTTAATATTTGAAATGAAATGACCCATTGTTATATCTGTTTGTTGTCTCCTGGCGTGTTCACTCATCATTCATTGTTGCATAAGTCTGTTGATCCCTTACTCTAGAAATTAGCAAGCGTTAAATAATCCTGATCAAAACATACAGTTAAAGTTGATAGGAGAGATAATAGGTGGCAATATGCACTTTTTTTTTTGCACTTGCATTTATATTGACAATTTAGATGTGCTTAAAAGTGCCTTGAAAGTGCTTGAATTTTACTCTTAAAATACTGTATGGACCCCGTCTTCCGTTCGTTTAACCTTTGGGCTATTTGCACCGACATTGCATTAGTGATTCTTGACAGCAATGGGATCCCTACAGATATTTTTATAGATAGCTGTGTTTATTTGTTCACGATGGATATTCAGGTCCTGGTCCTTCTACAGTTCTTGATTTATTTATGGATGTCCTCCTCGTGTTTGTTTTTGTCAAGGACTCTTAAAAGTCTTCATAGTGGAAATGATAAACCAACACGGATTCTTTTTTTTTCTCGCTTAGCCGGACAGGCCTCTGCAGTTTTGTTTTCTAGTGCAGAAAACACTTCTGTTCAGAATCTATTTTTTAGCCTGGATTTTGGAGAACAAAAAAAAGAATGATTTCATGAGTGATCCTGAGCCCATGATGCAGCAATGGCCATGATTATCCTTTGAAAAGAGCTCTCATGCTGCACATTTAATTTAATTGCACAGGCCGTTAGACCTCATCACAGGGTTCTTTGCAGTTTTCCAAACATAGACTTGCTCTACTGATCTGGTGAAGGCTGGGCAGCTAGTTTTGCTTTTGTTGTTGCCGTTTAGAGGGAGATTTTAAAAGAACCAACACACTGCACGGAACAGAAAGGGAGGGACCCAGACTGTTCTGTTACTGTTGATGGAGCAACTGTATTACTGCAGTGTAATATGCTCTAATAATAAGATAAAATCTTGTTTGTGAATCCTACTGGGAAGTGTTTCAGGATATTAAACACACACATTGTATTCAGTAATTGTTACAAGTAATATTTCATGCTCTACTGATCAATGGAGAAAAAATTTAGAATTGTATTTTGGATTACTTACACAACAGCACACATTTTTGTATGATTTTTTTTTTTATCTTTATGATTTCGATAGTTAATGATGGACCCACAGACAGTGCAGGTGACGAAAATATAATGATTAACTCAAGTTCTTTGGATGAGTTAGGCAACAGTATGTCAAATTGTAATTTATTTTATGTGTAACAGTTAGTTGGTAAGTCATTTCCAGTTCCACAGCAGAGGACTTTTGTTTTTGACTGATTTGATTTTCTTATTCAAACTCAAAAAATCCTCAGTCCAGTTTTCCTTTTTCTTCTCCCAGCTGAATACCCTGAGGGGCTCCATCCTGGAAGATGCGGTACCTTCCACATCGAAGCATGGTCTGGCTCGCGGCCTGCCCCTCAAAGAGGTGCTGGAGTACCTGGTGCCCGAACTCAATGTCCACTGCCTGCGCCTGGCACTCAACACACCTAAGGTCACTGAGCAGCTGATGAAGCTGGATGAGCAGGGGGTAAGGAGACACAGTGAGGAAACTGATTTGAGCTGGCTGACTTTGAAAAATGTCTTTGTTTGTATTGGAAGAAAACTTTTTTACTGTTTTAATTAATTTAGTAAAAAGACAGTGTTACTTAGACTTCATACTGTCATCATCATTCCTCATAAATATGATATATTTAGCATAACTGATCATTCTTTGAACTAATGACAATCGTTTCTCAGAAATGATCCTGTCCAGCACATTATGTTCATCTTATATTTTATGAATCATCTCATATGTAGGTGTGTTTTCACAAAAGGGGGGATGTCTCATCATGGAGCAGAATGAGTTATTATTTATTTATTTATTTATTTATTTGCGTTATTTATCCATTCACTCACAGAGACTATTCTGCATCTCCATTCTACATTTAATAAAAAACTCCCTCGCATATTGGCCACCACACACACATAACCTCGACCTTAAAAAGGAGAAAAATACAAACCAAACTCTTTGATACTCGTGCTCCCTGATGTAATCATCAAAAGCTCAACCTCTGAAAATGTCAGCATGATTTATCTGGAAAATGGCATCATGATCACTGCAGAACAACCCAAGGTGGTTATTCTTAAAATGCCAGCATGGAGTCTCCCTCAAATGTCAACATGGTTGCTCTAACATGATTTCTACACAGCAGTATATATACATGTGTATCCCCTTTTCATTGCAACGGTCTCTGGCTCTCTCCATAGTTGAGTTTCCAGCGGAAAGTTGGAGTGATGTACTGCATGGCAGGCCAGAGCAGCGAAGAGGAGATGTACAACAACGAATCAGCTGGCCCTGCGCTGGAGGAATTCCTTCATCTGCTGGGAGAGAGGGTTCGACTCAAAGGCTTCACCAAGTACCGGGCCCAGCTGGACACGAAGAGTACGTACATGAACAGAAATTACAGGTTTTCCTACAAGTACAGTGGAAAAGCCTCCAGATGCTATTACACTGACACTAATTCACAGCAGCAGTGTAAACAGTGATTAACACACAAAGTAGAAGTTCTCATTGATTAAAGATGTCTTGTGTTCAGTCACCCTGCAGGCATTTGATGGATCGGATCTTGCAGGAGGTGGTCGGACCAACATGGCATAATAATTTAATCAGTAATTGTTTGGGAATGAGATCAGAAAGACCTTTACCGTACTATGTAACAATGATGTGTAAAAACGATTGCATAACCAGTAAGGGAAAATGTGTGAAGTGGCAACATATCACAGCAGCAAATGGTATCAGCCCAGAGGTCCAAAGAATTTCAGAAATTAGGAAAAATTATATCACGGTGTGAGTTTCTACTCACCAACATAGGTATCACCCTTAGGGAGTAACTCCAGAAGACTCTCTTCTTGAAGAGTGTATGGCCTCTGAAGTCACTCATCATAGGTGTTACCCACAAGCCATTGTGGGTGAAGGATAAGGATGTACAGTGTGAGGAGAAAAAAGCAAAGAAGTTAAAACATTTGGCTTTATTTCACCACTTGTCCATTGAAGACTGAAACTCTTACACTCTTTAAAATGTCAAAGTGCACAAAAGCACTGCACATACATTTCAAGGCTAAGTCTGTATGCAGTGTATAACACCCCAGACATTTGAAACACCTTCTCAGTCTGCTTTAATCTATCTGGTTTCTTTTCACTGACTCTTCTGTTTGCTCTCTATGCACTGCCTTAACAATATAAGTTCCTTTAATTCCAGTCCTGTGTCAGATGGCCTTTGGTGTCAGATTATTCTAGTGGATAAACTGATGCGCTATGTGTTCTCTTCCTCTTTCCACCTCTGCATTGAGATGAATGTCTGCTTTCTAAGCCTGTGTTTGATATATAACTCTATAATACTATCCTTATATCAGTTCAGTCATTCCCCATAATCCTCTGTGTGGAGGAAAAACTCCCCCGTCACCTTTTGCAAGACGTATAATACAACCTCGAGTTAGCTTTAGTAGATTAAATACAGCAATACAAAGCAATCCCTATAGGAGGAGTGTAATTAATTGAGGTAATCTAGCTTGGTTAAGTATGGCCTTTTAATCACCTTGTGACTGTTTTGTTGTCTGAATAGAGCACGTCGATACACTGTGGAGGTGGTTATTAACATGCAGTGGCTCTCTTCAGGGCCAGAGCTTGTTAAGAGATCAGAGAACACTTGGCCATCTGATCAGCATCATAAAGATGATGTTTGGCTGTAGTTGTTCATAGTATGGTAGTTTATAATGGGAATTACAAAATGCTGTATATTTTGAATGTTGATTTTTTTCAGTTGCCTTGTTATAAACACATCTCCAAATCTAATAGCAACAGTTGTTTATGTAAAAGAAGAAATTAGTATTTATGTCATTGTGAAGCTACATTTTTAGAATGTTTTTATGCTAGAATATAACTGATTTTCACAAATCTGTGCAGTAACTGAGAAACCAAACAACACCCGAAGAGAGTGGCCTAATGTGTATACTGTATATTTTTGGATTCCAAAGCATGAGAAATTCACACGTAATTGTATCTCCCACAGCTGACTCGACAGGCACCCACTCCCTGTACACCACTTACAAGGATTATGAGATCATGTTCCATGTGTCTACCATGCTGCCCTACACACCCAACAACAAGCAACAGGTATGTTAATTAAAGGGCTCACAGCTCTAACACACTCTTTACGTCCACAAACAAGTTGCACCTTTTTCATTTATAAAGAAAATGGTCATTTAGGTCAGATTGTCATAAAAACATGCACATTTATCTTTCAGTTTGTTCAAGATTGGAATAATTAAAAGCATGCTGTAATTTCATTAAAAGCTTACATTTTAATTTCACTTTGACACTCTTGTCAGCAAGCTACAAAGAAAAATGCTAAAGAGCTCATTTCTATGCTATGTTCAGTAGGAAGCAGATAAATGAAGCCGTCTTCCTGTCAGTTCTGGATTTCTGTGATTTTGTCTCTAGACACGCCTCTGCCTCCATACTTAAACACCTAGATTTAGTTTTATTGGCAGTGACAGTTATTCTATTCATCATTGCATCTTAAAGAAAAAAAAACAGTTGGACACCTCTAACAGAGAGATGTGACAGTGATTTATTTTTTACTAATAAAGCCCTTAATGGCAACTTGCCCTTATTAATTACCTCTTTACTAAATTGTCCCATAGTTGTCATTGACTTGTTCAAGTGATTGACTAACACTCAGAGTCCTGTATGCAGGCACTAAATTTGGGAAATGGCTTCCAGTTTTTGTGCTGCACATACTTTTGCAAGACACATTAAAGTATGCTCTTACTACTTACTTATGGGTAGGTTTAAAACCGTTGTTATAAACTGTTCAGCTCTTGAATGTGTTCTGTTGTTGTCTGATTGTTTCATGGTTCATTATTTCTGTGTGGATTTATTCTTTTGTACTGTCGGTAGTATCAAAAATGAGGACATGCCGTCAGTGATTTTTATTTATTTTTTTTAATGATTATTTTATGAGACTTATCTTAAGGTTGGATGAATAAATGAATAAACATAATCTGAAGAAGTTGCAGTTGTCTAGATAATGTAATAGTCAAAGCACTCTTCTACAGAACTTTTAAGATTTCTTTAATTTTCACAGTGTCATGTACATTTTAATTGTACTGTTTCAAGTTTTGCACTGTTCTTCTGTATTTTCTACAAACCTAATTTAATATAACTCCGTATGTAACTCTTGTTTCTCCGGCTGTCTTTGTGCTTTTCCAGTTACTGCGGAAACGGCATATTGGGAACGATATCGTCACAATTGTGTTCCAGGAGCCCGGGGCTCTCCCTTTCACCCCCAAAAACATTCGCTCACACTTTCAGCACGTCTTTGTGATTGTGCGTGCTCATAACCCGTGCTCCGACAACAGCTCCTACAGGTGAGATATACTTACCCATTTTCTTCTGTTGTATTTAGGGTTGTTTGCTACTCTGTTGGGCTTTAAGCTGTCCTATAGTTTGTCAGAGCAGAGTCAGCCTAGAAGATCTATCTCCTTTGCTGCTGGCTTATATTACATGAAAGAAATGTGGTGTCACAGGACATCATAATGGAAGATGGTGAACTTAAGTTAATAGTTGATTCCACAAGTTTGGAGAGTGTGTGCGACTGAAAAACAGAATAAAGGAATGCCTAATATCAAAGTAATTCTTCATCAAGGCTAACAATGTCATTCAGTGACTCATGCTGTTCATTTGATAAAATGGTAAAATGGAATTAGAAAGACAGGTAGGCAGTTTTTATGGTATTTTAATCACCAGCACTGTTACCAGAAAAAATGTCACGTATGAGTGTTTGTTTTTTAATCGTTTATCCCAACTAGTTACTAAAGAGTTGCTTTATGATGCGTCATCTCATCATAGATAGATAATTTGGACGTTGTTTTACCACAATTATGCCCATGACTTTTCCTTATGAATCACTTTCCATCACTGCTGAAATAATAACGTTCTTATCCGTTGCTTCAAAAAGTTGTACATCCCTCATTGCCTTTGCACTTCCATTACTCCACCACAGAGTAGGCTGTAAGTGTTGAGAGCCCTCTCTACGGCTCACAAGTTATTACCAGATTGTCAGAGATGTGTAATATGAAATACAAAGTGCCAACGCAGAGTCATTTTTAAGAAATGATGAATATTTAGCCTTTCCTATTTCCTGTTTGAAACTCTTGAGCCGTGAAGGACGTTTCATTCTCTGTTTATTTGGGCCTCTGTCTTGTTATCTAGTTTTCTGTCATTCTCTCTCATCTTGCTCTCTGACTCTCTCTCTCTCACTAATGGCTGTTTTAATTGCTGTTTGAGCACATTGTGAGAAGTCCTAATTGTCCCCCATGGGGCTACTTCGTTACTGAGCAACAACACACACGTGCATGCACACACACACATGCACCCACAGAGAGCTATAGAGTGAATATAGAGCAAACACTCTTTACACGTGTCTTCTGCGATTCACAAATGTGAATTAAGTTTTCGGAAGTGAAAACTAATTTTGCACACACTATAGAGGTGAAATGTCAGGTTTCAGGAATAAATTACAATTCAGAGACGCCACAGGGAGTTTGACTATGAGTCATGTATTAAGTAAAGGATGCTTTGAAGCTTTGGTGTGTTTACCCTACGACAGGAAAATACAGCACACTTCACTGTTTTATGTAGTATGGCTCTGCCCTCGAAAGCAGTGGTTCATATTATGCTATGCTATGCTATGCTATGCTATGCTATGCTTTATGTGAGCCTGCTGTTGATGTTGGGAGAGCGAGCATAACCCATAGGTCAGATTCCACTGTTTTCTTGTCTTTTTTTCTCAATAAAAAGATGGATAGACACATAGGTACATAGATAGATGTAGAAGCCTGTATTGCAGATCACAGGATAACTGTACTACTTGCTGATTGATCAGGATGGATTTTTTTGGAGACAATGAATTAACGCATGTAGTACAGGAAAATGAGTTTGCTATCGAAAAATTCAAAAACACAATTATACATTTTCCCCCAACTGTTTGTAGTTTAGTGTTGTTTGTTCTTTATTAAATGCTGTTAGTGTATAATTGTCTGTTAATCCCAACTGCTTAAAAAAACTCTCATATGATGAAGTCCTGATGGCCAAATGCTTTTTAATATGAAGGCTAGTAAACGTAGCCAAGTTTTAGTAGAATAGATGCCAGTGCCGTTTGTTTTGTCACATAGATACATCATTGAGATTATTACACGACCAGACAAAGAAGAATCATGTTGTATGAGGTAATTGTGACTGTATGACTAAGCTGAATGTGGCTCCCAATGGCCTTGACCATGCCTAAATCCCCGATCTCTTACCTTCTATGTCTAGAACAGATCACTGCATGTGGCCAAGCCACTACGCAAACCTAAATACTAAATACTGTAAATGGATCATAAGTAGACAAAAAACATATTATATGTACCTTCCTCACGCCTACACACATACATGCATACAGTACACCTCTGAGCCACCCACTTCAATAGGTATTGACATGTTCCTTTTCTTGCCTTGGCTCAGTGGGCAGCAGGTCGTGGATACTGGAAGAGCGGAGCTGCCCACACACTGGATATTTATAAGACCACAAATCACTGAAACCACAGGAATGTGCTCTTTCATTTTTACTGCCAAACCTCCTGCCACGCGGATCACACAGCAGCCACACAGCCCAGCAATCCCAATTGCACTACACTCTCCTTTCCCTCTCTCTCTATCTGGCTGCCTCATCCTCTTTTCTCACTCGGTTCCTCTATTCTCATTCATTTTTTCTTAATGCTCTCTCTCTTGCTCTCTGGCTTTCATACCTCCATACCCCCCCCCCCATCTCTCCCTCTCTCTCTCTCTCTCTCTCCATCACTTCTCTCTGTCCTGCATGAGTCACAGGTCTTTGGTTGACTGACTCACAGGTGTTTGAGATCAGAACAAGTGCTTTTAGAGCTCCAGTGTGATGTATTGAGTGATGTTTGTAGTGATGGAGAAGAATAAGAATAAAAGGTCACATTTTATTTTAATCATGTATTCAGCCTGCTTATAACCACTTTAGCCGTACCTCTCTGAAATGCCTTTCATGATTCATTTGTCATCTGTAGAAAAGCAGGCAGATATTGCCTTGAGACTATGTCACTTACGTTGTGTATCGCCTGTCAGTTTAAAATTTTGATTATTTACAATAGTAACAATCCTAAAAACAATTCTTTAAGGTGAAAGCTTACAAATAAAAGAACTGCTTTGTTTGGCTGACAAGAAGGCTTTGTTTTGTTGACATTATGCCAAGTATTGTACCTACAGTTTGCAGGGAGAGCAGCTTTCCAGTCAATCCAAAGGCATCAAACCTTTCTTTTGCAGCACACTAACACTCAAACCTGCGCTGTTTGCAAATTACCAATAGTCTGAACTTAAATGCAATATATTTCCATGTTAAGTGGCATTTTAAACTTGCATTAACTGTTTTTTGGACACTTGGGGGCAGCAAAAACAAGCACTGACATATTATCACTTTTTAAGTTGATAAGGTGAAGTTATTAGTAGACGACTGGCTATTTACACATCCAGCACATAGGGAGCAACATTAGAATTCATTTTGGAGTCGTCTTTAGGGGTACCTGATTGTTCCTGAATGTTCGTCTAATATTCACTTGGTTTTGGTTTTGTCTTTGGTCTGCTTAATGCTCTAGTTTTGCTTACCATTATCGTTGTCTCTGTCATTTGGTGTTGGACAAGTACTGCACAGTGGGCTTTGAGCTTTTGCTTTTAAAAAAGTTGCCTGAGAGTGAACCAAAAAAGTAAAGCTGCAAACCAGAAAACCAAAATGGTGAGCTGAAATATGCTATGGAGCTCCATAGAAGAGAGAGGAACAGCAAAGTTTAGTGATAATTTGTTTGTTCTACTCTTTTCACATACACGTAGTCCCCTGATCCATTGTTAGTATAAAAGTATTGATCATAGCGGCTTTAATGAGAACATAAAACACTCTAACTAGAAAGCAGAACATTCAAAAAACTTGCACGCTCTTTGTACTTTATATCAAATGGGCCTTTAAAACGACTGGGGAAGAATATTTCAATCAACCAGCTGATCTAATTACATGTCAGATATATTATGTTTTTATGGCTCCAGAATTACCTAACTGGGGAGGTAAAAACTGTGAAAGTGTGTCAACATATAGGCTAAATTCCACTGGGGACAAATGCAACGCATTACATGTGCACCGCGCCGTCTGAGCTAATCACCGCTGTTCTATTCAGTGTTTCAAACCCCACCGGTACTGCTGTGAAACAATTTAACTACATAGCATATTTACATATTTAGAAGTACATAAACCGAGGAAAATGACCAAATCTGAGCAAGTTAATAAAGTATGGCGGGCAAAATGTTTCTGAAACACTGCCGGTGGGGTTTGAAGTCACCGGGAGAATGGACCAAAACAGCATTGTGGCCTTGACGTGACAGAAAAGTGTTAAAGAGTGCATTTTTATTTTTATTCAACTGTTATTTTTGTAAAGGCAGAAATAAGAGAAATAAGGTTTATTGTAAAGGAGTAGTACAAGTAGTTAAATGAAAACTGACACAACTTTCTACCACAATAGCTGCAGGGATGTTCATGCTAGTGTGTTTGTATGACCCTCCACCTACACACCTTTACACAAGCACTCCTTTCTTCTCCTTTTTGTCCATGAGAGTTCAGTACATATGCCATGTGGGATGTACAAGCAACATTTCGACATACTAACAACTACTGGGGGTATTCCCAGCATTCATTTATCAACATTGTACAAATAAAAGTCTGTGTGTTCACTCTCCAAGGAAATTTCGAGCAGAAAAAAATGTTTCCTCTTTTACCTCTGTCTGCCACAAACAAGGAAAGGTGGGAAATAAGGTGTCAACAATTTGATGGTTATTATAATTGAACACCACACGTCTCCAGTGAGGACGGGGTGTCTCTGAGGTATGTTTAGAAATATGTGGGTGACATATTGACTTTAGTTGCTTATTAGACAAAGCGATTAATCCCGGTGTCAACATGTGTGCTGATGCATGTCAGCAGGGAGGTGTGTGGGATGAGGGTCTGACTTCCAGTGCCACTCTTGTCAGCTGGTAATTATCACCTGATTGAGGATCTGTGATTGAGCTCATTTGGCCAGGAAGAGGTTGAGATTAGGACAGGTGATTCATGCATGTGTGTGTGTATATATATATATATATATATATATATATATATATATATATATATATATATATATATATATATATATATATATATATATATATATATATATATATACAGTGCTATTTTGGTTGTTTAAAAGGTGATTTCAGGGTACTTTTACCCTATTTTTGTCAACCACTTCAGACTGAGACATTCCACAGGTCAGGTTGTAAGTCTGTTTGTCTCACATAACAGGGAAAAAAATGCATTTTTTCCAGCAAGCAATCATTCCCCTGTCTTTTCAGAGTCTCCCACACAGACCTCCTTTTTCAGCCACATTTTCCTTTTCCCTCACTTTTCTGGGGCAAGAGATTTGGAATATGCCTCCTCCCTCATCCTCCTCCTTTACTCTCCTTCCTCTTCTTCCTTTCCATGGCTGCTCTGCTGAGTTCCTGACATACCAGACAGGGCAAACAGCCTCAGATGGCCATTCCAGGGACTTACTGAAAGGAAAAATAGGATGAGGAGAACAGAGGTGGAGAGCAGGGAGAACAGAGAGGTATAGGACATATAAACAGCAGCATTTAGATAGATAAAGATAGCAGACAGTAGACAGCTAATAAAGTCAAGGCTAGGGCCTTTTTTGGTTCCCGTACTTGAATGAGCAGACAGCATGAGGCTCCATATCAAACATAAACTCTGTTGCAGAATCTGGCAGTACTTTTAAATCTTAGGGACATAAATACTTCAAGTTTAAATCTGATGTGACATTTTGAGAAGATTTACTATGTATTAAAACACTGAATCTAAACCAAAAAGCTATGATGTCTGAACAAAATACCCACCCGAAACAGGTCAAATTGTTGGATTGGAACAACTAATTTGTTAACCATCAAATCTCTTTTCTCTCTTTTTCCTCATTTCCTGGCCTGCTCCTCTCCCTGTAGTGTGGCGGTGACTCGTTCCAAAGACGTGCCGTCTTTCGGTCCCCTCATCCCAGAAGGCGTGACCTTTCCCAAGTCTTCTGTGTTCCGGGACTTCCTGCTGGCTAAGGTCATCAATGCAGAAAATGCTGCCCACAAATCGCACAAGTTCCGTGCCATGGCCACCCGAACACGCCAGGAGTACCTTCGTGACTTGGCCGAGCGCCACACCACCAGCACACCCATTGACCCCTCGGGGAAGTTCCCTTTCATCTCACTGGCCCACAAGAAAAAAGAGAAGAGCCGGCCGTATGGGGGGGCAGAGCTGCGCAGCCTGGGGGCGGTGACCTGGCCGGTCCACGCTGAAGATCATGGGACCGGAGGAGAACTGGAGGCCCTTCTGGCCATCTCCAATGACTTTCTCATCCTGTTGGACCAGGAGGCCAAGGCCGTGGTGTTCAACTGTGCCACTAAGGACGTGATTGGATGGACGCTGAGCAGCCCGGCGTCTTTGCGGATTTTCTACGAGCGTGGAGAAAGTGTGTCTCTGAGGAGTATCAGTAATAACACAGAGGATTTCAAGGAGGTGGTCAAACGTCTAGAGGTGAGAAGACACTCACACAATACATTACATATATAATAAGACTGGTGGCTGTGTGTTCACCGTGCTTGGATAATGACATTATAAAACCTATTCTCGTTTGTAATTCGCTTGTTTCATAAGTAGTTATTTGCTATATTTTTACAAACACTGACATTAGTGGATGTTTCTTCCCTCTGCTGTGGTCATGGCAACCACACATTCAGGCTCAAACTAGGTCAGTTGGTGCCAAGTTTCACTTCCAAGAGAACTGCCATAATGCAGTTTGTGAGTGGCAACAAAATTATGTTTTGGTCCCGGTAACCAAATGATGGGTGGCACGACTCACTCTGCCAAATTAGGCCAGACTCCATGTGGAGACACTGAGGAAAACCAAAGAATGGCTGAGGAGACAAACGTCCATTCATGTAGCAGATAGATACTGGGAAACCAAACCAATGGACTAAACTGCTGTTGTCTGCCATTGATCATTTACCTGGCCCACTCAGTCTCTCCTACTATTTACTGTTGGCTGTCAGTCTGCCAGAATGACAACATTTTTGTGTGTACGTGCCAAAGCTGCTGTCTCATTACTGGTCTCATTTTATTGGGGGAGTTTCAGAAAAAAAAAAAAAACCTCTGGACAACATACTCCTACTGGCTCATACACCTACACATGCAGTGAAGTGGTGCTAGCTCTTCCTTAGTTGTTTCCATGGAAACTGGTTAGGAAAAAAAAGGTGTTTTCTTATGTAATCATCAGTGCTTTAGAATGCATTAATTTCCTCAGCCTCTCCCTACCTTCAAACTGTGTATGTGTGTGTGTATGTTTGATGGTTTTTATCATGTATTTATGTAACCTGGATTGAGTCCAGCACGTTTGATTTGCACACATACACATTAACATATCTGAACACACACACACACACATATATATCATTATTTGGCTCAGGACTCAGAAATGCGTCACTTTCAAGTGGCATTTTATGCATCAGACGTTAATCTTCAATCATTTGGACTACCTCTGTGCCAAAGAGAGGAAGGGAAGTTGCCTTGGGCCACCCGCTTTTTGGAGCTCGACTCTCTAGCTCTCTCTTTCTCTCTTCATGTCTCACTCTCTTTCTGTCTTCTCTCTTTGCACTCCTTTTTTTCCCCTCTTGTTTGCTCTGTATCATTCCCTTTTTTCTTGTACTCTCTCCAACTCCCACGCACACATTCAGAAACATCAGAGAGCATCATAACAATTCCTATCAGGTTCCAGTCTGCAGCATGATTTATTCACGCCTCCCTGTGAGTTTGACTTCTGTAGAGCTTTTGCTTGAACGTCCTGTTCAGACAGAGAAATGCAAGGTGCCCTGAAGCTGCCAGGCATCTCACTAGAGGGAGAGTGAGTGAGGGGGACCGACCACAATGTAAAAGTAGTCTGCATGGTTGTGTATGGTTTAACCATATCCTTTGTCAACTCATCGATTGCCCTTCACAGTTTGACAGGTGATCCAGGCGGTTTCCTTCTTTAACTATCTTTCCCACATCATTCCCTGTGAAAAAGAAGCATTCCCACCCGGCCTGAACGCTCAGAGTCGCATATATCCATGAAAAAGCATGAAGTTCAAAAGTGTCTCTCCTCAGCAACTCATTTCTGTGTGAACACAGCCTAAAGTGTCGCAGCAAGAGACACCTGCTTTCATTTCAGTCATTTGTCGAGTGTGTGTGAATGCACGAGCGCACACATCTAGTGAGAGGTGTAGCACTTATGCTGGAGCACTAATTCATCTTTATTTATGCCCATACGTCTCACAGGGATCACTTAAGTACATATGTGAGTTTTTTCCAAACAGCAACTGATTCTACACATAAATATTATTTGTGCAAATTTGACTAAAGCTGTGGAAGTTCACACTAATTTTTCATTCTTTTTAACTATGTCCCCTTTTCTACTAACTTTCTCTCCTCGCCTCATGACCCATTTGGTTCTTGTTCGTCATCTCTCCTCTGATCATTCCTGTCACTGCATCTTTCATCTTTAATTTGTGCCCTCCCTATGTCCAGCTCCTGACTAAGGGCTGTGAGACATCAGAGATGACGCTTCGCCGAAACGGCCTGGGGCAGCTCGGCTTCCACGTGAACTATGAAGGCATCGTGGCTGAGGTATGTCTCTGTGAATAACTCAGATATTCTTCTGAAAGTGTACTCAGAAGAATGCTGGAGAGTGAACAATCTAGTTCTGAGCAGGGCGATATATTTTGACTGTATTCAATTTGAATATCAATTAATGTGCGATATAGCAGATCATATCATCATATTCAAATAAAGCTGCAATGCAATCAAACTCTTTTACTTATAGGTGGAGCCATACGGTTACGCCTGGCAGGCAGGACTCCGGCAGGGAAGCCGATTGGTAGAAATCTGCAAAGTTGCTGTAGCAACACTGACTCATGAACAGATGATTGACCTCCTGCGGACCTCAGTGACAGTGCGTGTTGTTATCATCCCACCACATGACGACGCCACTCCACGCAGGTAGGTGGGGACGGGACATCAATTGTTTAAGTTCTTATGTTAACCACTTCTTTTGTTAACCCGCACAGATACACACAACACTCACTTCTCCAACAAAATGTCCTTCCTCTTCTTCTACAGGGGCTGCTCAGAGCTCTATCGGATGCCTGTGTCCGAATACAAGGGCAGCAGCAGCGACAGCGGCTCCTTCGAATACAAGTTCCCCTTCCGCAGCAACAACAACAAGTGGCAGAGGACGTCGAGCAGCCCTCAGCAGTCACTGACCGCCTCGCCACAGCCCCACACGCCCAACCGGGCCATCAGCCTGGGTAGCTCAGTGGGCAAGACCCTGTCAGCTGAGAGGCTGGAGAGGGGTGCAGTCATCCCACGCAGTGTCAGCAGCGATGGCCGGCCCCTGGACACTAAGAGGTTAGAGCCCCTTTTCCTTTTTAACATGGATCATTGGAATGAAGTGTTTATATTACAGGCAGAGTGTGGGAGGAGGATTGTAGTATTTGTTTGTTTGTTTGTTTGTTTTTTCTTCCGTGTGAAATAATTCACCTCTAACACTGGTTAAATGAAACAAAATCTTTGCACGCTAGTTAGTGTGTGAACAAAGATCACAAAAGGCTGTTGGGTGTGTAGCTGATTTTCAAGGAGAAGCTTTGAAGTATTCATGTAATTTTTCTTCATCCATTGTGGGAACTGAGGCCACAAAGTAGCAATCAATGGAATTTCCTCCGAAGGAACAACTTAGAACGTTTTGCTCCTACAATGCTTTGCTGTATTTATTTCATCTTCCTTTAGTTCCTCCATTTTCACGTGCAAGTAAATTCTCACAGTTCCTGTGTGTGTGTGTGTTTATGTTTGTTTTGTATACCAGGATGTCTCCGGGCAGTGAGAGCTATAGCCTGGCCTCCTCCCTGGCGTTGGGTCGTTCTCCTCACAATCGCAGCTCTCCCAGCAACCTGTCTTGTTCCAGTGACGCCTCCGGAAGCTCCGCTCACTGGAGACAGAAGTCCATGCCTGAGCAGTAAGGGCGTTTGTTGTGTTTGCTTGTGGCTGGGAGTATTTTTTTTTATGCAAATTATGATTTGTTATTATTGTATCAGAGAAGCAGAGGCAATAAATATTGTAATATAGGTGATATCCTCAGTACACCAAATAGTTTTGCTGCCTTAAGGCACTTTAGTTTATTTCAATTGTAACAGAAACAGGTTTGTCTGACATTTATCTGCTGAATGTCATGATTGTATGGTCATGAGCTGATTATAATGTCACAAAGTCTCAGGTTTCATCTTAAGAAAGCAACTAAAAACAATAACTTGGATCTTGGAAGACTTGTTTTTACTCTAATCATTGTTTTTCATTTAGGAAACTGAAGCTTGGCTGAAGTAAATTTATCAAATTCATATTTAGTTTTATTGTAATGTAGCAAAAGTTGGCTTGAGATCGGATTCATTTGACAGTTGTAACAGTGTATGACGTTAGCGTAGGAGAGTGAGATGATAGCATTCGAGTCTCTTTGCGTATGATAATGCTCTCTTCTTTTATTTTTGTACTTCCACCCACTTACAGCCTGTGGGAAAATAGATTGTGTCTCCAACTCTGTCATTCCTTCAGTCCTAGCTGTGCATTTTTAATCAGTAGAAAAATACAAATCTGAATAGAAAACAAAATATCCAGATTTTGTGCTTGTGCTCGTTCACCAGGTTTGTCAGCAACCGCCACTCTCCGATGTCTGCAGAAAGACGAGAGGTGGTTGGAGAGGGAGGGTCCAGTGGAAAGTCCACTCCCAATTGGTCGAGAATGGAGGAAGGGGGAGGAGGTGAACGAGGGTCCACAGGTAATATCTAATGGAGAAATAATGGTTTAATTTGTAAACTTAGTTAGTAAATGTATTTTTCTGTTTTTATATGAGGGCACCGTCCTCTTGGATAAGGGTAGGAGGAAGGGAAAAATCATCCATATTTATCCGTATTTCTAAATGCTTTGAAATGACAGGTATGTGTGTGCATGGTGTTTGTGTGCGCCTCCTCATCTGCTCGTGACAGTTTTTTGGAGTAGCTCCTTCCAGAGCTGAGATACCAACTCCACACTGCCTCTAAACAACCCTTCTTCTCTCCCCCCTGTCCCCTCCTTCTCTTCCTCCACCTCTTCTCTAAGCTGTGAATTATATTGCATTCACAGAGAAAGTCTTAATGTCTCTGCAAACAGACCAAAAGGTAGAAAGATAATGAGAGAAACTGAAAAAAGGAACGAGATAGTTGGCAGATGTCGGATCAAACGGTGATCTCAATTAAAGTATATGTCTTCTTCTCTGTCACTTGTCACTGTTCTGTGCGGTTTGATACAGGAGAAAGAGAAAGGGGAGAAATTCCTTTCTTTCCTGTCAACACAGTTGGCCAGCCTTCTCTTTGTTTGCCTTTCCTTCCTTCCCTCCCTACAGTCAGTTCCTCATTCTCCACGGCCGCTTATGTTTGCCTCTCATTCATCTTTTTATTCACTTGTACAGTGGCTTTCATTTAATTACGAGTATTCTCCCATGCACTGTTTTTGGGGAGTTTTCTTCTTGTTTACCAGCTCGGCCTCTGAAAGCCGCAAAGACTACATGCTCCTCTACCGCTCCTCTGATTCCCAGCAGGATGTTGCCTTGGTTGATTGTTGACCAGCCTACTTTCAGCCATGTCCTCAACCTGTTTCTTGCTGCCACAATCACAGAGAAAGGCCCTAGTCTCTCATTTTGTGGTTGTTTATAGCACTTATGTCTTTATTGGTCAGGGTGGAACAATGCATGCTGGGCCAGCTCGGCCTGTGTCAGCCAAGTGTCCAGCCCTGCAGCCTGCTTAGCTCTGTCTGTGGTTGAGGGTTCTGTCCTTTCCTCTTCCTCCCATTTTTACCCCCTTGACCCGTTAGTCTTCAGCCATGATGATGTGGCCGCGCTCTGTCCAGAAATAACATAAGTCACGTAGAGGGCAGGATACTCACTTTTGCTCTTACTTTTTGTCTCAGTCACACATGAATGAGACATTACCATAGCCCTTAATGTAGTCTATATTGGTCTTGCATTCAAGTAATTACTGAATCAACTTTTCCTGTTGCGTCTACCATTTAACACCTCATTTGCTCCATTTTCTTTTGATATCCTGTGGCAGGTTTATGATTAATTCATGCATTGGGTGACGTGACGGAGAAATTTGCTATTTGTCATTAGTTACTTTCCAGTGCACAGCAACTTTTAAGTACCCTGACAGTGTTTTTGAGTTCAACAAAGACTACAGGAGTGCACAAATTATCAGAAAGTTGCTGGGAAATCGTGCTTTTGGTTGCCAAGACATCTGGTTGACCAATCACACCTATAACAACATGAACATGTACACACATATATATGCACAGGCACTCAAATAAGCAGGCATGCACACATGCATCACTCTGTAATTAGTGCAGAGAACCCTACGGGCCGCTCTGCAGAGAGAGACTATGCAGAGTAATGAATATTCTACGTGAGATATGGAGGAGTTCACTAAATTACTAGACTCACCCCAGCAGATGCTATGATACCTCCCTAAGCTCTCTCTCTCATAGTGCTGTGGTCATTAGCTGCCTATTCTGTATGTCTTGTTGCATAACATCGATACAATTACACAACAGTACCATTTCTACCCCGAGTTTCGCTTCAGGACACATACACACATTCCCTCATGCGGCACAGCTTGTCCAGAACAAACAAAGCCAGCAGGGACCGTCTGGGGACGCATTTCTGTATGATGTGCGTTGCTTTTGATGACAAGTGATCTGCGTTTCTGTGCATGGGCGCAATGTCTAATGGGCCTCCTCGAGGCACGAGTGCTGTAAGTAGCAAAATGCACATAAGCGAGCAGAGAAGAGAACAACTTCACTGTTATATCATCAACAAGTCATTTGTTTGTACAGCAGGGTCTGTGTGTGTGTTTGTCACCAACCCCAGCTGTGATTTATTTATGTGTTTCTTGCAGAGGCCCCAGTCTCCAAGTCTGGTCAAGGCTACTCCGGAGCTCCCCGCATCCAGAGGCAGGAGCAGGTCATCCACCTCTCCCCGAAGAAGGGCAGCCAGGTCAGGCTCTATACCTGTCGACTATTTACTTAGACCACCAGATATCTGAGAGTACATTTTATATGCTCGGTACCCCATCTTTCTCCAAATTCTTGGGCACAGATGACTTGTTTGTTTAGTATGAAGGACTGAATCTCAGTCTACGTTTAAAGTTGATTCTGTTAGCATAGTTACTGATACTGTAGTCTTAATGATGTGTTGGTCACCAAATGACACTCACTTTGTGTTTGTGCTGGCAGTCCGATGGCCCTTACTCTGGGCACTCCAGCAGCAACACTCTATCCAGCACAGCTTCCAGCGGCGGCCACAGCGACAGCGATAAATGGTATGAAATGGGAGCGGGTGGAGCCTCCAGCGGCGACCAGGGCGAAACGGAGCCCAACGGCCTGGGAGGAGGTGGCTACCTCCAGGGGGCATCGGCCGACAGCGGCATCGACACCAGCTCTTATGGAGCCTCTCACCACACTCACCCCCATTCTCATCATGGCAGCACCACCTCCCTGCTGGCTCCGAGCGGAGGCAGAGAGAGCAGGGAGCGCTCAGTGTCTCCGTGGCACAGCCCCACCGAGGGAGGCCGAAGGATGCTGGAGAGGTCGCCTGCTGCTGCCGAGTCCCCGGGACCTCCAGGAGAAAGGAGTCTGGAAGGGACAGGCCGAACCCCACCTACTCATCTCCTCGTTAGAGACAGCAGCACCTTCAGTCTGAGTGAGGCTGGATCACACTCAAGGTCTGTCTGCTTGTTTTTGTAGTGATACTTGAGTGTTTGTTTGAGAGGGAGGAGGAGGTAATGTGTCAAGTACCGGCACACCCCACATTGAGTTACGAGATAAATCTGAGTGGTTGTGATATCACTAACGAGTAAAGGCAGAAGAAGAAACAACAGCTTCACTCTTGCTCACAGTTCATGAACATCATCTTTTTTCGAGTGGTCATGGCTAGGTAATTGCTTCGATATTTCGGTTAACGAGGTCGGAAACTAGTGCTCTGTATGTATGTGGTGGAGTTAAAACAAAAAAAGTTAGGTTTACATTTAATGTTTATCACCTAACAACACAAACAAACACCAAACACAAACCCAAACTTTGCCAAGTGCTTGCTCAAATACTTCTTACTCATCTTAAAGAAGTGTTTACAATCCTGCCTCATGTCGAGGGATTCAGAGCCTGAAGCAGAACACAATCAGAGTGTCTTTTTAAATAAATACTTGCTGAATTATTCTGTCAGCTTGATGTGATAGGCAGGTGACCAATAGCCACACTCAAACAGTCAATAATTACATCGTAAAATATGCTGAAAAACATTGGAAACCAGTTGCACCAGCATCATCAGCAGAAATCTGTTTTTCTTTTTTCTGAATGAAAGTTGTATCTTACAGCTTTTACTAATTTCCGTTTAATCTCAAATTTGACCTCTTCCAATTTATCATTGCAGTATTTGCCTGACCCGTGCAGCATGTTTCCAATTCTCATTACTCAAGGCAATATTTCTTCGCCCAAGAAGAACACACACTCGACCACCTCTTTCCTGGAAACCAAGCACGGGAGTAATTTTAACTCCCTCTTATCTTTCCACATTAGGCCTCAGGAAATGTGGAACACGTGTCCAACTTTTCACAGCTGAACTGGTGTCTGGAGCTGAGAGAACTCCAGTGTCTCGCTCTTCCTGTTTGAGGAAGACTTAACTCAACCGTTCAGATAGAGTTACAGTTCATGACCTGGGTATCATCTGTCCGGCATTTAAGCTACATTTGTATTGTGTCATAGTTGGGGAGGGGGAATGAGATGGGGGCTCAGGAATGAGTTTGCCAAGGTTGGCTTGACCACAGGGGAAAATTTTCCATTTTATTTGATCATATTACTTATTTATGCTTGATCCAATACCAAAATTCTTACGCTTATATTCTCCTAAACTCCTTTCATTGCCTATAGATTGTTCTCAGGATTATGATCAACTTTCTAACCTCTCTCCTGCTTCCATCAGTGCCAGGCACTCAGGCCACAGCTCTCCAAGAGAAGAGTCCTCCTCTTCAGCCACCTCCCCTTCATCCCAGTCCTCGGCGTCCCCTGGGCCCAAGAGCTTCTACCCTCGCCAGGGAGCTCAGTCCAAGTACCTGATTGGCTGGAGGAAGCCCGGTTCCACCATCAATTCTGTCGACTTTGGAGACACACGCAAGTAAGGATGGAGGAGAAAAAGAAAGAATTAAAGAGTAAAAGAGTGCCACGAGAGTTTGTGGCATTTCAGCTGCTCAAAGGTGTGATAGATGGCCCTTAAAAGTATTTTATTTCAGCATTCAGTTTCTCCGGTGATTTGGTTCTAGTTGATGCTGGTATGTTTGGTTATGTAAAAGCTTACTACAGAGCTTATATTAGAGGTGGATACCTAGTATTTTAGCTCTCCTTTATAGTACAATAACTCAACCAGGAACATGGGGTTTAGGTGTGTTTAGGTCTGCTTAAATCTATCAATTCGTTCAGGGAGTGGACAAATAGCAGACTTGACAATATAATACAGTTTTAGTCACAATCTCAGTTCTACCTTTTTTTAAAGCTGTTGCATTTACAATGAGATGGCATCAGAGGTGATGATGGAGCTTTCTAGACCCCGGTTTGCAATGTTTTTGACTCCAGCGTTATTTTTTTTATGCATCCCTGTTTATGTATTGATTTGACGAAACTGAACATTACTACCATGATAGTATTTATGGTAAAGGTTCTGTATAAGACTGTATTTGATCCCATTACTTGTCCGCCCACTGTATTTTCCTATTTATGTCTCTTGGTTGGGATAAGAAGCGTATTACTTGATTACCCTCTTGTGGTTAAAGAGGATACTACACTACAGGCTGATCACTAACTGAATGCACTTTGCCAATGAAAAAATTCTACCGTTAAAGCCAAATTACCACATCTTCATTATTTATCAAGGTTATTAGATTATAGAGACAGCACATTAACCGTGCAGCATGTCTAATTTATCTCTTGACTGTGGCCTAATGCCTGATTGTTTGTCTGTGTGTGTTTTAGAAAATCTCCTGGAGAGGGTGGAGTGGAGGCTGTTCCAACCCCAGCAGCAAGGCCCTCTCTTCGGGATATGCACTCGCCCCAGCCTCATGCCAAGTCGACTATGGAGGAAGATGTGAAGAGACACAGTGCCCCAGACAGCCCTCCACCACCACGCAGGCATAAGGAAAAGGTATATCCGCAGGCATGTTTGTGAATCTTGTTACAGGAGCAACATGTTAATAGATGCATTAAAATATTTCAGATCCTGTTTAGTAATATTACTAACACTTCCCCATCACCTCCACCCATAACTCTTGTGCAGCACGGCCAGAAATCTTCACCAGGCAAGCCTCTCAGCCGCCATCGCTCACTCCATCGTACCCTCTCAGATGAGAGCATCTACCGTGGCCAGCGCCTTCCTCCCCTGACCGACTCAGTGGCCGAACCGGCACTCGGCAGTGATGTTCTGTTTAGCTGCTCCACCCTCCCACGCTCACCCACCACCCGTGGTGTTCCCCTTCGACGGCCCTCCTATAAGCTGGGAGTCAAACTCCACGGTAAGGAGGAGGAGGAGGGTGAAGGTATCATAGTTCTGTATTTTATGTGATTATTTTATCCATGGAGCGACAACAAGGTTTATACATCCACACTAAGTCATGTGGTCTGTTTTTGACTGGCTCAGATTACAGATGTGTGTCTGCTGCCCCCTTTTGATTGGAAATAAATAGTGGCCATAGAAACAATGTGGAAAAAGAATTTTACATTCAGTTCCTTCCACAACCTAATTTCTGTTTATAGGTGACCTTTCGGCATCTGACACATCATTGGTGGATTTGGTGGAACGTCATCGTGGACCACTCCCTCAGGAGCTCATGCCCCTCCCGTCTTCAGACAGAGACAGCCCCCTAGAGTGGACACACCTGGTGGATGTGGCCAACACCTTTGAGAGTGAAAGAAACACACACTATGGTATTACCTAATACTATTAAGTGTGCATCTTTATTTTTGTTGTTGTTTATCTGCACTGAAATAAGCACAAACGTTAAGAAATTCTGTATTTTCTGACCCTGAAATAGAAGTAAAAATGAGCGTAAGTGTCATCAGCCTTATGACTTTGTGTATTTGTACTTCTGACTTGTCCATTTCTCTCTTCCGACAGTCCAGAGAAGTTTTGTGTTTGGAGATTCAAACCACCGAAGCAGCGGCGCCTCCAGTCCCCAACAGCCCCACATAGAGCTGCAGCCCGCCCCACTGTCACGGCCCTCATCTAGGTAACACCGTACTCACACACTCTTTACCAGTTTCTTTTCACACACCATAAAAAATTAACATGATTGATATTGATGAAAAATGCACTCTGCTATGCATCAAATCAAGCACTTCCTAAACTAGACAGCGAGCCAGCAGGGCTCATCGATTTGGCTTCAGTTTTGTGGAGCTGTCATTCTGCTGTGCGCGCATCCTACAGTGGCAGCCTGTGCAAAAAAAGTTTCCTTGATGTTGCAGCTGCAGTCTGAGTCATAAACAACAGAGAGCAGACAGGCAAATCGAAAATCAAGTTCAAACAGTAGCAAGTGTGTAACACTATGGATAAATGTACAGAGTTAGCAGAATATACAGGATAAAGAGTGGGAGGGGATGGCAGAAGGGATGTCACTGTGAGACGTACAAGATGTACAGAATATGTACAGAATATGTACAGGTACAAGTGTACATTGTGCACTACAGTGTAGTGAGTAAATATACAGAATGAGTGGTAAACCAATAGGTAGTATCGTCGAGGGCACATACTGTAAACTGTGTTCTTTTATGGCTCTGACGGGAGTTTTAAGGTCAACATAGAACACAAGTAATTATAATTTCCATCCTCTATTACTATTAATGTGTCTTTCTCTTCCACAGTGAGGGTCACATAGGACTGGAGAGGAAGGTGACTAAACTGGAGGCCATGGTGAAGATGCTCCAGGAGGATCTGAAGAAGGTGGGAGAGAGGACGCAAACACATGCACATAAATATACAGTACATAAACTATGTCTATTCACAGAGCTCCAGTTGATTTGTTTTGCGGTTTACAACCTCTGCTCTGTGCTGTGCTCAAAGAAAATTTTCTGGCTCCTCTTCTCTATTCAAGTGCCAGTATGAAAAAGGATGAAAAATGACTGTTGTTAATTTGCATACAGTGGAACAGGAAGCAGATGTAAATAAATGTTTTGTCTTCAATAGAAAATACACAGTCAGCAGTTGAGTGCTGCTGCTGTTTTGCTTCCATTCTGCTGCTTGTTGTTGTTAACTGCTGACTCAGATTTCACTGCAATCACTCAAACTACTATTCTTTACTTCGTGTATTTCATGCACATTCCATCCCATGCACTGTTCATTGTGTTCATTCTGTTTGTTTGTCCTACTTTCACTGTGGCAAAACACTTGAAAGCAACTTTCAGGGATGCATTTCGTGCAGATTTTTTTTCTACAAATGTCACGTCAACCTACTCCTAAAAGTCTCCCTTATACTAAGATCGGTCTTAAAAAATAAAAGACTGTGTCTGTGGAGAAGGTTAGAAACAAGGTTTAGCTAGCTAGTGATGTTCAGTTGATACTACGTTGCCCAAGAAAACATTCCTCACACCATCATTCCACTGGCTCCAGTCAGAGTTTATGTTAGCAGGCGTTACATGTAGTTGTCTGGCAGGTGGAAATATTAATAGCCAAAGTGCCTGGAGGGAAATATGACAAATAAATTTATGAATAGCATATTAAACAGGCTAATAGGTTGACTATAAGACATGTGGCTAAGACAAGCTGAATAGAAACTTATATAATGTAAAAGTTTGGTCTGTCTGTCTATACGTGTGTGTGTGTTCTTCACTTTCCTCGACAACCGTTCATCGGATCGACCTCACACTTGGCGAGTGTATTTCTGGGTCCCACAGAGGTGCAGTGTTGAATCTGGACAGGCAGCACGTTCAGGATAAATAGATTTTTAATAAAGGAGCGAACAGCGCTCTGTGCAGCAGGATGAGACTTCAGGGTCTCTCTCTCTGGCTGCTGACAGCTGAAGAGTCGATCACAGCACGGTAGAGGAGTCCCAGAGCTGCTGTCCAAGCAGGAGTTTAGCCGACTGTGCTGTAGTTACTGTAACAGCACCGGAGTCAGAAAATCCGTCACTATTATCCTTCTGCTTTCATCACAGTTGGGTCATATAATTTGTGTTTTCTGTATTTTATTGCTGTTTAAATGTAGGCTATTTAAAACACGTCTGCTAGTTGTTCTAGCCTAAACTCTGGCTCCAGCCTCTATTGTTGATCCCATACTGGTTGAATCCATATTTACACCAAATTATACTTTAAAAAATCAACACCAGGCAATGTTTTTAGTCCTTCCAGTTTTGGTGATCATATACTGAAGCTCCTTCACCTTGTTCTTAGCTGGCAGGAAGGTCTTCTGCTGCTGTAGTCTGTCCCTTTTTTAAGGTTTAGTTATTTTGAGCTGCTGGTCACAGACCTTGCAGCCTACCTGATAACAAGTTTAACCCACCCACACCGCTGCAGTGTGCTTATTTGATGATTTATTTCTTATGCAAGTCTTGGTAAATTCTCCACGGTCTGTGAAATACTGAAAGTGTTCTCACTTTTAAAGTAGCAGTAGATCGGTTGGACACGTTGAACACTGATACACTTCACTGTCATCTCCTTCAAACACCCGCAAGCCAGGAGCAGCTGATTGACAGCACGAAAGCGAAATTCTCCACAGTCTGTGTTTCCTTTAACTGGCTAGATATTTATGTTCCTGCATCCAACTAGTGCTTTTGGCAGATTGGAAATGTCAACTGTTAAAATGTATCCACAAAGCCCTTCAGTTCAGTCTTGTTGTGACTCACTGTCTGCAGGCCTGAGATGTTTATGTAAACACCAAACAGATAAAAGAGGTGATTATATTCACAGAGAATAATGTGTTCACATTGTTCACTGATTTGGTTCTCTACACTGTACTTATGAAACATTTTTTACATAATCAGTATTTCATTTTTTATCTATTTTTTGTCTTGTACAGGAGCGTGAAGAGAAGGTGAGACTTCAGACTCAGATCAAGAGGCTCTGGGAAGACAACCAGAGGCTGCAGGAGGAGTCCCAGACCTCCGCTGCTAAGCTCAAGAAGTTCACCGAGTGGGTCTTCAACACCATCGACATGAACTGACCCCGACCCGCGCATTCTAACTCGCACACTGCACGTACACAAACGCATACATCAGCACACACACCGTCTGGACGGAGAGGCAGAGGAGGGGGCGGGGGCGGGGGGTGGGGTCGACACTGACAAAAAATTGTGCACAAGACCACCTTCCATTGGCTTCAAACATCAGCAGGTAACATTGTCAGCCAGTCTCCACAGACCCTCTGTTAAACTTCTCAGGATGAGCCTCAACAAAAATGGCTGACGTTTATCAGTTTATGAAGGACTGACCTCTGCTCTCTGACGGGGCCATGACGGTGGCTGAATTCATCTTTTTCTCATCTTGCTGTGCCAAAATCCTTTTTGCAAAATTGCCAACAAAGAGGAAGCCCTTCACCTCCCATCTCTTTCTGACGAATCCTCCTGATGTGAACATAAAGAATCACCAGACCCCTCCTCTCCTCTTTTTCTCTCAGTGGATGTTTCTCCTTTTAGGAGCAAACTACAGTAGATATCTGTCCTTTTATGTTTCCTCTTTGTTCCCCTTTTTCAATTACTTTTTTCAAATTTTGCCCAGCTTTCCGAGTCTTTTGTGCCAAATCAAAACCCACCACAGCAGAGGGTAGCAGAGACATCCACGTGACTTAAAATAAAGAAGTCTCTGAAATGCCACGCAAAGTCACACACACAGGTACGCAAACAAATCTGCCAGCCCACAAACACACAATGAATCTGAAGCCACAGGACGAGCGGGCGCAGGAGAGGTTTTCATTTCCTTTCACATGTAAAAGGAGAGCAAAGACGTTTAGTGTTTCCTCTCCTCGGCGCTGGGACACAGGTCGATCTGCCTCTGAACAGGAGGGATTTGTACAGCGTGCGGTTTGTTTTGTCATTTCTTCTCCTCTGTGCCACTCAGATCTGGATTACAGCGTCCCGTCTGTCTCTACAGCGCAGACCAACACCTGACAGAGGAGTATTATATTCATAAGCCATTGGCAAGCGGTGCCATAAAACATGACTGATATCCAGAGTGCTTTGGTCCATCCCAATTGTATGTGTCTTAAAAGCAATAGGAAGAAGTCGAGGACTCCTGTCTCTCTCTCAAAGGGGAGAGTTTGCTCTGGGAAGAAGTTTGATGTGGGAAAATCTATTTTAAAGGTTACACTTAGAAGACACCAGTCTCTACTGCACAAGAGCCTCCGTCTGCTTCCTTTTAAAGCAGTGACCATCATGCTTTGGGAAAAAGGAGAGAGAGGACTCCGCTCACCATCCCACTGTCTGGAATACAGAGAGCCAGCTGATAATAAACGGCAGAGACATTTTTGGGAAGGAACAGTAAAGGGGGACCTGTTTTTTTTTGTTTGTTTTTTCCCCCTGGTTAATTTATTTCCTTGTATTATAATTCCAATAAATAAGTTGTTCTATTCGTACAGTACAACTGACATCAGTGTTTAGTTCCTCAAGAAAAAGGTCACTAGCTATATTATTTAAATGGCTTTCTTTCTTAATTCTGGCTAAAGCCTGACTATATGCTTTTTCTTCTGTATTATGTTGTATTTTGTGGTGCCCAAGCCTGCTGTCGTGTTGCTTACAGTGCCCTCTAGTGATGACCAGTGGAAATGTCATTATTATTAAATGTGCTGCCAGTCACTCTGTATTTTTCCAACGCCTCTTCAGCAGTCAGTCAGACATCGAGCGGGAGGCCACACAAACACAGGACAGGAAGTAAAATCAGAAGCCAGCTTTGAGAGACAATCAAAGGTTAAACATTTTTGATAAAGGGAGCAGACCTTAGGTGTACTTGTATGTATGTATGTGGGTGTGAGTGTGTGTGGTGAATTTGAACAGCTATAGTTTTCCTCAGGTTCTGTATTTGTTGGGATCTTTTGAGAAAGTGATTCAAAAAACTACTCGAGTGGTTTGATCAAAATGCCCACGATAAGAGGAAGCTGCAGTACCAGTATACCAGTGGCAGTGTGTGTTGTCATTGTGTGGATGTGCATCAGTCTATCCAGCCGTGCCTACAGTCACTTACTTTGGTCATTTACTCCCAGGCAGAGCAGGGACGTGCCTTTGAAACAGCACCTGGGAAACAGATGAAAGGGAAAGGCTCTTCTTCTTCTTCATCCTGAAAATAAACACACCTGGTAACATCACACACACACACGCGCTCACCTTAAACACTTATGAGTTTTAATCGGCTTCATATTCACAGTTGTGGAGTCTGCCTCATAAATGTTTGTGCAAGGCTTCAGCCTTTCTCTTCTTCATATGAATATTTTTACTGAACACAATCAGGCTGGCCAGCCTCCAGGCACAGAATTGTGTGTGTGTGTGTGTGTGGTGTGTGTGTGTGTGTGGTGTATGGAAATGCGTTGGCGTGTGTGTGCGTGCGTGCGTGTGTGTGCCTTTTTGCATTCAGTTCCATGCAGTATATCTTTCAGTGCAGCTGGCATCTCTAATAAGAGTGTATTGGAAGAATCTTTTTTCCCCCCAAATCACAAAGCTAATTACAAAACAAGCAAGAGCGACAAAGCTGTTTCTGACACGACAACAAAAGTGTCGGGGGTTATTTCAGGACGCCAACTCGAGCGTGTACAGTGAAACAGTCGTTCGCAAACATGGTGTGAGCCTTAATACCTTGGTCTTTGCTTTCAAAGCCCTTTTGATGAAAAAACACTCCCCGTTTTTGAATCTATTAAACGTAAATTTGCATCTTAAATTGATGCAATTAAAAACCCTGCAGCACATAGCACAAAACGGCACCTGCTCTGAATGTAAAGAGAATACAAACAAGCCTAAATAAATGTGATGTTTACTATAACTGACATTCAGCTCTGTAGTTTTGCAGGGAGATAAGTGGACTCGTAACAAAAAGATATACAAGTCTCGGTTCTGTTTTAAGAATCTCTTGTCAGTCTGTATGGACGGTAACAACGCCGGTGGACAGTCGATAGCTCAAAGTGTTTTGCTTGGTGAGATGATTTGGTTGTTTTAACAGTTTAACAAGTTGGCCAGTCGTGAAAAGCAGTCATAGTTAGTCATCCAATAATGTGAAACTCTCAGATTATACACAAAATATGAGTCATGTAGGCCGAAATGTTCCCGATCCAGGAAGTTTTGACTGTAAATTGTATTTCGATGCTTAAATGATGACAAATAGGTAATGTCTTACTGTACATGGAAAGTGCTCTAGTTTTTTGTATTTCAAATGAAGTATGGCCAAATGACAAACTGTGCAGTGCAGATGTTTTGCTCGCATCTTTAAAAGTGTGCATCAAGTTGGATGTTAGATACAGTTATCGACCTTTATTCAAAGACATAAACACACACCAGTCCAGTTACTCCAGTGTGAATGTTGACTTATTTTACTGTGCTTATAGTTTCTTTCTCTCCTCGGCTTTGTTTTTCAGAACGATGTGGGAAATGTGAATGTTAAGATGTTCAAATGTTCCATTTTGTAATAGCTTTTATTTTTAAGAACCTTTGCACAGTGTTTTATAAAAAGGATTGTGTTTACAGGATTTGGATAAGAAGGGTGAATAGATCCATTCCTGTGCAGTCTAGCCGTAGTTCCTGACAATCCTTAAGCATCACTGATCAGACCAGAAGCGGGCTGGATGTTGTTTGGACTGTAGGGAGGCCGGTTTTCAGTCAAACACAACTTTGCGGGGTTAGTGATTGCAGCAGGGGAGAACGGTTTCACAAAGCTCAGAGTCACGGCTCACACAGCTGTGTTGGAAGAACAAACTAAACGGTGAAGTGATCAGCTCTGACTGGTGATAAAGCACACAAATTCAAGAGGACCATGCGTTTAACAGAATTAAAGATACTGTTTACATCCCGGATCCATTGTCTTTGTAAAATGTAAAGGTATGAAAAAGACATTTGCAGTGATCACAGTATTAAAGTTTCTGAAATAAATAAATGCTGTATTGATTTGTGGTGCTGTCGACTTGTTTGTGTTTCTGCACTATATTGCTTTTTTCTTCTAACTGTATTAATCTCTTGCTTTATGCCATTCGTATCACATCAGTTTCTGAGACGTCTACATCAGCAACAAGGTCATTATTTATACGAGCAACCAGTTATATACAAATCTCACACGTTAACTGCGCTCTAGCAGTGCAATGCAGGACGTAGAAATCTCTTATTTAACTAAATCAAAATGGCTGCCACCTTGTTGCGACTCTCTTGACTTACCAAAGCTGCTCCATGTGCTAGTTCTGAGTACTGTAATTACTAAAAAATGTGTATTTTATCGGTCAGTGTGTGTATCGAGCATGATACAGTAGATATTTTGAGCTGGTTCTTAAAATCTAAATTGTTGTTTTACATTTCATAATGTTTTCATGACTTTGGAAGTTGGAGAATTTATATAAAACATTCCCTGATATAACTGTGGAAACCAAAAGTCAGAAAATGGCACATTAAAAGGTGAAGAAAGGTAGAAAGAGCTATAAATAAATATGTTGAAATGAAGAGTTTCAACATATTCCTGAATAAAATGGAATATATAGATAGATAGATAGATAGATAGATAGATAGATAGATAGATAGATAGATAGATAGATAGATAGATAGATAGATAGATAGATAGATAGATAGATAGATAGATAGATAGATATAAAGCACAATCCAATATATAGTAATACACTGGAGTGAAACACACTACTACTAGTAGTAAAACTATAGAAGTAGTAGAATTTGACTTTTGAGCAAGAACATGATCACAATTCACACGACTGATAATAAATTACAAAAAAGTTTTGTGCAGTGGAGGAGAGTAAAAAATAAGTTGAGTAGTAGCTCTAAGTAAGTACATACATATTTTTATTTCCATAATATTCGTCTAAAAAAAAATTATATAAGAGTTTAAACCTATTCCTAAGTAAAGTGGTTTAGTGATAGATAATAAAGTATATATTACAATATATAGCAGCATGCTGGAGTGATGTACACTAGATAAAATGAGAATAAATAAATTAAGAATTAGAAATGAAGCGATTAGAAATGAATATTTTTGCTTCAAAAGTAATAATATGATACAAAAAAAAAAAAAAATCAAGCATAACTAAATAAATATTTTAAAAAACATGGTTCAATAAACACCCCAAACTAAAAATATTGAATTTTCTAATATTTTTTTCATATGTGAGGCATCATTTGTTTGTCCCTCTCACACACCAATAAGAACTTCCCCTCTAACTGTCACTCAGAGGGGAAGTGGATTTACTTTCTCCTGCAGAGCTGCTGTCTGATTGTATCTACCAGTGAGTAACTGGAGTGAGGACAGAGGCCACAGGTCTGGGATTTGGACTGTGTCTGCCTCAGGCTCTTATTGTCCTGCTATCATACTGATTTACCTGACTGCACTTTAACTGCTCTCACAGCCAGAGCCAGAAACCACCTCCGCTGTGTTTTCCTCTGCACTCATTACAGCTGGTCACCGCTGCTGAACGAGATGATTGGAAACAAGGCTGTTAAGGCTGTTTTTGACTATTCTGTACATAAATCTGGTTTTGACCCCATATAGGTATTTTAAAAATAAAAAAAATGGATTGACATGAATAGAAACAAGCATGAAACTTACAGTACCTGACCCTGAAAACAGTAAAAGCCAGATAACTTTATTATTTGTCTGACAGAAGCATCTCAGCTCCTCTTTTTCTAAAGCTTTCATCATTATGATGCAGCCTTGATCAGTAGTTTACTTTAGTTTATTTAGATTATTTAGAAAGGTGAGTGCAAATTAATAAATACACATGGTAAAAGATTGGAAAAGAACAGGGTTTTTTAAAAACTGATAAATATGTATATAGAGTGACATTAGCAGACAAGAATTGTGAACAAATAGCACATATAGTATTGCAAACTAGCAAGACAATTTAAAGGTTGAGAGTAAGACACGTGTCAGAAATAAGCGCAGTGGTGGCATACAGTATATATTATACATATTAATCGTAACTATTGGTTACTGTAAAGCTGTCTGTGATTTGAAGTAATATCCCACTCTCTTGAACCTCTGACAGACCAGACTGACTGGTGGAAGGTGGAAAAAAGAAGAATTTGATCATTTTCTATAATATACAACGAGAACATGCACACAATAAACATAGGTCAATAGATCAAGAGTGAGCTTTGATGCTTAACTTATACCAGCACAGATGAGAAGTCATATAAGTGCAGCAGCGTAACTCATACCAGCTCTGTGACAACTGATTAAGGTGTGATACAGTTGATTAGTTTAACTTGTGATACTAATATTTTTATGCTTTTGTATTTAGACATGAATTCTATAATAAATAAACCTAAAATAAGAAATTGTGACTTCCTTAAAATACTCTTTTGCATCGAGAGAAGCAACATCACTTCAGCTGCAGTAAAGTGAACGATAGAGGACTTCAAGTAGTGTGAGACATGTATGTGTATACGTCCTGCCATTTTGACATATTAACCAGGAATTTAACTCAAAATCATGACATAAAGCAACAGTCAGAGTCGAGGTAACCTCTATTCTAAGCTTCCATCATCACATTTATAATGCAGTCTTGTCCGAAGGCTTTTTGATCGCCAGCATATGCAGGGATTCTTGGCTTTATCTCTGTGGAGTATGAGTAACTCCCTGCACAGATTGATCTGGACTAACAGCTCTCACTGTCCAAATATAATGAGGCTTTTGTGGTGTTCAAGTGTTTATAAGAATACACATCTGACTAATTTGTGCACAGTGAAGCTGAGAGAGCTATAAAGAGACTTGTTGGTGGATTGTGGTGGATTGACCCGTGCTTGTTTCAGTCTGTTCACCCGCAGCGATGTTCAGGGCCGTTTGAGGCCAGCGCAGCAGTGACTGCAGTGTCAGTACAGAGGAGGGGAGGTGTAATGCGGAGGAGGCCACGGATTAGTCATCTTTGTTACAGGTGGAAAATGTGGAGGCTGAGTCACCTGGGGTTCCTTTCAAGGATTTGCAACAGCGAGAAGTGTACAATCCCTAAAGTGAAGTCTGATCAGGGAGAGCTGGAGCCTGTTGTGTTTTTTTTTTTGTGCCTGTAAGAGTTCATTTGCAAAAAGCTAAATGTGTAATATTGATGGGAGTGGGTTTAAAAACAAGACCTCCATTCAGTATCTGTGAGATTTAGGAGGACAGGGGGGTATCTTGCTCAGAGTTAGAGCTTTGTGCTCCTGCCAGATTCCCTTAATCACTTTAGAGGGGAAAAACAAATAACCTTTCTTCATAAATATAATAAAACTGCACCAATATTAAAAAAAATCAATATATTTAAAGGGCCCACAAGTAAGTAAGTAGCTTTTACAAGAAATAAGTCATATTCACAATAAATATATAAAATGCAGACTTGGTGCACACATGTTACTCAGGGCAAACGCCTGACTAAACATGCATGTCTTTAGCTGTGGCTTTAAAAGAAGCAGCACAGTGTAAGTGGGCATGCAGAGCAATCCATAGTTTAGGTGCTCTGGCCTCAAAAGCTCGATCACCACTTCTTAAGGTGGGTGCGTGGGACAAACCTTAAATTTAGCATGTTTGACCTGAAAGAGCCTCACTGATGGAGTACGGGTGAAATAGCTCAGCCACATGCGCAGCAGCCTGACCGTGCAACAACATTGTGTAACTTTTCTATCATTACATATGTTGGTGATTTAAAGATGACTCACCGTTCATGAACTATGTAACTTTGTGCTCCGGGTACGATCGCCTATGAGAAGTACGTAATGCTTGACGGCCCGAGGTCACACAACACCAACTATTTCAATGATTTTGGTAAAACTCTTGATGATTTTGTTTCCTGATGAAAGTAAAGTAAACTGCTGCGAACTATAGCTGAGCAACAGGGGCTCAGCAGCAACAGAGGAGAAACGATTGACAGATAATCAAACTAATAACTAGACTAATGATTATACACCCATAACCTGTCTGCTATGCTGTAACCTATTTTCACCTGCATTCATAGATTTCTTTGGCCACTCGGGGGCAGCACAACAAGCTGTAAACACAACACTCACATATTAACACCCAATGAGACAGTTTCATCATTCATTTGGAGGTGTGTTTCATGCCACCTGGCAAATGTAAGTCCAATATTCAGCCTCCTTTTTAGATCTGTTTCCACCATCTCCTGAGGGAAATATCTGGCTCTTTAGCTGCAAACTGCTTCACTATGTTCACCATCACCACCACTCGTCGCTGACTGTGTCTGGCAAACATTGGGTGCTGAGAAGTGCTCAGTGAGTTCATTAAAGGTTGTTCTGCAGCCTGATGCTGCAGGAAATAACGCTGATGAGAGCAGTGACAGTGCACCGAATCGATGGACAAAAACAGTGAGCTAAAAGACTAAAATGCTGCAGAGCTGGGTGATAATGTCCTGTGGGTTCAACGCTACAAGCCCTTTCACATCATACATAGTCAATTTATCCGTTGTTAATATAAGAATATTGAATAGTGCCACTTTAATGTATAAATAGCTGCATTTACAGTTTAAACTTTTATCCAAAGCTCAGTTGGCCTGTTATTCATACACACAGTGTTCCCATTGTGGGTGCTGGCCTGACCATCAGGACCAACTTGGAGTTCAGTAATAAAGTTGTCAGCAACAATTAGGACTCACGAGTCCACACGCACGTGTTCACCATCATCATATCGAGACTGCAAGGCTATAAGCCGCTGATAGACAGACTTAAGGTCTGTTTCACTCCGTGTTCAAAGCAACATTCATCTTTCTGTATGATGACATGGTTGAATATTATGTAAGAGCCTGCAAGAGCAGCCAAGTCTTTGACATGTGGACAGGAGGAGCTGGGGATCAAACTGCCAAACCTGTGATTAGTGGGCAACCCACTGTGCTTCCTGAGCCACAACCACAGCCACAGCCACAGAGCCTCAGATGAAAAACAAAGTAGAAGTTAATTGTTTGGTCCTTACAGCTAAAGAATAAGAGTATTTCTATTTTCGAGCTTCTGTTTCTGTGTGATGTAACCACAAACATCTGGCTACCTTTGACCTCTAGTGAATAGCCAACCTTAAAAAACACCGGCATGGACACAAACCAAAAATGAATGTTTTAATTAATTAACTTTTATGTTCTCTTCTCTAAGAAGATAATTAAATCTCATTCAGCAGCTAACATGTAATCATGTCAAGCCACTCTACAGAATTAGAAACTTTTGTCACTTCTGTGCCTCAATCAGCGGTAGTATCAACAACAGATCTGACCCAGAAACACTGAGATGAATGAGCTAAAAGCAACTCACAGAGAGCACTAAGAGTGATCAGAACAACTTATAATAAGCTCTGCACCCAGTGGCATTCAGCATATTCAGATGAGATTTCAGCATCTTGAGCTGTGTGGGCTTAATAAACCTTTGGATTCTAATAGGATAAACAATGGATACTCGACCAATTTTAATTAAACTACAAGCTTTATGTAAGAAGGTTATCAACTTTTATTCTAACACGGTTGCATCTCGATTTCATCTCTGTTGTCATGTGGCTGATAAAAAGGAAGAAACCATCTCTGTTTACCACAAGCATGCGGCCATCTCTCGACTTTTTCTTCCACTTGTGTCACGTATGGACTCTTGATGTTTTTTTATCCCACGCACTCTCCGGCAGCCCACACAACGCCTTCATGTCTCCGCGCAGCTCTTAGTTCTTATCAAGCTCTCAACGAGGGAGACGGAGACGACGGAGAAAGAAAGTAGAGGTGTTTTTGTTCTTCCGAGGCAGATCTTTGTTGTTGTTGCCATCAATCTAGATGCCAACAGTCCCTCTGTGCTTTTTTGAGGCGATCTGTCGATTTGCACAATACCTGTCTGTCACTGTCTGCGTATATTCAGCAGACTGTCCCACTGACACACACACACACACACACACACACATACAGACACATCTGTGGCATCTCTACAATTTCTATTTTTGATCTCAGTTTTTAAAAGATGTGAAGCAGCGTGGGAAACTCTAATTAGTTCATTAAAAAAGATGAAAAACTGCTTAACAAACTGGATTCACTCCAAATGAGTTCTGTAGGTGTACATCTGTTAGATTTTAATGTGAGAAAATGTTCACAACAATGTAAAGCAGAGGTTCAAACCATCCAGAACTCACGTTAGCTACCTCTATTTGAATTCACCCTTCTGACATGCAAATTCCCTCCACCTACTCAGCCTACTTCTGCACCATCCTTTAGATTTAGGTCATGAGCTTTGAGTAGAACCCGAAATACCCCAAAATGTTTCTAACCCTTTAACGACAGTACTGCTTCTCCACGGTTAAAATGGGTGTCTGATTATGATGCCCCCTGGTTGCCTGTGGAGGTTTTTCAGGCACGTCCAACTGGAAGGATTTCCTCAGGGCAGACCCAGAGCATACTGAGGGATTATATACCCCATCTGGCCTGGAATCGCCTTTGGGATCCCCCAGGAAGAGCTGGAGGAAGAAACCAGAGAGAGGAGCATGTTTTGTACCATCACGACTCAGAGAAGCAGCAGAAAACGGATGGATTTGAATGTTTGTTTCCATGTTTGTATCTTCATGTAAATGGCTCTGCTGGGGGCTTTTGTGAGAGGCAGGTCTGTGTCAAACTCGTGCAGATTTGCTCCGGAGACAAGCAACACAGCAACACAGCTGAACTCAGATTTGTCAGTGTTATAATAAAAGCTCGGTCCAGTGGAGATGATGCACTATATTGAATTTTATCACCCCATGGCTCATATAAATGATGGATGAATTATTTCCAGCACCTTCCTACACACAGTCAGCCCCAAATCGTTCTCCAATTCACTCTTGAGGGAATTCAGGAGCCCTCTGCAACATTTAACATAGACAGTTAGGACTATATTAATCCTTGATTTGTTTTTATGATAGACTTGTTAATGAATCAAGTAAAATATCTGATAGATCTTGTAGTAATTCGTTTCCTGTATCAGTTCTGGAGGAGGGGTTGGAGGTTGACCAGCATCATTGTGTCCGATACACTGTATGTTGTACATGACCACAACAATTACTGTGAGTCCCACATTTGAAATTGCAGATATCAAAACATTATTATAGTTTAATATTTTACTTTTCAGCAAGGTCAAGTACAAACCCATTTCCAAAAAAAGTCAGCACACTGTGAAAATGATGATGTGCAAAATATTTAAACCACATATTTAATTACAAATAGCACAAACACAACTTATCAAATTTTGTTGTATTTGGAAAATTATACGCTTGTTTCAGAAATATTATTCTTAATATAATTCTTAAATTGTTGCACTATTTACCAGTGCAGTCTTTCACAAAGTGGTGAGCACCTCCTCCTCTCTGAGATGCTCTCTTTATACCAGATCCTGTTACTAACCTGCCATTTAACCTCATTAATTATGAGATGTTCCACCGGGAGTTTTTGCTCCTCGTATCCCCCCACCTTTCCAAGCATGCAGGAGAAACTATGGTGGCTATCTAGAGTCAGTATTTGGTTTGTCCGTTCTGGGCTACTGTAGAAATATGGTCGTGCAACATGGAAGAAGACCTGCACCTCTCTGTGAATATGAAGGGCTTATTGTAAGATAATAAAAAACACAGTGCTTATTATTTTCAGGTGACCAAACAAGAATAAAAACATCCTTCTGAAGATTATATTTCTGCTGATACATGCTCCTAAATGTTACACACTAGTCCTTGCAAGATATAGACGTGCAAACATGGGTGTGTGCACGTGTAAATAAATGTCACCAGACATGTAGCAATAAAAGAGCACAAAATGTGGGGCATCCCCCACCCAACCTCTTACCAACACACACATACACACACACACACACACACAGGCACACAGGCACACACACTTCCCAGTGGGATCTTCTCTTCCTGTTTACTGTTGCTCAATAATTCAGTTGGTCCAGAGTGGAGGCTATAGTTTCCATCCATGAGTAGATATGATGTGTGTGCGCGTGCTTGTGTGTGTGTGTGTCAATCTGTCAGGCCAGAGTGGTCCATTAGTATCAATGTTGTTTTTTGACGACAGTTAGCTGGTAAGTGCATGTATTGATTTGTGAGCGTATCGACGCCCATTTTTTCCATTTGCACACTAAACAGCAGATGAAAGAGAGAAACGACTGGCTTTTGAAGCCTGCTGCCCGCTCGCTCTCTGTCCCAGTAATATTCTATTGAATTAGGGCAGCAAATATTTTTAGTCTCCACCACCAGCAGTGAGAATATGACGCCTGAATCACTGTAAACATGCTGTGTGTTGACATGCTTAATGTGAGATATTGTTGCATCCACACACACACACACACACACACACAGAGACACAGACACAGACATCCTGGCTACAGTAAGCACCCAGTTTCCTCTCTCAGTCCATCATTGCATCAGATGCTTTGATGCTTCGCTCGGCCAAAATCCCCATCAGCTAAGAGTTTATCTGTCCGGCCCGCGTCTCCCTGCTTTAGAGCTGTTAAACCTGCATATGTTCAAGATGGAAATTAGAAATTAAATCAACATTTTTTGAGATGTAAAACAACAGAATTATGGAACCTATATTGTTTTTTAGGATCATGAATTAACCTTATCATGTTATCTCAGGATAACACAGTTGTTTTCTCATTATAGGCTAATTTTGTTATCTTAATAAAACCACCTTCCTTTTCTTGTGCTAATTGAATAATTAACTTGTTATCTCGAGAAAACAACTTTGTTATCCTGAGCTAATCAACTCGTGAGTGCGTTCATGTTTCGTTATACAACTCCTAAACAAGGTAGTGACTGAAACATTGCTTTAAGTGTTGCGCTAACAAAGTGTGTGAGTTTACCACCTTCTTTTGCACAACAAACCGCTCCGCCTGGTGTGCATTAGGCTTTGTTTAGTTTCAATCAGGAGAGTCGAGAACGACATAATGAGAATGCAGAAGCTTTACTTGGTGAGGACTTTGGAGCTGACCCCATCAAACAGATAGAGATCCCACCTAAGGGGCTATAAACAAAGAATATTGGCTGCAATGACAGCAGAGAGAGACAAAATGGGTGAGGCGGTTTAAATATTCTTCAGCTAAGATGACCATTGGTTGACAGGAAAGCCTACAAATCTCAGTGAAATTAGTGGATAGTAACTCCATCAACTGATGATCAAATAAAATGAGTCTTCCCACTTAAACTTGTACTAAAAGCTACACCCTTCATAAGTTAGATTACCTTAACTGACACGATTGAATCCATCCTAAAATGTTCACGCAGTTACCTTTCATTTCCATGTGGAGCCACTGGTGTTTTAAGTTATTTATGGCATGAGCTGTAATACTTTTAAGAAGCTGTAAATGAATGGCACAAGTCGAAGGTTGCTCCTCATTCATACAGCTGCAAAATGTTGCAGAAAATAAGTTAGACGTGCAGCAGCATAATCCTGACTACTCATTCATTCATTCATTTTTAATCACCTAGCACTGGGAAAATATGGACAGGACATCTTCACACTCGTCCATCATTAATTCAGTTTGATACAGGCTATGTAGGAACAGAACCTCAGGAGCTTTTGGATGCCAGATAAAGCTTCAATATTGAAAATCAGCATTATCTGTGACCCTGACAAAGGCTGCATGTTAACAGGAAATAAATTCAGTGACACCTACAGTGTTTGCCTCGGGGCTGCTAGACAAATCATTATTCTCACCAGCGGAAAGAAGTGCGTTCTGTTTCAACCCCTAAATAGCACGAGGGAACAACCAAAACATCATGAAATGTGATAATGCAGTTAGCTCATTTTCTGTCTTTGCAATTTTTTGTTTGGAAAAGTGCGAGACAGGAGAGCAAGAGCACAATATTTTGTGTGTTAAGAATCGCATCCTAGTTACATCCTAGAAGGAGATGACACAGACAGGAGATGACAGAGGTCATACAAAGCACTTAAACACACTCAAGCTGTTACGGTGGCTTGATTGTTTGAGAAGCAGGTTTGATGATTGGAGGGTTTTCCGATTAATCAGGTCTGACTGTAGCTCACAGGATGTGTAGACTCGTGAGTGTGAAGCAATGATGAGCTGCTCGACAGATTGTCAAAATGTGTTGCGTACAGGTGCAAAATTACATGTGTGGTTGTAAGTGAAATTGCACAAATGCACAGTACTGATAGCCTGAAAAGCGCTGACTGACTCATGATCAGCTTGACGTCTGAGATTGTTTAATTTGAAGGATTTCCAGGCATAAAGAGGAGAAAAACATCCAGTATTTTACAAAAAATAGCATTTTATTAAGAGAAACATTTATTAAGAGAAAACTGTACAGCTGCATTTGATTAATGTTTTTTTTCTCTTTTATACATTTATTTATTTATTTATTTATTTATTTATTGTGACCACTCAGATTTGATTTGGGAGGTCCAAGACCATTTATGTGTTTGTGTTGGTCTCACAGACTAATCACAGTAAGACAGTTTTTTGTGTTTTCTCGTCTCGCAGGTTTCCATGGATCGTGGTTGCATCTGCTGCCGTGGTCCAGCTTGATGCCCACATATTATTTATATTATTATCGTTATTATTAGTCATGTTTCTATTATTATTACAGTTGTTATTGTCGCTATTATTGTTGCTTTCTCTATCCTCCCTCTCTCTTTCTCTCTAAACTCAGCCAGTCACGGCAGTTTTTCACAGTAAAGTTTTTCTTCACTGTCACTGGCACCAGGTCCTTGCTCATGGTGGGAATTGTCGGGTCTCTGTAAATAATATGAAGAGAATGGTCTAAACTTGGACAGCACAGTGGTGCAGAAGGTTCCTGATTCGAACTTCAGCTGGAGCCTTTCTGTGTGGAGTTTGCATGTTCTCCCCGGGTACTCCAGCTTCCTCCCACAGTTAATAGGTTAACTGGTGACTCTAAATTGGCCGTAGGTGATGAACTGGTGACTTGTCCAGGTTGTACCCCGCCTCTCGCCCAATGCCAGCTGGAAGCTGCCGGCTCCAGTGACCCTGATAAAGATACACGCTAACAGAAAATGGATGGATGATCTAGACCTGCTGTATATGAGTACCCTGAGATAACTTCTGTTATGATTTGGAGCTAAATATAATTGACTGAACATACTTTCTTTCCTGTATGGATTTCCTGAGGGTTCTCCCTTTCCCTCCTTTAAAAGGTTTTTGTTGTTCAGTCAGTTCAAAACATCTATGGATAGAAGTTGTCATATGTTCCAACAACTTTGATAGATGATTTTAGGCCATATAAATTAGTCTTGACCTTACCTTTATTCCCTGGAGACCTGCCCTAACCTTAACTATAACCACAAGCAGTCAATTTATCACAAATGACAGATTTTCCTCAAGGGTCTTTACAGTCCATACAGCATGCGACACCCTGTATCCTTGTATCCTGCACGTGACATTCACAACCACTACATTCCTCACCGCCAAACCAAAAACCAAGACTTACACCTAAATTTTAATACCAGCTTTTGGGGACCAGCTTTTAGTATCCAAATGGGAAGTGAGCCCCAAGACTGCATTATCAAACAGGCTGCCAGCTCGTGTAGGCAATGAGACAAACTGCAAATGTTGTTTGGAAATTCGTGCCATTAAAGTACATCATCCACCAAAGTGTGTACCTTATCATTATTATAACTGTTATTATTATTATTACTAACCTTCAATAGAGGGGTCCTATGTCAAAATGTAGTTGTTTTACATGCAACTTTTATTGTTGTAGTTTAGATTGTGCTAAGATTGGCTACATGTGTATGTTATAGGGGCTCATATTTGCCTGAAGGTCCCATTGTATGTTAATGCCACGGTGCCATGGTGAGACCCCATGATGTGCGTGTGTGAAGTGAGTTTTGTCCACACATTGTTAGCAATGCAGGAACACACACACACACACACACAAACCAGGAACCACTGCACATTACTGTGCGCCTCTCTCTCTCTCTCTCCCTCCCTCTCTCCCTCCCTCCACACTGTGCAGCGCTCTGGTGGGTCGGCGAAGCCGCCTTTTGGCTTCGGAGCTTCAAGCGAGAGAGAAGCCAGCGCTGAGGTAAGGAGGAGGGATGGATGGAGAGGGGCGAAGAAGAAGAAGAAGAAGAGGGATTGAGAAAGAGAGAGTGAGAGAGAGAAAGGGGTGATAAACGAATGAATAAAAGCAGATAGAGGGAGAGAAGCTTTAAGAATAAAAGAAGACGCTTTAATGTGCTCTATAATGTGAACACTGTCAGTGCTGCCGTTAATGTGAGAGTGATGCTGCTCGGATGTTGTTACACCACTGTATTATACATAGATGTATGCGCGCACACGAGAGAGATGTTGCCGTTAATCCCACCTGATTGCAATGCGCGCACTCAGCCGTTAAGTTAAGTGGCACTCGGAAGGGCACTGCGTTTGAAATGAATGTGTGTGTCAGTGTGTGAACTGTCCATCAGTCAGGATGTCTGAGGGGGACACACTATGGTGTGGTGTGATAACTATGTCTTTGCATGCATCTGGGTGTTTGGTGAAAAGCTGCATGCTGCTTCTGTCTGCAACTGGACCGATGAGAAGCGACCACAAGTGAGAAGAGGTGTGTGTGTGTGTGTGTGTGTGTGTGTGTCAGAGAGGGGCTAAATTAGGCTGCAGCGCTGCTGGCTCTGTGTGTTTGGGGAGCACAGCGGTCCTGTGAGGATAGAGACACCACAGACAGCTGTTGGAGGGAGAGACTCATGTTCTTATGCAGATGTGTATCACCACCATCCATCAAACCTAAACTCTCCGAACTTATATTTGAGCTTCATTTTGGTGATTATTATGAAGTTATTAGCCTGTGGGTTCAATTATATATGTGAGCTGGTTGTATTTAAGTATGGGCTGTCATGCCTTGGTCTTAAATTTAGATTTTATGGTCAAAAGTATTAGATGTCAGTGCTTATGTACTTTTGTGTGCTTTTGGTCTGCGTCTGTCTTTAATGGTTTGGGCTAGGATCAAATCCAGCATCCCGTACAGTGATATTTAGTGTATATTGAAGAGAGTAAGAAGATCCAGTTTGGATGCGAAAGAACTTTCTAGGCAGCACAGAGCCATGACCTCATTCGACACCTTTGGCAAGGACTCGAACACCAACTGCAGGCCAGACCTTGTTACCCAATGTCAAAGTCGGACCTCACTAATGCTCTTGTGGCTGCATGGGAGCAAATATCTGCAGCCAGGTTCCAAAATCTGGTGGAAACCCTGAAACCAGAAGAGTGTAGGCTGTGCTAACAGCAAACCAATGCTCGTGGTTTGAGCATGAGATGAAATAGACATATTGTTCCTACTGTACCCTGAAATATATCCCCAAACTTCCAGTTACAGTTAGTGACAGCCGTGTAGTGAGTAGAGCTTGTCAGTGTATCGTGCAGCATAGTAAATAGATCAGTTTCAAATAATTTATTCTTGATTTAATTATGTGAATATTGGAATAAATGTGACACATTGAAATAATTTGGCTTTCTCAGCGCATAAATCACAGTTGAAACATTTGATTAACCACACAAAGTGACCTTTGGTGTCACACGTCACAGTCTTGGATTGTATTCGGTTGTTCCTTTTCTACAACAGAGCCTTGATCATTATTCATGCCCGTGCATAAAGATGGCTGGCTGCAGGATTGATGGTGTCCTTTATTTTACAGCTGCCCCACAGAGTAAAACATCCAGACATCCTCATCCAGTCTCGCCTGGGGCGTAGACGATGGGTGGCGAAGAAAAAAGAAAAATGTGTGTGTGTGTGTGTGTGTTGGACTGTGGTGTGTCCATGGGGGAAGATGAAAACTTAAGAAACAGCTTCCTGTCATCCAAGCATGTGATAAGAAGAAAGTATAGTCAGGTTAATGTAGAAGAATAATCTGAGACAGTCATCACTTGATTTCCTAAAACTCTGAATCTTGTGGATGATTCCTGGAGAATATCCTTCTGTTCAGTATAGTGCAGCGTTGTAGTCAAACCGATACCAAGACATGAGCGTATCGAGACGAGGGTAAGACGGAGAATTTGAGGGGTTGAGAGCAGGTCGAGACAAGACCAGGACTGCTAATATGTAAAGCTAATATTTGCTAAATCTCTTTGGATAAAGAGATTTCTTAAGACAAATGTTTCGGCGGATGCCTTCGTCAATATGTGTTTCTTTGAATTGTGTTCTCTGGGTTCAGTTTCTACGATACGTGGTTCTTCTACTAATGTGCACCTCATGCTTCTTAACTTTGTGAATGGTTGTGGCAGCACAGAGATGAGCTTAATCACTTAATTTGAAGAAAACAAAAAAATGTTGGATTTATAGTCTTAATCAGTTTATGGTAAACACTTCTGGAGACTCTTCTCTGGGGTAGAACTATAAAGCAGTAAAAGGGGTAACCATCTCAGTACTCGAGTATTTATGGAAGACAATAAACTTCTATCAATCATATCCATCAATTCTCACTTAATTTTCCCTTTCTTCTTACATTTTACCTACTGCAGATGTTTGCACATGTTGTTTAATTCCCTTGTGTGTCCTATTCACCATCCACTATCAGTAAACATCTGGGATCTTTATCCATCCCCACATCCGTCTATTTTTAGCAAAAGAGATTAGATATTACCTCAAACGTGTTTGCCTTTTTCTCTCAAGGTGACCACACCTGACACCGGAACGTCTTTAAGGCAATTAAGATGACTACAGCATCTTAAACCGAGAGTGTGAGACGCCCCTCTGAATCTCTAAATAGCTGTGTGATCCAGGCTGATCAGATGAGCGTATTCAACCTGAACGTTTCATTTATATGCAAAACCAAGAGTCAGAGCGAATGTTGGAGGTATTGATTGGAGGCCAGCGGCGCTACATGTGATTCCAGAAGCAGGTCGAAGCAATGGGACTGTGAACTTCAGCAGCACTGGGAAACAGATCAGGCATTTCTATTCACTGTGAGCTGCAGGTTTGGAATACCTGTTAAGCAGATGGTATGCATATAATGAAGACAGCAGGTTGAGAGCCATTGATTCAGAAATTCATTCAGTTTTTGTCCCATTTGGATTTTCAAACATGTTCTTTTCTTCACACTGGGGTTCAAGCGCACACACTCGCTTTGTATGTTCTCTCGCAAACAGCTGGCTGATGAGAGTATTGATCTAAAGAGCCAGTTGACATGGAGCTGAATGCCTGTGCCATTAGCAAACACAAACACACACATGGCCACGCTCACGCACACACTCTGCATCCACAAGGCTCTACTTAGAGTTTGCAGCCAACCAACATCAGAAGTTAGTATTGAAAACTGGAGCACATTGCAGCCGTTCAAAAGTTCAGTGTTGATTTGATCATGTGCATTAGCTGTAAACTCAAAAATAACGTGATAAGGTATATGCATATATACAGATTAAACAAAGCAAAGCTGTAGAGGTGCTGGTAGGCAGTGGACAGAGCCAGACTGGCTGTTGCTGATGCCGAGCTCCAGCTACTCTACTTCTAGTTTCACATTTTGGGAAATATACCTATTTTCTTTTTGCCAAGAGTTGGATGAAAGGATTAATATTACTCTCATGAATGTATAATAAATAAGAAGCTATCGCCAGCAGACGGTTGGCTAGGCTTAGCATAAAGACTGAAAGCAAGGGGAAACTGATAGCTTGGCTCTGTCCAAAGGTTAAAAAAAAAAATCACCTAACAGCACCTCTGAAGCTCACTAAATAACAAGTTGCATCTCCTTTGTTTGATCTGTAACTCTTGCAAAGAAATCTCTCCAAGTGTTGAACCATTCCTTTGAAACAAAGGATTAGTGAACAAAAAAAGACGGATGTGCTGATCCTAATCATCCCGCTGCTCATCACTTCAAGGTTTGTTGTCCAGCGGGCATTGCCTCAGGACCCCAGACCCCCTCCCAGAGGTCCCCAAGGCTCCAGTTTAACAGTGCAGTAATTGGTTTGCTGTAATATGATCAACTGAAACTTTGTTGTGGACTATGGGAATTTCAGGGCCCCGTGCTTAGCTTTGAGACCTTCATTAGTTCAGCTCATGTTTTGCGTACATGGTGTATATTCCTTAATTGATTTTTGTTTAATCAGATTGCAACTGACTCAATGCACAGAGTGGGGGAGATCCAACAGCAGCATTTTTCCTCTGGGCTGCCCCAGCAGCTTAATTAACAGAAATGTCAGAGAGTTTTATTGGATACATACTTGGCTCCTTGTATACTGTTGCTTTAAATGTAGATTATGACATGAACATAAACAGAGTTTAATGGTGTGTTTGAGGGTTGTACTTCACTTGATGATGACTTTTCAGATAGCTTGTGCTGTAGTTTCTTCATTGTATTATCTTTTTTGCTTCCTTGTTGCTTTCTATATCAATCCATCCTTAGTTTGTGTGATATATTATATTTCTGGACCTTCCTGTATGCATTTGGACTTGGGAACTACAAATGTGAACTGCATTTCCCATGAGCACTTGCATGGCAAAGCACAGGTGTGCGGTGTTTGAAGTCATTAAATGCTCTGGGATCCCCTTTGTCAAACATTTGCCTGTTGGAAGTCATGGATTAGGTTTCAACATTTGCAGTGGACCTAAGTGTACAAAGCCTGCTTTTCTCCACATTTGACTGTTTTGAGCATTTCACTGTGAGTATGTTGATCTTTTGAACTCGCTTGGAAACAAGAGAGCGTGCCCATTTGAGAAAACTTAAACAACTTCACTGGGTTTCACTTCAATCTCAAAACCTCACAGTTCCATCTTCAAATCTCGTCTGAGATAAAGCAGATTGCCAGAAAACATGGCACAACACATCTCTATCTAGAATCTTATGCCGCTCAACTATATATATTTTCTTTAAACAAAAGCAAGTTGATGGAAATGATAAATCATCAAGTGGAATAAAACTGTAAAACATGTTGAGAAAATGGAGATGCCCTTGATTTTTAGAGACAGTACGGTCAATTAAACTGCAACAGAAAGAAGCCTTTGTGACTTGTGAGCTCTTACAATGCTAATAATTGATTGAATTTGCATCTTCCCCGTGTGGTTGGCAATCAAAGTTGGAAGTCCATTTCATTTTAATTAAATCAGGAATTGGATTTTTCCTCAGATATTCAGGGCAACCTTGTTTTGCACATTCATGGTGTTGTAAAAAGTGATAAAAGATAGTTTCTTCCCTCATGAAGGATGAACTAAACGGAGAAGAGAACTGGTTCCAGTTCTGGTCAGGACGTAATAAGCTGGGACAGTGATGCTGGTTCAATTTGACAAGGAGAGAACGTTATGAAGGGATGTCGGAGGCAGGGTCAGAAGGAGGAGCAGGTCTGTTTGCATGGGCGTCTTTTCAGTTTATATCTATTGTTCTTACCAATGTCTGTGTTTTCTACTTTACCCTCCTCTCCTTTTATTGTTCTGAATTTCTTCTCTACTCTATATATCCTCTGCTGCTATTTCCCCCTCTCCACTGCTCTTTATCTTCTTTTCTCACTTCATCCGAGCTCATCTGTCCCCGGGTGTCAATATTTTGACAGCTTTCAGACAATCAGAAAAAGAGCCGTCAGGCCCGAGTTATGGGACGCGAGATGTGTGTGTATATATGTGTGCGTGTGTACATACAGCATGCGGTCATACATTGTTGTACTGGTTTTTCTGTGAATCGTTGAACTGCAAAGTTATATTGAAGGGAGACGGATGATTTTTATGCTTTCGTAACCAGATTTATATCAACAGTTTTGTTTCTGCACTCTGGGCAATTTATTTGAAGATCTTCTGCTCTCTTGGGATGTTTATCTTTACTCTGTGTACACACTCTACATTTTACTTTCACAGTGAAATAAATGACACACAGATACACTGAAAATTAAGAGTAAAGTGCATTTGTATATCCTCTTTGTAAAACAGGAGTTGGTATTACTATCTATCATTGCAAATAAGCTTGTAATGGTCTTCTAGCATCGTCTAAATTATTGAGATGAGTGAGTATAAAAGAAAGTCGCAGGGACAAAACTTAAACATGTTTTCTATTCTCCTGGAACCTCAATCTCATATAACAGCGGAGGAGGAGGAATTGCAGAGAGGAGATAACAGAGAAAACTAGGAGAATTTATGATGCCTTCATCTCATCCATCCTGTCCCTGCTGACAGAAGACAAGAAAGAGACAGAGAGATGGGAGACTGGAGCCCATGTGGTGAGTTGCACTGTCTAATTCATCTCTCTCCCGCTCTCTCTACAGCAGCTTCTAGACTCTGTGGTGACAGCACACAGAGGACATAAAGAAGGAGGACGAGAGAGACGCGGATAAAGAGGAGAGGATAACTTGACGCAGGCGAAGAAGACTGAAAGGGAGACTGTAGCGATGGCTGAGGCACCTCAGCAGCAGCAACAGCAACAGCAGAAGGAGGAGGAGGAGGAGGAAGAGCAGCAGCCGAGCACTGTGGAGGCGACGGAGACAGATGAAGGGCCCGAAGAACCAAAGGAGAGTGTCCAAATAACCCCCACCCGACCTCTGCTGTCCATGAGATCCATGAGCACTGTGGACCCAGATGACGACTCCCCGAACATGATCGTCTACAGAAAGGTAAGAGCAAAAACTGAACGCAGTTTATCTTGTTTTAAAGTCTGTTTGTCAAAGAAATGGTTAAGTTTGTGATGTTGTGGTTCTGCTGAGAACCAAATACTGGGAATGGAGGTAAATATTTGAGTCCAAGGTTTTACTTCACTAGTTTTACTCAGACTAGGGATAGCTACAGTCCACGATCTAAATTGCGACCTTTTTCTCACTTTGGAAATGCTCTGTAAACTCTAGCCAGATGATAACAATAACATAATGTTGCATTGAAGATACTGCACAGATTTCATGAATTAAAACCAAGTTGTAAACAGAAGCCAAAAGATAACAAAATCGTAAAATAACAGCAATTTTCAAGTCCTCGTCTTAATTGCATTATTTACATTTAAGTCACCCAAAGAGTCATGTGAAGTAATTTGTCCAATCAGCATGGCCATTTAGTTCACGTATCTCAGATCCGCTAGTCATGTGAAGTTTGGAAACAGAAGTATGAGGCAATATACACACATTCACTTACAATTTGTCAGAAATGTTGACTGTGATGACAGTCTTGATCCAAAATCATCAGATTGCCAGTCCTTATTTCAGACTTTGATGATGCAAAGTTGGCCTAATTTCAATCTCAGTAAAAGTTTGATGTTGCTGTGTACATTTACATATAAATATCAACTTAAACTAAACTAGAATTTAAGTTGCAAATTGTTAAAATTTCTTTTGTTCAAATATGAAATAAAATTGCATTTTAGAATTTTTTAAGGACAAAAAAAACATGCACATATAACATAAATATGTAAATTTAACTCTGTTAGCTGTTTGAAATGTCAATTGTCTTTGGATCTTGGGATTACGGTCATGCTTGGAAGTCTTTCCCTGCAGATGAAGCACACTATCATGTTTACAAAAACACAAACCAAGCAGCTTTCACCAAAATGATTTTAGTGCTTCTGGTTGACTTTGGTCAAGTTGCTGCAGTGCCCGCTTTGGGGAACCATGCTGTAGAAAATAGAAAGAAAATTATAGCATAAACACAGGAAGGGAGCCACACTGCTGTTGTTTTGGAGCAATGAGCTGAATTCAGGGTTTCTGAACAGATGGTGAATGTAGTGAAAGATGAATTTCAGAAGAAAGCTTCCAACATGTTTATGTTGGCCAGTAAAGGCCAATTTATTACATTTTGGGAGAGAAGGGAAACAAGTAGCAGAATCTCATGGCGACAAGCAGTTGGATTTATGAACAACCTGGGCTATATTTCAGGGGATGAACAATAGCAACGGTACACAAGACACTACCTGAGCCAACTTGGGCTGTCAGCATCTTCTCACGTCACAATTAATCGGGCAATGATAAATAAGTGTTTAAATGTTACACAAACTATAGTAACTAAGATTCTATTCCTGTTTGTTTTTAAGCATCCATCCTGCCTCACCTGACCCTGACCTCATTGTGAAACTGTAAAAGAAAATATACAGCTACTCCTATGGGAATCAATATGCTATGTCATTGTATGTCACCTAGAACTGAATAAAAGACAATAGCGAGGAATGAATCTATACCAAAGGCAATCTCTTTTCCTTTAAAATGATCCTGGGCCTGGATGAATTCAGAGACATGTGAATATAGACATCACCCCCCCTGCAGTGTTCTATAATGATAGATGAACTGTGTGTGAACAGGAGACGGGGTTTGCATGGTGTCCTGATGCTCTGTGAGTCTGGAAGCAGCACGGAGGAAAGTTGTGATATTCCTGTCAGTGTGTGGAGGTGCTAGGCCAGCAATAAGGACTAATGTGTCAGTATTGCTTACCAGCGGACAGCGAGCACACACATTTACATACTTATGACTGCATAAATGCAGGTTGTGCAGAGAAGAGATGGTATAACGAAAGGTTAGAAAAATTTGGGAGATTTTGACACTTACCTCTAATATTCAAATCAGCTATGTGGCATGTCTGTAATGGAAGAACTGCAAGGAGAATCTGGCTGAAATAAGTTTTGTTTACTTCTGTCGGGAAGTTAAATTTTATACAGATGAAAAACCTCTCAGTACAGTGGACTACATTTTTATAGTGTGTTGATGGAAGTCACAATGAATTTTTATGAGCCTGCTGTTTAGGAAATGCAGCAACGTGACAGCTTCCACAGACATATTGCGGTAGTCAGCGGAATGAAGACAGAGCAACCTCAGGTAGAGCCTCCTGGTGGGATTTGTGCTTCAGCAACACAAACCAAAACTTAAGTCACCATGTTGGGAGTGTGTTTCACCTTGAACTAGTAGCTTTTGTTGTACTCTCTGCCTTTGTCTGTTACCTCAGAGTCTTACAGTTGGGAGCTTAAAACTTTTGGCAAAGGTATCTGGAGAAAGTGGATCCAAATCAGTGGACTAGACTGATGGTCATTCAAAAGGCGACTAATGGGAATATCTAACGCTGTGAGGTTTTAAAAATCTAAGACTGTGGGAGTCCCCTCAGAAAAAAAAAGTACTTGATGACGTCATTTGATCTCATAGACACTACACAATTGAGCCAAGAGAGCCTAATATTGCTGTGTCCTAAGGTTTGCCCTAATGCATCTGAAACATTTGGAGTGATGCCCTCCTCCCACTTTTAAAACCTCTGGTTTAAACAAAAGAAGCCTTTCTGATTAATGTGATCCAACTTTCCAAAGCCATTGCACCACCTGGATGATTAAGTTGAACCTTCATTGACAAATTTCTTCAAAGGTCAACATGAAAAACGACCAGTATCAGCATGTGCGAGTGTGTTGTTGACTACTGAGTACATTTTGAGACTGAAACAAGCCTTTAAAGAAGTAAGGATGAATGTCTAAAGGTCAAGGTGTAAACCTCGAAATGGCTTCCGCAAAGATGTGCACACACTCTCAGACAAACACGCAAAGTTCATGTCTGGGAAATCTTCTTGTAATCTTGTAGATGAACTGAAGAATGAGCTTGTATGTGTGCACAAACATGACACATGCAATAAAAGCAACAGTTGTAATAAGTGGACACTATCTGACATGTATTTAATCTTAGGTAAGTTGTTTTATTGATGTAGCCTTAATCAATGAACTTGTTGTATTGATTTCAGCGTTATGACTCCATGTGTCCGATATACACATTTACCGATTTATTCACCGGACAGCCACTCAAAAGAACTCCCGCACACTGTCTCGCTTACTGCTGAGAAAGTGTATTGATTACACGTTTCAGTAGGTCCGACCTTCATCAGGTATACGGACAGCATCACAACAGGTCTATATATACACATAGGAACTGCCACGATCATTTACTCTGCCAATCAGGGCACTGAAGAGTCCGGTCCGACAGGTAATCACAGCTTGAGCCACTCAACCTGTCAGACAAATGGCATTCAAGAGAGAAAGATGCTAAATGAATTTATTATACCAATAAATCTCAAGCAGCATCCATGTATGTTGCTTTCAGTGGACAGCATTTATCCACTTGCACTGGGATATTTAAAGGAAAATTTAAATATATTGAAAACTGGCACAAAATGTAATGCTATCTGTGAACTCACTGTAGATGTCAGTGTCTATAGTATATCACTATCAGGCTGTGATCTAAATCTATATTTGTTGAATGTGGCTGGAGGCGCAGCAGAAATTGCAAGACACAAACAGCCACCGGTGGCTTTGATAAATTAGTTCTTGATGCCGGTCGGAGGGCGGAGGGGTGGAAAGGATATTGAGTAAAGCGAGAAGGAAACAAACAGAAATAGAAAGAGGAAGTGAGAAAAACAAGGAGTGCAAAGAAGTGAGGGAGAGAGGTGGAAATAAAGAGGGAGACGTGAAAGAAAGATGAAGAAAGTCTGAATCTGTTCAGTTAGCGAGTGCCACTGAGCAGCAGATGACTGTTACCACACCCAGAGATCTCAGTGTATCTGCGAACACATGGTGGCCACTGCACACAGTGAAGAGTTATTTCAGGTGAATCAGAGATGTGATGTCACTTACCTGTTTTTAAAGAGAAGCTCTTACACTCTAGGACAAGAAGATCTAGTTTAGCTTCACGTTGTTGAATGCATGATATCTGTTTTGCTTCATTTCTCATTTTGAGAAAGACGCAAAACCAAAAAATATTTGAACTGCCTGCCGTGTGGGTTGTGGCTTCTTGCACATTACATTTGTGGAAACAATCTCACAGCTGAATAAAAATGTGTTCTTGAAATGCAAAAAGAAAGCGAGGTTTCAGAGGTTTCAATTTTCATTTTTAAGATTTTATTTACCCAAAACATCCATCCATTGATCGATGTGTGGCTGTGGATGATGCGGCGATAGAGCGGGTCATCTAGTAATCCAGGATTTAGGATCATGTAGGATTGCAGGTTGGATCCCGGCTCTCCCAGTCCAGTTGAAGTGTGGGAAAGATGCTGTCGGTGTGTGAGGGTGATCTTAGTATCATTGTGAGTGCTTTGGATAGGAAAGGACTAGAACAAGAAACTGCTGTTTAAATATATAGTATAAATACAGCTCCGTGCATTTTGTTTAAAAACCTAGCCTGTGCATCATGTGAGGGGCTGCACACATTGTGCACAAGCTGCAAGTTACCTAAATCACCATTTCTGATAAATTAGAATAAATCATGTTGCTCATATTTTTTGCATGTTGCCTATATTTGCAAGCTCTCTTGTGCAACCAGTATGCTTAAGCTGAGACTTCATCTCCTGAAAGACAATGTGTCCTAACAAAGAGGAGAGGAAAAAAACAGGAGAGCTTGTAAAATTGTAACAGTCTGGGCTGGAGAACAGACAATAAACCAGGATGAGCGAGTGGAAGCGACTGACATTAATCAGTAACTTTTTTAGTGGTGTTAAATTTATTAAACTGTACTCAGGTTTTTCAAACACTAATGTAGCACATCTGGTATCATATATAATGGCAGCTGTACATATCTTAATTACCACCTGCCAACTGTAATGAAATGTCTTCAAGTTTATATGATATAAATTGAAGCTATTGTATAACTATAATACACATAACAGTATAAGCTGAATCCCGCTGGTTTATAATAGAGATCTATTTTGGTGAATATTCATACGTACACAAAACAAACCACACACACACACACCTACCTGACAACCTTCACTGTGATGTATGTGTTGTGCAGACCAGCAGACTGTTCCAATGCAATCAAGCTGTAGCAACCCACTGGGAGCTGTCTGGAGAAGACATCCACATCCAGAGGGGTAACAACAACACGGTCGAATGAGAACGAAGCACAGAAAACAGAAAATAAACTCATGTTAAAAACTCAATGTTTGACAGGTTGTTGTTTTTTAAATGTCACAAAAAATAAAAAAAATCCATCAGTGTGAACTGAACCAGAAAAATAAAGAAAGTTTAGACTTATAGCTGTTTACTGTGTGTTTACAGGTGAACACAGAGTAACTATCCTGATTTTGCACACTAACTAATGGCCATAGAGCCTTTATACACGGGCTGTTTTGATTTCATAAATATGATTTGGTATTCTGAAAACACATTTCCAGTGAAATGATCAAAAATGTCCATTGACCGTCTCTGCGTTAAAACAACACTTGGTCGTACGCTGAGCTACCGATTCACAACATTTGCTATTACACGAAAAGGTTGCTTTGTTATGAAATATGTATGCCCTGGACTGCAATCCCATTAGTCCTTCTCGATGAGTCATCAATCATCCACAAGCATGAGGAAGGGAGGAAAATGCTAATCATGTTCGCGAGTCAACGTTTACAAAGCTTTAGGACCCAAAGTATCAGCTTCGTATTTGAAAATAATGGAGTTGTTTTTTTTCTTTTTCTTTTTTTTTTTTTTACTCTTAATTTTAAATCCTGACTTTTAGCTGATGCAGGGTCAGGTTTAGTTGTTGAAGGATTAAACGAAGGCAGCACATGTGAGCTGATTCTGGGTCAGTGCTTAAAGTGTAATTAGGATGAGAAGTGTTGCCTCTCGCCTACAGAGAGCCATTCATCTTCTAGAAAGATAGTGTATGACTTTATGTCTCTTTCCCATGTCTTCTTCTTCCTCCTCTCTCTCCTCCTTTTTTTCGGCATGATGTATGTCTTTCTCTTCGACTGTATCTTAGTCTACACAGCCTACACATACATACATGTACATGTTTGTGTGCATCAGACTGAACATCATTTTCATCACCGCTTGATTTTTATTGTCAGCATCCAATACACACACCTACACAAACACACATATAGAGGGTGATGTTAAGGTGAGGAGATTCAGCGCTGTTGACAAGAGTGGAGGGTGTTGACTCACCTTTTCAGCAGCATGAATTCAAAGCTGTCAGCCAGCATCTGCTCAGAGACTGTGAGTGTGTGTGTGTGTGTGTGTGCGTGTGTGTGTGAGAGAGAGAGAGAGAGAGAGGGAGAGGGAGAGAGAGGACAAAAAAAAACCCCTGGGTTGCCGAGTATTTGTGTTTGCTGCTGTTCAAGTGTGTGTGTGTGTGTGTGTGCCAGCGAATTGCACCTTTTTTTTCATTATCCTCTGGTTTCCAGTGTGACAATAGCAGCTGTTAAACTGCAGGACTGTTTACTTAACAAGCTGTTTATACAGATACCTGTTCCCATATTCCTCTGAGCTGCTGGAACGTGGCCTGGAAGAGAGCTCAGAGGCTGAAAAGCCAAAGTGAGATGGTTGTTGGATGCTCAGCATGCTTGCTTTCCCAACAGATTCTGTTTCCCCCTTTTTTTTTTTTTTTTTTTTTTTTGCATTTTGGTGATAAACAATATCTGTACATCAGTTTGTAAGGAAAGGCAGAATTCATTTGAATAGAAAATATAGATATAATATAAAGACAGGCCATTTGTTTGCCTCTTCAAAAACGACCCACATCATCTTTTAAAAGGTGCGTATGGTTAAAAGCCAAACCAACGCTGACTGCTGGTGGCAGATGTGACAGAATCTGTAGTCTCAAATGTTATTGTCAGATGCTTTGTAAGACCATCCATCCATCAAGTTTGATCCACATGCTTTAACAAAGACAGAAGTAGCCACAGCTTTGGTTGTTTCAAGAAATTCAAGAAGTCACCACAAAAGACGTCATCTCACAGGAAAGTGGAATTGTTCGATTTCATTTAAACTTTCGAACAAAGAAGCATTCTTTTGGTGACTCTCGGCTCCACATTTTCCTGCCTGTCAGTCATCAGTTTGGTGACATGTGCTGCTTGGTTTCAGTTCTTTGCATCACCGTCCCTGTCTGGAACAAAGCCAGAGGCCAAAGCATCCTCAGTGATGGGGTCATTGGTTTGTGAGAGCGCACCACCTGCCTCCTCTATGGCCTCGCTTCAAGGGATCAGTGTTGGGCTAAAATGGTCACCTCTCTATACAGTACTTCACAGTCTGAACATGTGTACTCTATGAACCTAATGGACTTTATTGACCCTATGGCCTTTAAATGTACTGCTTAATACAATAAGTAAGTTAAAAATTTGTGAACTGCAGAAATCGTTTATTGCTTTAGTCTCTGACCTGCTGCTGTAAACCCTCACAAAAATATCCAAATTTAATTGCTGGATTTTCTCCTCGTATCGGACATCAGGTGTCTAAATGGAAAAAATATTGATCACATGTCAATCATTTATCCATTATGTCCACAACTAATGGTCTGCATTTACTCTGCTTACAACAAGTAATGGATTGGATCAATACTCTTCAGTCTGTTGTCTTTGTTTTCTTTTGCAGCTGTGAAAAAACCCTGCACAATATTCGTAATATTTTCTCTTAAAGATAGTCTTGACAAATTATTCAAGCTAATTTAGAAATTAGATTTTAAGGCTAATTATTGAAAGATTATTTATTTTACACAAAGGCAGACCAGCTCTCTTCTAAGTGTCTTCTGCAGAGTTTGAGTTCAGTTTCTGTCTATAAAACATAAAGCGTATTTACTCCAACTCCAATGCTGCCACGGGCGTTCGGCTGTTAGAGTAAAGATTCAAACGTCAAAGTCTGTGAAAATTATTTTTTTCACACCAGTCTTTGAAGAACCCGAGCATGCGTAACAAGTTTTGTTGTTGAATACTCAGTGCTCTTTTTAAGTTTGTCGATTTCATGTTGAAAATGCCCTGACAAAATGTCCACACTTCAAAGAGGTCCTGAAAGGAAAAAAAAGAATTTGTTTTAATGCGCAATTTTTCAGGTATAAACTGCTTTTCATGTCAGCTGCCCATCCTCCGAGTCTAAAGGGTGACTTTGAAACTAAGAAGACCTTCAGAGGCAAAATGTTTTTCTTTTGCATGGTTGCATATATACACAAATATACAGAGCAAATTGAGGATTCTCCGTGCAGAGCAAAGGCGTCTTCTGATGTGTGTAGATAAAATACCATAAGAAAAACAATTTTCATAGATTAAATGATTTATTTTCTGCCCCAACTCCTACGAAGAACCATCACAAGTGCTCTGTGCAGCAATAAAACAATTCAGTGTGATTTAATGTTACTATTTAGAATGAATTTAATAATTGTATTTATTGTCATGGAACGCTGGCTGCACAAGGTGATGACTTATTTTATGTCTTTGAGCTTCCGAGTCCATTTACAAACCATAAAATTCCAGTCATGCCTAGTCACTGTGATACAGCGCATATTTATTAGGCAATTTCACATGGCAAAGATATTCATTGGTGAGCAAGAACATGAATCATAACTCGGTGAATCCTTCCACAGCTTCCTGCACAACTCTGATGGCATCAGTATCCAAGCAAATACTGCGGATCAAGATTGTTAACTTGATCACGTAGGAAGATCTTCATTCACTTTTAGCAGGAAACAGCTGAGCGGATTTTCGACCTTGTAGCTCGTTTCACTGCCTGCTGCAAAGAAATATTTTCAAAAATCTATCTGATGTGCAGTTGATTTTAGGAGTAATTTTATGGAGTAACATAAAAAAAATGAAGTACATTTCCTGACAAAATCTGCTAAATTTACACTGTGACCACTTTAAAGCACTCTGTGTGTGTGTGTGTGTGTGTATTTGTGTGGGTTTGTGTGCGCAACACACTGTGCTCCTGTATTGATTATACTGTCAAAAAAAGTGTTTTCTGTGTTATCAGGGAATATTTTGTGCATAAGTAAACCTACATCACACTCAATTTTTGTGCTTTTGCACCAGCGAATGAGAGATTTCATGTGTCTGTGTTCATGTATGCGTGTGGACGCATTAGTATGTGCATGTGTGAGTGTGTGCGCGCTGCTTGTCACTTAGTGAATGACTAAGCACATCTAATCACAGTGCAGCCGCCTGCAGATATCTGAGGAGAGCTCATCACAACAGAGCAGGTAGAGAGCAGCAGGCTAATCAAATCAAGGTGATGGGGGGACGCTAATTAGGGGAGTTTAAATTGCAAATTTTAAGATGACAGGATGATCGCTCTTATCACACTTTTCTTTTTGCTGTTTTTTTTTTTTCAGTGAATTCATGATCTAGTTTTTGTTCCTGAAATATGAAGGTACATTTTTGGCACTGGTAACTGTTTTGGAGATCATATTTTTGTCTCAACAATTCCCAGACACTTAACTCTTGGGAGATAGATCGGGAGTAATGGATCAGTTAAGGAGAGGCGTCTGGCCGGTATTTACTGCAGAATCTGGTGCTGGCAGTAAAAAAGTGGCAGCAGTCCTTCCCTAGGAGGGAGTATTCCCTGGGCCTGCAGAAATAATGGCATCCTGAGTCCCCACTGAGTTCCTGTATCACTCAGTTCTAATCCAAACTAATCCTCCTCAGTGTACACAGCTGCACCGATTCAATATTTCTGATTTTGAATGAGTTACTGGCACATGAATGAATCCTTGAATCTTGGGCAGATCTAAGGAGTGTCTTTGTGTTTAATGCTTGGTAAAGTCAGGCTTAAACCAAAGGGAATTGATTCTTCATAACTTCCCAGCAATTAAACAGATTGATTAGAGATTAAGACGCAGGCTAATGGCTGGATTATCTTTAATTTCTACTCTGCGGTTTGAGTGATTAAAAACAAGCTGTTGAGAGCTGCTGTCTTTCAGTTTGTAGCCAAATATCAAAGCACCAGAGCCCAAAGAGAAACACGAACAACTTTACAACCAGATGCACTCGAATGAGTCTGATGTGAACCAGTTTCAGAGTTCCTTGTAAAGCCCATTCACTTGTTTACTCCTATCTGACAGCAAAGCGGGTCTATTGAGGCATCAGTGTATTTGTCATGCTCTGGTTGTGTTGGACAGCGGGTGTCAGAGGAACCGACTTGGCCTTGCTTCTCTGTCAACACTTCAGATTTTCACCGGTTCATATGAATGTAAAGTGACTGCGACCAATCTGTAGGCGCATTTGGGGATTTGCACGCATTTGTGGATATACAGTGTGTGTGTGTGTGTGTGTGTGTGTGTGTGTGTGTGTGTGTGTGTGTGTGTGTGTGTGTGTGTGTGTGTGTGTGTGTGTGTGTGTGTGGTGGTTTTGGCAACGCATCAGTAAATTCCCTTGGCTGTTATTAGATTGACAGAGTGATACTGTACACGATAAGTTGATTAATATTCATATTTCTGGGCACAGGCGCACCTGAAAATCAGTGTGGAAACTAAAACACAATTACAAGGTACCAAAGAGTGATTTCAAATCACAGTAAGGAAGGACAGCGAGTTTTACTCTAGTGAGGAAGTGTGGATGACCCCGTTGATAGGTATGACTTTTTAAAAGGTGTGATTGGTTGATCAAATCGATCTCTGTTGAATAAATTGTGAGCCGTATTGTTTGAACATAGGCTTACCTGCTCAGTAGCCTTTTCACATGCTGATAGGTTATATTTATTCGCTTACATCTATTTACCATGCCTGTAATTTTAGCACTTAATCTATTTCATGTCTATGTTCATTAATGTCCATGAATGCCCTTTTGTGAGCCTGCGAGGTGTGGAAATCCAGTGGAAATTAAATGAACGGCGTCACAATATGAGACTGTGGAAGTGCTGTAATTGTTTCTGTGATCAGGGAGGAAGGTTGTGACAGACCCAAATCATTGTTGCACTTAACCCCAAATATCACTTTCATGTCTGGTGTTATAGCATTATTACATTGGGTGTGAGATGTGTAGAATTGACACAATAGTGTGACAGAAAAAAAAGTGCATTAAAAGAGCCTGGAAACACTTTTGAAGTGACATCAAAGACATTTCGTTTCTTATTTCACAGAAAAATGTCATTGAATCAAATCAATTTTCATTTTTAGCACATTTATACCAAAGGAATAGCAAAGAAAGCATAAAAACAATATAAAATATACAAATAATAGAAATACTACAACACATAACAAGCCAATCATTCAACCTCTATTCAACCTAAAGGTCGGTGGCAATACTTCTTTTCTATGTATGCGTGGATGAGAGAGTGTGTGTGTTCTTGGGTGTGATTGTGTGTACTGTATGTGAGAGATATTTATGATGCAGATGGTGACTCACAGCAAATAATGAGCATGGCTAACAGCACTCAATAAGCGAGCAGTTTGTTGTTTATCTGGGTTTTGTTGCACCATAATTCTTTGTTGTTCACACAGTGGTCTTGTCCCGAGAGCAAATTGTTTAATCCCTAATTAATCTCCCAGATATTCATGGTATAATGGGGATTAACATTTTGTTTTGTTAGGAAAACAATGACGCAGGCATTTTCTGGGCTGTAATCAGACGTAGCACAACCTCCTTTCTCTTGTCAGATTTTGGCAGAAATTACAAAGGACTGAACATCAAAGGACTACAACTACACAAAGAACATTTGAGCTTCAACATGTACACACACACACACACACACACACTTTCTCCCCACATTCAAACACATTTATGAAAAGAATGGGGGAAAACGGCAGCAGAGTTCTACAAAGTGGAAGTGAATATATTCAGAAAGGTGTTAATATTTGGATAGAAGGTCGAGCTCAGCACTGAATAAATACACCTGCAGCCATTATTGTGCTAATGTACTGTAGAGCTGCTTCAGCTCGATGTGGCGACACCTGTTTTGTGCATTCGCAGCAGACGGCACTAAAATAATGAGGCAGCACAGTCCATTCAACACTAGTCTCTCTTATCATCCTCCAGCTGGGACGGGATGGTCCTGACTACAGAAAGTACCAAATTATTAAATACGTTTCAAATCAATATTAAAGTCGTTACAGTACATGCAGGATCTGAACATCAATAAATCATCTCCACAGTCATTTTAAGGCATTATTATAAATATCTCAACCAAACAAACAGAGATAAAACCTCTTCCAGCCTCTTCATCTGCTTCAAGTTTTATTTATTTAGCAGGAAATCTCCTGGATTTCCGTCCCACATAGTTATTTGGCATATCACAGTTAAAATTTGAATGTCACGATGTCAGATCCCTTTTGAGCAGACTTTCCCAGTAAGGAAAAAGGTTGAAAGGTCTTGTCTGCTGCTATAGCTTATGAAGAGAAAGATGAATGAATGAGTAAGAATAAGCAAAATACACAAAGAACAGAACCTCCAGAACCAGACTTTATATTTCCCATTACCCATCCATCCATCCATCATCTGTAACCGCTTATCCTCATCAGGGCGACAGTGGGGCTGGAGCCTATCCCAGCTGACTTTAGGTGAGAGGCGGGGTACACCCTGGACAAGTCGCCAGGTCATCACAGGACACATAGACCAAATACCCAATTTAATGAACTTATGCTATCCATAAACTTTGCCATTGTGTTTTGTACCGTCAAGACTTTCACCACATCTGTGTTTGCTGCTGGAATCCAGATGTTTGTGTGGAGTTTTAGCAGTCTGCAGTTCCTGGACATATAACGATATAGTTATTCAGTGTGTGTCAGGAAACGGTTTTTAACAGTAACATTGAAATGAAATTGTAATTAAAATCTAGCATCTTTTAAAGATATCCCCCATTTATGAACAAAATTGTTCATTATTTGCTCCTCCTTGATATTAGTTCATGCTGGATAGATGCAGGTTAGTAGACCTTGGCTACATTGATGCTGCTGCAGATATATACAACAGGAAGCTAATGCTGTATGGATCCAGGCCAGTATCGTGTGTTGGGTGATATAATGGGGTTTTATTCGACTGTCTGAGGCAGCTCGGGGGAACTGAGGAACTGAGGTAGCAGAGGTTGCAGCGCCAAGTGGCAGGTTATGACTAATGAATGTGAACTTTTGTCAGGCACGCTCCCCATGTAGCCCCGGGTCCATTAGAGAGCCTGGATGGACACACTGAAAACACACGCACACACAAAAAAGGGAAACGACAACCCACACTTAACTGATGGATGATACGGAAGTAGGACCACACATCGTTTTTCCATTAGCGTCTCCTCTCATTCTGCTCTGTCTCTTATTCTGCCTGCACCAATCAATCTTTAGCAGAACGTCTTTCTTCTCTTCAGCTGAGATGTTTGCTCTCCATCTTTTAAGCTCTATACACTTTAATTTCTAGTCTTATTTCATTTGGTCCTTTTTATTTATGTGACACTGGGATACCTGATACAATGATCAAAGCTAAAGGTGACATAATAACAGTCACTAGAGAATAATATCGATCTGTCAAGAGCAGATCAGATTCCTGCAGTTAGCTGTTTGTATGAGCGGCCACATGCATCATTTTATTACAGTCCTAAATCATTACGGCATTAACGTCTCAGTACCATTATTAACCCAAAACACTAAAAACATGGACATAAAAGAGACAGATTTAAAGGACCATTGCTCTGTATGTAAATTGTATATCCTGGATGCCGCTGCTGTGAGGAATATAAACAGAGCGAGTATCTACATTCAGTTTGTGACAGGAAACAAAAGGCTGCGTGCGGAATGTGAAATTCTTGAGAAAACAAGTTACTAGTGTGAGACAGAGGTCCCCAATCATCTCAACCACTATCTTAATTACTGCAGTTGAGTTCTCTGTTCTCGTCTACGTCTTACACCATACGTTAAATCAATTTGCTTTGTCAGATAGTCAATAGTTTGAAGGAAACTTCATTTGTGTCAATACATTATATAATACAGTGCAATACAGCTTTATTGTCCACTGTCTTTTACTACATATTGACAGAATACAACAAAAACAAAGACTTCTTTAGCAACATTCTTTTTTTCCAGTCCAGGAAAATCTTCTCTCAGTTTTTATTTCTGCACCTTGCACATATTTTCTTCTTTATACTGTGAACATTCATTCACACGTTTCTTTTAGAATAATGTGCGTGTAAATATATACTAAAACTACTAAAGGCTACTAAAACTCCTCATTGGTTTGGGGAAGATCTCACTTGGTTAAATATTAAATAAGTCCCCCATCTTATAGTTCAGGTCAGTGTTGACTTTACCAGGATTTTTGATTGACCCTAACCTCATGCTTTCAATGTTGCCTAAACATAACAGCACAGTTACAATATCTATTTAGTCTATAGCATTTTTTGGAAGTTTTTATTGATGCAAATAGATATTATTCATTATGTTTTGTCAGTAGCATTATCAACTGGACTCATCATCTTTGCTATCTTTGTCTACATGACTCTGGGGTGGGTCCAACTGAAGGGGCATAGATCCACTGCAGGGGAATGCATACATGACCAGGGGAAGAATACAGGGTTTGCTGATGTTGTCAGGCTGACCTTTGTTTCACTGAAATGAACATCATATATTAGAATACATGGTTGCTTTGACTTAGTTTTTCTCTCTTGTTTGCCTTTTCATTCACCAGCCTGTTTTACTTTTCACTGTCTCCTCTGTCTCTTATTGTACAGTTTTGTCTCAGTGTTGGCAGAGAAAAATACTTCAGTAAAGTGAAAAGTAGGCCAGACAGTGTCTCAGCTCCACTGGGAACAGAGCCAGGGGGAAACTCGACAGTTCGGTGCATGTGTTGAAGTTATTGGGGTTAAAACAACTCTATAGCCTCGTCTCAAGTTTGACCGATCTAGATGAAGACATATGAAGTCCATGGGTCCAAGGAGAGTTTGTGAATGAGTTATAGCCTGATTAGCACAGAACTAGCAAGTGACAGGTTAGAGGGGATAGATCTGTGAATGAACTTGTCTCCTTCAGCTTTATTTCTGTCAGGAGCACTCACATCAAATGGCAATGGCATTATTCCGCTCGTACGGATACTCCCTGCTGCACTGAACCTGAATATCCTCTTAAAATAACAAGTAAGGAGCATTGCAAGTAATCCTTCCAATGGGGATCAGTTTAGAAATAAAGACCTCCCAGCGTGCATAAAAGGACAGGAGAATCAAAGCAGGTGGCGGCAGAGGTTGGGGAGATTGCTGCCAACAACAGCAGCAGCGACAAAAAACACTTCACATCAACATACAGTAGAGTGACACCGCAGTGAGATGTGATGGGTGTGTTTGGCTGGCTGTCAGCTAACATAGTGTGACTTGTGACTGGAAACAGCATCTGTATCCGTCTTCATCTTTTCAGAGTTCCAGAGTGGTAAAGTACGGCTGGCCTGACCTGACCTAAATACTTTTGATCAGCTGAGGTCACCGTGTCCTCTCGGATAAAAGTCAGTCACGAAGGAGTTTTATATACGACCCAAAGAGGCTCATAAAGTGTGTCTCATTGTTGAGAGCCCTCACATGCGGAGCAGAATGTCAAAGCCTACTACTGCAGTATTGTTGTATGGAACAAAGTAATTCTGGTTCTATCCGACACTGAAAGCAGGCCCAGACCCAAAAGTCGGGGGTCTGCAACCTCTATGTCGAGCATGGAAACCACTTGTTTTTTTGTGTTGCAGTGAAAGTCAACACAACACCTAGTAAACATTGACTATGACGTTGATTCTCAGAAGCACAGACCACTCTTACACACACAAATGTCAACATGGCAAAGCGAAAAAAAGAGAAAGATGTTGTTGGTGTTGTTAGGTGAGGAATGATCACCTTTGTGCATCACATAAGTCATGAAAGATGGCAAGCTTGGATTAGTCATGGCACATTGCGTAATCTGCTATGTTCCTTTGCCAAGTCACGGCAAGAATATGACTTTCACTTTATGAATATGACCTTATCTGATACAGTGATCGTCTTGAAAGGCAAACATATTGTGTAATTTTATTTGTTTCTGGCGAAGATGAGCGACTATAACAGGTTGTTATGAAATGTAAAAAGATAACAAAGAAAGAAGCAAAGAAAAAGGAGAAAACGAAATACTAATATACTTTTTAAATCTTTGCTAATTTGTTAATCTTCTCACAACCCTTAAGATTAATCTTGCAGGTCCCGTCTCTTAGCTTGGCAACCACTTATACCCTGTTAGCAATGTTCAATGTGGCCAGCTTTCATTGAGGCAGGTGAGGCAGATTTAATTGCAGATTTTACAGACTGTTGTGTAAACTCATCCAGCACCAAACTAAGATGAGTTCCCTCGTCATGTGTATGAGATATTTTAAAACAACAAACACATGTATTGTCCCAGTCTGAGAGGAACATGACAGCGAGATGTAGGCTGTCATCAAAGTTTTAACTGAAGGCGAATAGTGACTCGTTATTCTCTCCAAAGGACTGTGTATTCGAGCTCATGTGCAGCGGTGCAGGTTAAGCTTTTATACAAGCTGAACTGTCTCTATTTGTTTCTCTCCCTTACACACACACTCACATACACACACACACACACACACACACACACACAGGCTGTACCAGCTGCTACACTCCTCCCTCCACACGCTCTGTTGGTAGATAAACACTTTGACAGAGACTGACGCCAACCCTCTCTCGCTCAGCGACAGAAGGTTATAATATGTTTAATGGCTTTCATTTTGCTTTGTTCGCTGAAGCTGAATTGTGATGCTGACCTTCCAGCAGGAGCTCAAGTTGTGGTGAAATTGTGTGCCGTACCTGAGGTTTAATGACTGACACACAGTAACGGCAGCTTTTAGGCGTGCATATAAAAGAGGGGGCGACACAAAGGAAGATGGGAAAAAGCATCACTTCATGCACGCGATTTTTAATCTAATAATAATTTCTTCAATCGTCCTCCTCCAATCTACATTTCATTTAGCTGGATTCACACCTGACTATGTTCACATTAAAAAACACATTAAAATCTAATTTATTTTCTTGTCTGTGACACTTTATTAGATAAGCTGTCCGCCGGCTCTACATGTATGATTATATATAACAGTTCATTTGTGATAACAATGTTCCAATCTTAGCTTTCACATGTGGATGTGTGCTTCCACAGTTAAGTGTAATTCTATTATTCTGTTAGTGAAGTAATGTGACAATGGATAAAAAAAATGGGAAAATGGAAGGATGGGGTGCTTTAAAAACATTTATAAATCCCTCAACACAGGAAAAGCAGCAACTTATTGAATTCAATGAAGCAACGTAACTATAAAATTTATTATTATGTGTCAAATTTGACACATCAATACGGTGTCTTTAGTATACGAACCCTTTCTTTTACAAATCATTGCTACTTTAAAGAAATCTTACATGTAGTAGCACATTTACTAGTGATATCATGTAAAAGAACATATGTTTATAACTTTCATTCTTTAGTTGAAATAGGTGAAGAATCATTGAATTGACACTATCTTGTGGTCAGATGTTTTGTAGGAGCAAAGGAGGAAGTAAGGCGACAAACTCCCTAAACACTGGACTATAACACAGAGAGATCACAGTTTGTTTCCCGTTTATAACTGCAAGTGAGTGTTGATAATTTAAAGCACGATCATCCTTTGCATTTATTATTGTAACCATGGCGACAAAGCTCCCCTAACCTTAAAAACTCAAACCGTAAACCCAAACAAGACGTTTTTGTGCCTAAACCTAACCAAACCTTAACAATAGCAGTGCCACGCCTTTAAACAGATTTATTTCTTGTCAATTTAGAAGGCACAGACAAATGGGCACAAACAAGGTATCTGGTTGTTTTAATTTGGAGGACTTGTTGGTCTCTTGATACCTCTAGACGTAATTTAGATGAAAAAGCCATCTGTATGTTTTATCTTTGGTGCATCTGATTAAAAATGATCCACATAATAAAAAAGTTTGCCTTTCTTGCCCTAGCATTGCTTTGTTGATTCAAACACTGTAGTAAGAATGAGGAACTAATCCTCCTGCTGCAAGATGTGTCTCTGAGGGGATGAATACATTGACACAATATATTATGCAGATTCACTCAGATTAATTTATACACACCTTCACTCATGTACCTGGAATATATTTTAGTGCTTCTAGTTCAAGATGAAAGAAGTCACATATTCTAATATAATATCAGGAGCTTAGTTAAAAAAAGCTGCAGTGATAACTTGTAAAACAACATTTAACACCCCCCAAATTATCGCTACCGTAACATGGTGGTGAGGTTTGTGTGTCCCTGTGATCCTGGGAGCTGTGTTGTCCGAGGCAACAGCCCCTGGTACGGTCAAAAAGGAGCTGCAGCACCTTAGCTAGAATAACGAAACCAAGGCCCACTTCTGGAACCGGATCCAGAAGGAGAGCTTGTCGTCAAGCATCTGCTGGCCGGGCCATAATTTGTGGGGCTTGGTTGAGGACCAGTCAGTCAGTTAGCAGGCAAAAGAAGGAACCTGAGGTGGAGCGTGTTTCTGGCATCACAGACTGGTTATAGGGCTGTGGAATGTCACCATTTGACTATATGTTGAAGATCAATGAAGTCTCAGTAAAGTTAAATGTGACACTGAGGCAAATTTTATTCCTCTCTTAACTATTTTTATTCCATTGGTGAAATGCGCCTTTTAGTCGCAGCTCAATCAATCTTCAAAGATGATGACGGTACCAGCCTGCTGCAACATCAGTACACAACCCTCCAGAGTTACCCTGAGGTAACAATTCACCTGGTGTATCTGTCCTGGTGAATGATGTGTTGTCAGAGCGGCGTGAAGGAAAGTTTAATCATCTATCTCGTGAAAAGTCATCATCTACTGTCACATGAGCATTGTGGTGTGCTTGTCGCATGGGAAAAGATGGTAAATGGACTTCATTGACCCTGCGATTACTATCGACAAATCTACCACCTGAGCCACAGCTGCAAAGATAACTTTGCACTAATATTCAGTTGACGTGTGCTTGGCCTTGGTTTTATGCTAAACTTAAAGGTCCAGTGTGTAAGATTTGGGGCCTCTATTTTCAGAATAAGGCAAACATGGAATATAATATTCATAACTATGTTTTGATGCATGTATAATCACCTGAAAATAAGAATCTTTTTATGTTTGTTACTTAAAAAATATCCTTTTATATCTACAGTGGGAGAGGGTCCCCTTTCATGGAGGCCGCCATGTTGAAACACCTTATTTATACAGTAGTCCAGAACAGACGAACTAAATACTGACTCTAAACAGGGTCCTTAAAGTGTTGTTTCTCCTTTACATTAGGAAGGTGAGGGTGATGTGAGGAGATTACAATGCAGTGATTGGACCACTAAATGCAACTAAATTCTACACACTGTACCTTTAATGGAACAAGCAATAAAATATGATTTTTAAAAAAATATTTTTTATGTGATGGAAAATGCTTTTCAGTAACTTGTCAAATGTTACTTCACAAGTAGCTCAAAGCTTTTCAAACATTGGAATAATTAATGTCACGTATTTATTCAAACTGGCCAACTGTGTCCTTTTAACAAAACTGAATTCAAAGCGAGTATACAGCCTCTAAAAGAAATGGCTCCACAGAAAGGAACAGAAAAGTGACAATTTTCTCAATTTTGCTCAAGAACATAAAAGTCAAGGCTTTGAAATAGCTTGTGAGTGAGGGTGAGAGCTCCTGAAATCTTCTGTACACACTCTTTGAATAAGAACAACTCAAGCATGAGTGCTGAGAAAACTGTACACCGTTTGAATTTGCTTGTTGCTGTCACTTGAATCAGCTTTAATATGTATAAATGGCTACCCACTGTAGTTATTTATGTTTGCCAAAGCACTACATGTTGTCAGTCAACATTTTAACTATTTGGCAGTGAGATTATTTTTGCTAAGTCATGCAAACGGCGCACCCTGCTCTCTTCCTGTCAATGCACCAGTATCTCTTCAAGCTGCCTCACGTCAGCTTCCTGATGCATGTGTGTATTTTATTTATTCTTATTTCTGAGGATGTCCTCACAATAACTGTTTTAAAGTTTAAAGATTTTAGACAATATATTTGAGGGGATAAATGTGAAAATGGCACCAGACATAGTTTTTTTGTGTTGATGGAGAGTTTCTTTCAGCGTGCAACAACAGCAGCAATAATATAAATGATCAGCAGAGTGGCAGCTAGTTTGCTGAAGGCTGTCAGATGACGTGATCAGCCGATTGCCTGTAAAATTGGTTCAATCAGCTGCTGACTTGATGATGAACAATTTCAATGTTTCCCAGCAAGTGTGGGCACAAAAATACAAAAATGGATCTCAAACTTCTGACACAAAATCAAATCCTTAAAATAAAATGATCTGTGTGTGCACACTGCAGCTCAGTACAGTTGCCCAGTTGGCAATATATATAAATCCTCCTCACTTCCTCAGTTCAGTGTGGCTCCATTTTACCGTGCTAGGTGTGGCTTGTTATATCGTGGCAAGTGTGGGAAACCGGCTTAAATGAACTGCAGGTGGCAGATGAGGGAGGTGGCTGATATGACACTGAATCAATATCAGCTGATAATGAAACAGCAGTGGGTGGTAGAGATGCTGTGACTTTCATTTAATCTTTTTCCAGGTTTTAAATGTTGGTAGAGACGCTGCTGCACTTTTTCTGCTGGAGTTCAGCCATTACAAGTCATATAAAATCAATTTATTAGTCTGTATTTGTGAAGCACTTGCCACACAGAGCTATTGATTTGAGTTAGTGTAAGTGGCGTGTTGTTTTGTGTGTCTAATGTTTTTTTATGTTCTCCTACACTCCTACAAGGTTTGACTGGCACTTTTACATTATCTTGTTGAAAACTTTTATTATGTGACGGTTTAATGGCAGCAGACTAGAGAATAAGCACCACCAGCTGTTTATCTCAATGAGACAACTCCTAATATTCACATAATGGTAGTGGATTGAAACATATATTACAGTATATTGCTTTCCCCCCCCTGAATTTTCTTTACGTGCAGTTAAAATTTGTGCTACAGTTGTATGAAAACTTGACAAGTGATAATGATGGAAGACAAGAGTAGGAGAATAGAAGAAAATAATAAATTCAGTGAGAAAGAAAGAAGAAAAAAAACATAAGGAGGAAAATGTGTCTCTGTTGAATAGCAAAGTAGAAGCTGTGATATCACCAATGTCATGTAAGAGAAATGAAGAAATGAAGAAAGAGCCCTAGAGAGTAGCTTAGACAACAAACAACAAAAACTGCTGAAGAGGATGATGAATCAAACACTGGGATCCAGATAAATCTCAGCTATTTTCCCCACATGGCATCCCCCCTAATTCCAAAAAGAGAAGATGGAGGAGGTGTTTGCACAATCCAGATAAGTATAGATTTTATAGATCTCCACTTCTTTGCCTCCTCTATCAATAGAGCCCATTAAGATGTAGACATCAAGCCATCCATCAGTGAAAAAGTTTCCTGCTCTATCAGACCATCAGGCTGATCTATTATGGCACGACACTCCTTCAATTATATGAACCCAGTCTCTCTGTCTTTATGTATCTTTCTCTGTTTCCATTTCAATCTCCTTCCTCCTTGTTGTTTTTTTTCCCCTCTTTAAAGCTCCATCACTCTCTGTCTCTCTGTTTCCCAGACAAATCATATACACAAAGAGAGGAGTCTACAATTTCCTTAATTCACCTCCTGTGTAATCCTTTATTTATCTTCTTTCCTTGGAAGCCTTCAGGCAAACTGCTGTTGCTTCGCGATGAATCTGCTAATTTGCTGCTTCAGGCCAAAAACATCCCCCTAATCTTTGTATTATTACCACTGCCAAAGATATGTTGCCCATGTATTCATTCTTTGTGGAAGTTCCTGTTTTAAGACAAAGACTTGTAAAACAATCATAAGAAGCCTTTGTGGAGCTTGAAGGTGAAAAACCTGCTCTCCCAAATTTGAACATTTTAGCATTGTTCTTCCACTACTGAGCCTTTCCTCTTTTATTTCTTCAGTGGCTTGGTTGATTAAGGAAACACTTCACTTTCATTCTTCTCCTTGAACATCCACAGCCAAGCTTTTGGAGGGATAATTCAGTGCACAGCTGGGTAGCAATGACTGAATGAGGATTTAATTGCAAAGAAATAACACATTTAAGACTTGATTTGAAGGATGCCAGAATTTTATTCGCTTTTTTCCCAAGTTTTGTGCACCTCGCTCACTGAGAGGCATTGATCCATGAGATTGGCCTGTGCTAGTCTGTGTTAATATTTCATGGATTCGGATGGTTAGACTGACAGATAAAGCTCACCGAAAATGATCAATATCCATCAGGGACGAGCAATAATTAGGAGTGTTGGGTGGAGAAGGACTGGAAACAAGCTTAAGAGATCTGATAGACGCGCAGCAGTGAAGACCGGCTGTCGATCAGCAGGACCTGAGGAGAGGAGACCTCACCTTGAGGCAGTGTGCAGTGCAGAGGACGTTTGCATGACCAATGTGTTCCAGGTAGCAAGAAAGCATTTGGAAATTTGAAAAACCATCTTTGAATAAACTCTCTGTTGATTGATAAACCTTGAAGCTTCATCAATAGTCTCCCTGCTGAGATTGTGATATAATTTTAAGGTGGTCTTATACATTTTGAAACCCCTACTGCTAGCCTTGTAGTCCCATAATTTACATTGCCTAACTTTGAAACTTTGGCAGTGTTTTGTATTTGGAGCAGTTCGTTAACAGGTGGAAACAGATTTTAAAAAATTAGCGCCTCATAAATTAGCAGAATTGATTTTATTTAGATGTAACTGCCAGAAAAGGTGGTTTTGCAGCCAGTGGTTTGTTAACGCTTCTGTAGGTTTCCAATATCTCCGACTCCGTTGGCTGATGTGAATGTTTTGTCTGACTTGCTTGTTATCACGGACTAGGTGATGTGATGTGACCGAGGCCTTCGAGTGCTAGGCTAAAAATCTCAGCAGTGTGCAATGCTAAAGGTAGCACTAGAGTCCATGTCTTCACTCTTTTATAGAAAATGGTTGCACATGCTGATCATAGACTCTTTTTCACTGTCAGACTAGTGCAAATTTGGGATTGAAAACTCTGGCATTAAAACCTGGGTTTGTGTCCAATATACCATTTTTGTATCCAAATGAACAAGGTAGTTGGTTCCAGCCAAAAAGTGATACAGGCAAGTTTGCAAGAAAACTATGGAGATAAAAATGTATGAACATTCAACATTCGAGCCACCTTGATACCACACTATTTCTTCCAAAAGGATTTCTTCTTTATGGCTCATATGTGTTGTGGTTATACTCACTTTAGTAGAGATCACATGCCTTCATCCCAACAAGTCCTCCAAAATTTATCAGACAAAATACACACATGTCCTCTAGAAAGATGCAAAGAGATGTTTTCTGATCTTAAACCACTATCAGCAGGACATCATTTGAATAATCTTTCCAAAATTCTGACAAATCACTACTCTCTGCTAAATCTGCTTCAGGGTGCTAAAAACTTGGTCAGGTTTAGGGAAAGATTGTCGATTGGGTTAAAATAAGTACTTTGTGGAGGTTGGGGAAACATTGTGGTTTGTGATCACTCCATCCTTCACCTCATTTTGCCCTTCATCCCATCATAAGGGCTTTGTCACCTGAACGTTTGTATATCTAAGTCAATACAAGTGATAATGTTGTTCCTCTGAGTAGCACAGTCTCCTCCATTTGCCGGTGCATTATTCGCCATTGATCCTGCTAACCTTCCACGGGCGCCTGTCTTGTTTCCTTGCAGTGCAATGAACAGCCACACTTTTCCACAAAAGGACTCAATGGATCGGAACAAGAGTAAACAACTCTGAAAGACCGGAGAGGTTAGAGGGAGAAGGGAAAGTAATTGTTACTTTCAAGTTTTATTCAAGGGCCAGAGTGAGTGAAATGGCCTGGCCGTGACCATCTGTAGAATAATAACTTTTTTAAAAATACACACGATTGATACTTTCAAGATCAATTTCTTTCATGTTTCTAAGGCTCTCATACTGTATTTGTCGAAAACTCTGTAAGATTTGTTAATGGTAACCTCAGTGGACCGTTGATGTTAGAGATGTTCATCTAGCTGAGAGAAGTCTGTTGATATTGCTTTAGTTGCCTGTTATTAGCCTGCACTCTCAGGGCTGTGTGAGGCTGACTCAGCCAAACACTTTGAGCCTCTGGGTTCGTTTTATACTTTAATACTCTGGGAGTATTAAAGCTCATTCAGCCAGAGTTTCACTTGTATGGGGCAACAAAACAACAAGTCCTACTGTTAATGAATTATTTATAGGCATGAGGTCCTTGGAGAGCTGGTCCTCCTCCATGAAACATAAATTGGTTAACTGGAGAAGGGTGACAGCCGAGCTGCTGTTTGGACCTCATTGGATTCAATTTTCCGTTGTTGTGGAAATATGATTCATGAAAGCTTCAGCTTACATTTAACTCGATGGCTGGCGTTCTCTCGTCACTGGACACTGCGTGTAACTCTTATTGTTGCACACATTACTCAATTACATTTTAAAGTGTGTATTAAAGGACCAGTGTGTAGGATGTAGTGGCATTTAGTGGTGTCGTTGCAGATTAGGATTGATTGCAAAAGGCCCTATGTAGAGCCAGTGTTTAGTTTGTCTGTTCTGGGCTACTGGGGTTTCAACGGACTCCATGGAAGAGAACCTGAAATCCCAATAAGTTGCATCAATCCACCTATATTATATTCATAGCTCCCACCACCTTATGATCCATAGGAAGGGTCACCCTTGTTATGTCAATCTTCATCATGTTGGCTCCCATGTAGAATACATCAAGCATCTATTTGTTGAACTAATATCTAAGAGAAAACATTCCAGGGATGGCTGTGTGCTGCTCTTTAAAACCCTGCGAGGCATGACAGGATTCGTGGAAAGCAGACTGCCACAGAGATTCGTCTGGGGAATTAGCTCAGAGAGAATCAATGGTGAATAAAGGGTGAAACCATCCAGCTTTTCACCGCAATTGACACATGCTCCTGACAAATGAAGTAATCCTATTATATTGTTACACCTAGAGACACCTCTTGCGTGTGGGAAAAGGTTGCGTGCTTGTTTAGACATGTACATATAGTTGTTTATAACAAAGTGGAACTGTGTATGCGTATGTGCATGGTTTCAAGGCCTTTACCTGTGGCACTGATGGTAAATAGACCTGTCATTTCCTTTTAAGCACATCCTGAATGTTTTGCTGTAATGAGCCTGTCAATTTCCCCCCTTTGCCCACCACAACTGCACCTCCAATCCTGCTCCGAGCCCCACGGGTCACTGCTAGAGAACGACTGTATAGACATCCTAATGAGAAGGTCTGTTTCATTGTTACTGATACCATGTGGGAACCACAAGCCCCTGCCCATCCCCTGCCTCATTTTTAAAGCCTCATTTCAAAGCTACCTCCCTTGTCACACTCATTCCTCTGCCTCAAAGAAAAGCTGTTTTCAAATCGAGAGGAAATGCAGCTTGTTAGAGAGGCAGGGAGACACGCCAGAGAGAGTCGAATACAAAGCTCAGGGGCAGGTGAATAAATTGCAAGCAGGAAACGAGAGGTTTTACTCTGCAGAAGATGGGAGAGTTGATTTGATAAATGCTGCCATTTAAGCTGGGTGATGGTGACCACCTTAAAGAGCAAAGAGAGATCTGTGGTAAATCAGTTGCAGTAGGTTGCCCTTGTAGTTTAGAGAGGAATTGCCCTTGTTTTAATGAGCTGATTTGACATTAGCAGCATGGAGTATCTCTCAGTTCAAAGCCCCAGCAACATCTCCAAATATAGATATGTGGATGAATTACTGTAAATCAAAGGTCCTTATTTATTCCTCCCAAATTTGTGCAACAAAATAAGTCTTTAAGGCATCTGATGATATACAACATGAAGATCTTTGCTGTGGATCCCAGGCAGAGTCAGACCAGAGTGAATGTGGAAAATGGCAGAAAGAGCTATTCATAATCTTTGACATTATCCAATAATTTGCTTAAATTGCATTTGGTGGAAATGCACTTATACTTGCATTACGTCTCGTGGTTCGGAAAGAGCTCCAGAGAGCTGTTTAGATAATTGGAGCTCTTACTCCTACATAGGTACGCTTTGCTATGTCTATGGCTGCATACACACACACGTTACTCTGAGTCACGGTAAACTCGCTCTCTGGATTGCGGTGTGAAAAATTGAAAGAGCGATGAACGAGAATGTATGGGGGAACTCTAATAGCTGGATATTTGCAGCTGTTTCACCGTCCGTTTGTTTGAATTGAAAAACTTCAAACTTTTCCTCAAGACTTTGAAAGTACACGACAGTGATGTTTATCTGCTCGTTGCTTCGCTGGAGCGTTATACAGCTAACGTCACTTAAGTGTCATTGACCTCAAGCACTTAACCTCAAGCTGATGCATTATAGGCAACAACCGTGCTCTGACCTTTCCAAAGAAACTGCAGTTGTGTGGGAGGCAGTATGCGTTAATGCCTTTGAGGGACATTTGAGAGACAAATTACTTTGCCTGAATTGCCTAGTAAAGTATTCTTAATAATTTATTTATATGTTTATTAGATTTAGTGAAATTGCTGTAAAAATTGGGGCTCAATAAGGTTCAATCTTCTTTTATTTCAGCATTCAATACCCAAACGCTGCTAATGAGGTATTACCATATTAGCTCCCCAGATGATGACATATTATCTCTAGTGCATTTCAAGGATCTCTCATCATATTTCCCCTCACAGCTGTCAAATGATTGCTAATTTCATTCCTGTGAGTCAGAGAGCAATTCAGACACTGGGCTTAATTTTTTACATTTTTTTTTTGTCATACTGTGTATTGATGAGGTTTTATTATGAGTTTCATAACGCTTGTGGGATTTGACAAATTCTTACTGAGTGGTTCTTCTTAGCGATTTATAGAATATCGTTTGCACAGAGGTCTGTCTGTTCTTTCTCTAGTTGTAGGATTCAGTGTAGGTGGAAACTTTTATTTTGGTCAAGTACCAAATGATACATTACCGAGGCTATAATCACTATTATTGATACACATACTTCTCTGCACACATGAACACAACAGCAGCAAATCATTTTACTTGAGATACATCATGTTTCTCAACTCCTATTGATGCTCTACTCGGGCTCCATCCAACAGTAAATTAAGTGATACAGTTGTTGACGCCACTTTTCACCTTTTCCGGTGTTTAAAGGAATCTGTTGACATTTGAAGAAACATGCTCAGTCACTTTCTTGCTGAGAATTTGTTATCAAATATTAAATATATGTGTTACATGTGAAGGTGCAGTCTGTTTACCGTGAGGTGCAGCACCAGAACAAAAAATGCTCAGCACTACCCCCAAATGAATCCACAACTTTATGAGAGCAGATAGAATATCTTATATAATAACCTTCAGTGAGAACATTGACAAGCTTATTCCCAATGTGTTGACATGGTGCTTTGAAGACTATTGATTAATTAAAATTCAGGAGTTATTAGCTGCGGCATTACATCTTTCCTGTGCTGTCGCTGTCACCTGAAAGCCATTACTTAGTATTTCAATTGTTGACAGGATTTTGTCATCAGTGCAGAAAGCAGAAATGATACTCCAGAGTGAACTTCAGCACCGTGATAGCAGCCGTACAGAAACCAGCAGAGGCCACTTACCCAAGAACAGAAATGTCATTTTGGAAACTTGTGGCATCACTGAACCGAGACAGAGAAGGAATGGAAGGAGGAATGGCTCGATTATTATTATTAACTCTCTGTATTCTATTTATTTTTTTAATTATTATTGTTTTAATTGTTCTGTAGGTTAATGGCACGCAGACTTGTCCTGGACTCCTGCAAATGTAGCATTTCAATGTTGTTGTTTTTTTCTGTGTCACCATTATAAAAACATCATGTAAATTTTCTACCATAAAATAAGCTTCAGTATCATTTTGATGTTACACTGATTTGCACTGTGTAACTTTTGGTTACGGGTCGTCACAAGCGCAGTCACACACCACCAATGATGTCACTGATTTGGTGAAACTGGATCATATTTTATGTTCTATGGTTTTTCCTCTGATGTCCGCCTCATCGCTCTGTTATTTACAGAGTTTCCTGATGGACAGTAATGTAAACTGCTTCGAACTGTAGCTGCTGTTAGCTAGTTATCTGTGCTGCCCGGACATAGAGCACCAGGCGAGTGTTAGTGTTTGTACCACAGGTGTTTTGGACCATCAGGAAGAAGAGGAGGTTTAGAGGCCCAGGGGAATACGGGGTAATACTGACGGGGAACAGAGCTACAGTCTGTGGTTGTGTTTGTTTGTGTGTGTGTTTTTTTTGCCCTGTGGTCCTACAGGTCAACAACATAAAACCTGTTTTTGTCAAACTAGGCCAGAGCAGGCAATTTTTATATGCTACATTGGTTTCATTTCAGGACATCTGAAATTAGGTGTAAAGAATCTGTCATGTAGCTATGTGGCTTCACGGCTACTATCAGTGGCTTCAGCAACTATCAACTGACCACTGTCATTCCTACCATGGTATATACCCCAAACCACCAAATGCTAATTACAGACTGGTGAAAGAATTTGGGCATAAACACACAGGTACACAGGTTGATATTGTGGAATACATCATATTGAACTAACATATTACAACCTTAATGTTTTAAATCATCTAAGAAGTACTCATATCTCCTACAGTGTATGACTTCTTGTAGTAAAGCAAATAACTGCATCTAAACCATTTAAACTTTCTGCTCAATTATTCTACAATGAAGGGGCACTTTTTAAAATAGCTATTCATGTACTCTGTAATGTCATTAACGGCTAAAATCCAGACAATGCAGCCTTTGGCAGGCCATTTCACCACATCCGCAATTAGACATTATTGCCCTGAAAAAATGGACAGCTATGATTTCGCATACACTTTCTCTTTGATGTGTTTTATCTCAATTTAGCCACTGCCTGCTGTGATCAGGATGGAAAGACCTCAGATTTATTTCTTTTTCTTTTCTTCACAGAGAAGCCAGCGGTAATTGGCAGGTTGAGATTTTGACGAGGAAACAAAAAGGTGAAAATCTCGGTGTCTGCTGTCACACTCGGTCAGTCCTGAGGTTGCTGGTGTTTCAAAGTGATTATCAGAAACTGGATTTGACTTCAATTTGTGCACACAGACTGTGATTTTTTTTTTCCCAGCCATAAATGAAAGAAAGAAAAGATGTGAGAAGGGGAGGTCACTCTTGTTTGAACCTTGTTCTTAGCAAAGTTTGAGATAGTTGAAATGTTAACAAGTAATTGGTTTGTATTAGTCTGATGCATCTGCAAAAACAAGAGATTAGTCTATCTGCTATGATTCACTTGCAAAGAATCCTAGTAAGAGTTACAGGGTCAACTAAAAGTTGAAAAGTTATATAAATGCCCAAGACAAAACATGAGATGACGAGTGATTTGTTCCATAGATTGTTCCACTTTGTGAACTCTGACGTCTTCCCCCTTCTCTGAATAAAGTAATTTCATGAAGTGCTGTGAATACGAGATCTTATTCTATTTAGCTTGTATTCACACTTCAAAACTTTAACATTTGCATGAAACGATTATAAACTATTATGAAAACTTTGGAACCTTGAACTTAACCTCCTCCCTCACATTCCGGTCTGTCAAATTTTTCCTGGCATAGTTTGAGATCAAATTACATCCCGACATCCTGGCTGAGTGTGTACAGGGCTGTGATGTACAAACATATTTCTGTTTCTTCCATCGGGTTATGTAAGCTACCATGGTTATGTGTAACTCTTCTCCTCCCCGGGTCTATTGACGCTTCCATCCTCTTGTGGCCACCATCACCCTTGTTTAATTGCTTCTTGAGTAATTGCTTCTCAAATCGACGGTCTAAGGATAAATGCTAGACTGTATTGTAAAGCCCCTTAAGGCAGATTTGTGATATTGGACTATATAAATAAAATTGACTTGACTTCAGCGTGTGTATGTTGCTGTAACGCTTATGCTGTGTGTTTGTGGGGGGTGGGCATTCATACAGTATGTGTCTGTTTGTGTGTGTGTGTGGCTGCTAATCAGTGGAGACGGGGCCATTTTTCAAAAGAGCTGCTTCATCTGTCGGGTTCACAGCAGTTTAATTAACCCAGAGGAAACAACACCTTCAGACTTTATGGCCTTGTGATTTATTAGACTGTGCTGTGTACCACACTGGCCGGAACATTTGCTTACTAATCAGCGGTCTGGTAAAATAGTTTTGAGCACACGACCGATTTTTATCATCATGTATGGCTTGCATTGTTGTTGGTTTTGCAAGCAGGTGGATGGTTCTTCATCCAGAACTGGAAATATTTCACTTCTGGCTGAATTGGCATGAAACGTGGATACTCGTGGTCAAACAATTAATGTTGCAGTTCATGATTTTGCTAATGCTAGACCATTTCTGTAATGCCGCCAAGTACAGAGAAACATCTGTACGTAAAGGGCAGATTTCTATGAAATATCCTGTCCATATAATACTACAGTGTATGAAACAGGGTATGGATTTTGGCACTTAATGAGCTTTTCTCAATTAGCACCCATGGGACAAATTTTAGACTTCGTAAATTGGCTCATATGAACACTCTGGATGAAGGTGGAGGCGGCATTCACCAGTGTTAGAGGGTTGTCAGTCAAAACAACCACCACATCACCCAATAGAAACGACCACGGATTAAATTTGAAAACAAAGAAAATCATGAAACAAGATTCTCACACACCCACCATCTACAAACATGCTCAGATGACTAAATTACAGGCTATTTAAACAAGCAGAGTACAGCTACAATTACAGGCTCTCTCACCATGAAAATTAGGTTGACTATCTTTGCTGGAGTCGTCGGTTGCTGCAGGTCTCAACGGTCTTCTGACGTTTTATTGGAACGTCTATTTTTCAAAAGGTCTGGTGTTAATACACGGTTAACTCACTCACTGCAATGGCAGTGGTGTGAGAGTTATTGTGTGCTTGTTTAACATGCGATCCAAGAGGCAATTAGGCGGTACAGCTGTGATGCATGATGATGCAAAATGACAGAATTCACACGGTAGGAAATCATTGAGCCGTAGACATCTAGTGGAGCTGTCAGAGAGTTTAACATAGGAGTGGACATGGTTAAAATGTGCTGCTTCAATATTGTGTCCAATCCTTTCTTTATCATCTTTGCTGTTACTATTGTCCCAATATGGCATGAATCCCCAGCACGCACACAATCAGTGTCTGTGGTTAGGACCTAATTAAGATTCCTGCTGGTTACTAAGCATGTGCAGCAGGGATCAATTCTCGGCCCTGTCCATGAATAATATTGTCTTCTCCAGGCATAATTGATAAATACACCTCTAAAAGATCATATATCAGCCATCTGTATAAATAATTTGTCACAACTGGGATTCCACATAGTCCACATACCAAGAATAACACGCTGGAAAAACAGCCGGAAGAAACGTTGTTTTTTTTGTGTGGTGGTTTTAAACTATGATCCCTAATGTTTGGCCTTATTGCTATCTTCTATCCAAGTATAAGACATACTTTGAAGTGACAGTGTGCGAACGCTTGAGCCTGTTTTTGTTAAATTGAAGGAAAGACAAGGCTTCCAGTAAGGGGTGAGAGATCAGCTGAACACAAAGCAAATATTGACTCCTTACAATTCAGTCCAGCAACAGCCTTGACAGCAAATCTATGAGTTTCTGTAACTTAGGTCGCACCCTGCTCACATCCACTTATCTCTAACCGTTGAACAAAATCAGTCTGAGGAATGAAATATGACGAGACAAATTCAGCTTTGGTTTACCAGTGAAACTCTTATTTGAAAAGGATTTACACAAACTTGCCATGTGAGACATTTAAATTTTCATGAGTGGCAGCAGAAATGAACATCTCCGAGTCTTACATTTCATCCATAGGCACTGTGCTACAACAATTACTTCCCATGCAAGTCATTTTAATGGCTTCAAACGACCAGACAGGCTGTACCAGTAGTGTTCTCAAGCAATAAGCAAACAGCTCAGCGAACAGAGTGTGATTTCATGTTGATGTCACTACGCTGTATGTGGTTTATAGACTACTTAACAGGGCCAAAGGTTCAGGTTTCTGACATTAGTTGAATCACAGTGGCCTTTAACAGGCCTGAGAAGTGACTAGAGGTCCCCCACTGCTCCACTTTATCACTTTAACACCTTTTTAAATATCATCACAGACTAATAGGCCCCCTGGTCAGTGGTGAAAGTATGGTTATGAGTGTATATGTGTCATGTGCGTGCATGTTTAGACGATGGAAGTATGAACGGGAGCGGAAAAAGATGCATTTATTTTATTTATCTAAAAATATGCTAAAATATTATGTGAAAATGATGATTGTTGGGTCAGGGAATCCTTTGAAACAACACTGAGATGACTGAAACCTATGCAGCAGATGAGAGACTGTATATGTGTGTGCATATATGCATGCTTTCGGACCATGCATGCAAGTCTTTGCACGCAAGAGTAAATTATTGATAGTTTGGAGGGATGAGTGAAATTACTCTCTTCCATCAGCTGAGATGTGTTTCAATATTGCGTTTCAATTCCTGATGCTGGGAACTGAGATGAAGATTGCTTTTGCTGCTCTAGTTGGCAACATCACCAAGTCTCTCTCTTTCTGTCATTCCACCTTTCTCCTTGATTCACCTCCACACTTCATCTCGCAGTCCATTCTTGTTACAAATCAAATACATTTTTATTCTTTAAATTTGACGCTGCCACACTGTCAAAATGCTTTACACAGCAACAAATGAACGAGGTGTGTATACGTGTGTGTCAGAGAGATTGAAAGTATGTGTGTATGTTATCTCCCCCCCGGCTGCCCCGAGGAATAACTGTCCAGAGCGTTCCTTGTGTCTGGTAATGGCATGCTGCTATCTCCCTCCACGCTGTGCTGAAAAGAAATGACTTTCCAACGTTACGGCTTTCCTTGACTGCTCAAGCCTGATTCAGCAGCAATGAATGGAGCCTCATCTACTGCACTTGACATTCAAGCCAATCTCTATTTTCATTAAAAGTGTCTCTTTATGGCATTTCTGCTTTATTTGAAAGTCTGCAGTGATAGGGACAGGAAACGAGGTAGTGTTTATGCTGATTTCATAAGACAACCCTCACTCTGAAAATATGCAAATCGCTGAATTTAATGTTTCTACCCCTCTGCCATATCATCACTAAACTGCCTCTTTTTGTGATGACTTTTCAAATTTGATGAGTGGGGTAGAGGCGGTTTTCCAGTTCAATTTGAGTACAGCATAATGACTACATTATCACTCCACCACAGTTAATTTCAACATAACTTGTTTACAAGTGGCTAGGAGCTTGACTGGCCCTCAGTGTTAGCTGAGCTAAAGTGATACTGCAGTCTGAATTGCTGCTTCATTGGAACAGGAGAGAGAGACTACATTCAAAAATGTCAGCGTCCTCTTGTCTGGTGCTTTTCAAGTCAAAATGAACCTTCATGATGAGCTCTTTCCCTCCCTGATGTGCACTTCCTGTCTGGCTGCTTTGTGGATCCCCAAGCCCCACTCACTCGTTCATCTGTAGAGAGCTCTCTCTGCCATTACTTCTGCAGAGTGTTTTCTCCCTCGTTCTTTATCAAAGTGTGCACTCGTACGCTCTCCTGCCAGAGGGCTCTCAAGAATGGCTTAAAAGCGGTGGCTGTGCCGGGACCCTACAATCTTCACAATGGTAAAACCAATGGGCATATTCATTGCCTGGGCCTGACAGAAAAAGGATATGGCTGTGAGATGGGGCCAAGATGAATAGGCCTGTTTTGGACCCCAGGAGAATACAGAAGGCTGGAGGAGCGATGTCTGGCTGCTCTACTATCTATCAGGCTAGCAGCTCCCGGGGGGCCATCACAGCAATCGATGGCGCTCCTCGATGCAAGGCTGAAATATGGGGGTCTCTCCACAGGCCTGGAGGTAACCTGTGCTTCTGTTGTTGCTTCTTGAATACTAACGCCAATAAATGGATTGTGTTGATTCATTTGTTCCCTGCTTTCCCTCATTCCTTGCAGATAAAGCTATCCATTTTCTGTTTTGGTTAAAAGGCTATGGCATCTTTTTGCCACTTTGCAGCAAATCACTCGAGCATTTGATAGATTCAAGTACACTGAAATGAAAAGTTGTAAATAAATGTAAAATTAAACTAAGGTTTGGTCGGGTTGACTGGGACTATTTCTATTTTTCAAGAGTTTAATAGCCTCAGTTTAAATACGGTTGGACATAATACACCTCTGGTACTACAAATAGACAATACCAGACCATCTTAGTTAAAATAAATGGTGCTGCTGAAATGCTGAGCCAAGTAGATCCTGACAACACTGATGACTTGTCTCTTTTTTTTTTTTTTAATAAATTGCTCCCACTACTCAGATCTATTGCCCTGAGGAATCCCAGTCTTTGCTCTGGTGTTTCTGAGACTCCGATAGAGCAGACTGAAACCTCCAGAGACACGAGCCCTGCAGGGTAAAATGCATGAGTGCAGTGTTTAGGTAATTTAGATATATTGATGGGGGAGCCTCATTGGGTGATATTTATACCAGTGGTCCCTAAAGGGAAAGGTTAAAACAATATTGATCTATAATTTGGAAATTTTCTATATCTGCATTGCTTTAAATGTATCAGTAATGGTCTCATTGTCATAGAAAAGGGCTACACAGAATTTAAGGCAATTTGAAACAACATTACACTGAATTTTTTTTTTTTTTTTTTTTTTTTTTGCAATTTAGCTCCCACAGTTTGCAGTGTATTCAGTGTAATGCCACTGACTAAATATCAACAACTGGACATGTGCATTTGTTATGATTACATTACATCCTAGTCAACAACTTTGCTAACAGACAAACATCAAGTAAGTGCAACAAAACAAGACATAGCAGCCGGCTAATATTACTTAAGCCCAGCATGGCGTCTGTCTTTCAGCCTTTTATTTCACCAAGCTCTCATCAACAACAAGTCAGTCCTACTATGTCAGTCCCAGATTTACTGTTGTCTGGCAGCCTCTTGCTTCATCAATCTAACATTTCCTCTTCTTAGCTTCTTCCATCAATGTCTTCATCTAGCACTATTATCAGCTCAAAGTTTCAGTTTGTCATGGTTTATGACAAAAAAGCTGCAAAATTAAAGACATTCCCTCATTCAGCCTCAGTTGTGTGTTTAGTCGTAACTAGCTTTGTTCAAATGCTAATATGCTAAATTAAGGTTGTGAGCGTCGTATACATTATACCTTATAAACATCAGCAAATTAATATGGTGATATTAGCATTCAGCTCAAAGCAACACTGTGCCTACATTTTCTTACAGCTGCGAGCATGGCTGCAACTCTTAGTCTTTTAACAAGGGCTCCTAAAGGGCAGAACTGTCCTTGTACCATATCAGAGAGAAACAAGGCTCTCTGTGGAATAACTGCATTGCAGAAACATCCATATTTACAAGCTCCTTAGCTGAAAGTTAAGTCTGCATGACACAAATCAAATGGAATGAAGATGACAATTACACTTGATTCTGAGTACAAATTCAGTTGTTTCAAGATTTTTAGTTATTTACTTAAATTGATTCACTCATGTTCTCATCAGCCTTGTCAAGTTATTGACTCCTGCTTTTGATGGAAGTTCCTGAAGAGTCTCACTGGATTGTAAATAACCTTTTTTTTTAGCTGATTTTCAAGCAGATTCGAGACTAAATGGCCCTTTAAGTCTGATGTGTTGTTTTACAGGGTGCTGAAACTGAACAGTCCGGGCGGTTAGCTTAACGAATGTGGACAAATGAAGTCTTAATCGTTTTTAAGACCAAACATGAGAAAAACGGCACTGAAAATATAGCCTTCTTGGTGAAGGTAATAAATCCTGGCAGTTGTGCAGGTAAAGTGTGAGAGAAAGCTCCGTCTCCACTCTAATTGGACCTCTGGGGATGTAATGTAGACAGCATGCTTTGTTGTTGAATCTGTTGGGGAACCCACAGTTAGACCCCCAGTCTCTTTTGTGTATGAGTACAGACATCATACCTAGCACATACTTAAACCCATGCACAATCAATATGGTGTTTGTTATAGTAGCTCTCTTTGACAGAGACTATCGCACACACTCCTAACACTACCCTCATAGTCTATTTTCAGCAGGTATTTGTGTGTATGTGCGTGTGTGTGTGCATATTTACTTGAGTCCAATGAAAAATCTTCGAGGAAATTTTGCACATGCACTGTGCAGCAGAAATCATCCGATAAACACTTGTCTCAGATGTTATAATTCCTCTGTGTGTGTGCATATTCAAAACTGTGAATCATGAAAAAAGAACGTTTGGACTGATTCAGCTAAGAGACTAAATTAAAAATATAAATCAATTACAGAAACGTCTTGAAGGCGTTCGTGCTATGTGCATTACAGATTACAGCTTTGAGACCAAATTTTTTCTCTCCTAATCGCCACACAGCTCCAGTTCATTGGCACAGTGCAGAGCTGAAAATTGGCACTCAAAGAAATCAAAGCGTGCACACAGCAGACCAAAGGTATGCAGAGCAGTTTTGAATATTTTAAGATCCACAGAGACATAATGTAAAAGATAAGGCTGAAACTCCTCAGAGAACACTTCACTTAGTGTACAGACGAAGTGTACAGAACAGATGGCGAAAGGCAGGTTGCTCACACCAGACTAACAGCAGCTGTTTTGCTCCAGTGTCTTTAATATATTTTCTTCTTGTAAGAGATGACCAAGGAGTCATGAAAACATCTCTGATAAATACTTTAATCTAACAGATTTCACTGATTCTTTTATGTATTCTTCAGTGCTGCCGAACAAGAGATGTTGCAGGGAAGATGAAAAATAAACAGAGAGAAGAGAAAAGAGTGCTCTTTGTTCAGAGCTGTTGAAATCTCACCCTTTATTCCCAGCCAGAGCGTGGCCTTTGGCCTGTTTCTCAGATCTCAGTCCTCCCTGTTGCACTCAGAAACAGCAAATGAACCCCCTCTCCAGAGTGAGGGCAAAGGGACACATATCCCCCCTCTTTAATCCCGCAAATGAGCTCTGATCATACCCAATCTGCACCGCATCTGACAGAACAGAGACCAACCGTCTATCCCTGACTGCTCTGCCACCCGCTGATCAATGGGAATGTGAAATGATCAGTTGGTGAGTGTTCTGAACGCCAGGGCTTTGGTTGTATGTGTGATTAATTTTGACAGTTTTGTTAAAACAAAAACGAGGTTTTAGCTGTGACTGTGTGTTCATGTGTCGGCCAGATCTGACAGATTGTTTCATCAAGAGAGAGGGAAAAAAAGAGAAAATGTGTGGGTTTAGATGTGTGTAAAAGTGTTATGTAATTCTGAGAGGTTGTTTTTCTTTGAAGAAAAAGAACCTTGTGTTTTAGCGTGTGTTGGGGGCGGTGTATGTCAGGTAATTATGACTTTGCTTTATTTATCGACCAACGTTTGGGCATTAAGCCTCTTTCTTTCTTTCTTTCTTTCTTTCTGTGAGGAATCTTTTGGCAATTTAACAGCTCTGCTGCTCTATTTGCAGAAATAACTAAAGATCTATTCCCAGCACCCACACATCTCTTCCTACCTTAAACTCCCATTGCTACAGCTTGTCCAAGATTTATATTATTTAAAAAATGTAATTCCATATTCAGTGGCAAAAGTCTCATCATGTTAGTGTATATAGAGACAGTTGTTCTGTGTTTATTAACAAGAGACTCTTGTCCTCGACACGTCCCTCAGGAAATCCCAGCTGCCAAGTGCTGTTTAATTTATCTGAAAAATCGAAGTGAACTCGGTGAGACTGACAACAACAGTGGCCACTCCAGATGTATATACTGCCCACAATGCATTGCAGTTACATCCATGGTAAAGTGAAAGTAATGTAAGTAGAACTGAAATGGTCAATCAACATTTCAGTTCATACATGTAAAGGTGCCAGTGTTAGCTAATGAGCTCATTTCCGTCTGTATGAAAATTTTGGACAATTAGATATAATGCAACACATTTTTATAACATAGAGGTAGACTATAGTTAGAATGAAAGATACTATTGGACAGTCCTCTGTCAAAGCACATGCATTTCCGACACATAATGATGTTCTGACAGACTTCAAAGCTTTAATGAGATCTCAAAAAGCTTCGGAAAGAGCCTTCGATCAGTGCTATTTCATGCCGAATCCTTGAAGTCTTAGGTAAGATGAAAAGATTTTAATGCCGTTCCAGAGACACCCACGTACCCGTCCCTATTCACTCTGACAGTGCAGCAGGAGAGCAGTAAATTGTAGGCTAATGGATTTCTCTGACAAACTAAGAATGAAGTTAAAATGGGCACGGTCTCATCCATGAAAGGAAATGCCAAGTGCCTTTTTTCACCCTTGCTACGTTTTATTTGAATATTTTTTATTAAAATGATTTAAGTTTCTCTTTGTAAATGCAGTTTCACTATTTCACACACAGCTCAAACTCCCCAAAGGAAATTTCTAACTCTAATCTTACTGGCTTCAGGCATCTGCAGGTTAAGAGACATTGGGTATGTGACGCTGGCATTGTTGTTTTTGTTTGTTTTAGGGTTGCAATAACCAACAGCTTTCTTTATTTCAAGAAAGAGGACGGCTGATCAAGGACATGTTGAGCTCAGAGTGAATTTTCTCTATGCTCTGTGCATGCATAAGGGCAAAATGATACAGAAACCATCCATCCATCCATTTACTGTAACCGCTTAAGCTTATCAGGGTCACGGAGGGCCTATCCCAGCTGACTTAAGGCAAGAGGCAGAGTACACCCTGGACAAGTTGCCAGGTTATGATACAGAAACCTTTTAAAGATAATTTTTAATCCCCGTAGAATATCTGGATGTCATTGGCAGCTGTGATGATAACGATGGTGTGGATAATGATACTAAAATGATCTTTCTTATCTGGAGTATAAGTTTCATGAGGGAATCGTGGGATAAGATATTTCATATCACAGTAATGACATAATTTGCTGTAGGCAGGCTGGACTCCCATGAGTGAACACGGAGAATAGAAAATAATCAACCTCCCCCTGTGACGATTACTCACTCTGCCAGGTATGAATGTGTCTAGCTTTGAGACTCGAGGTCAGCTCAGTTGGTGTCCCTCGCTAGGAGCAATGAAAACTTGTCTGGACTGATTATAGCCCAGGGAGTGTTTGGCCTCAGTTCACATTCTGCTGTCTGTGGCTGGTCAGCTGTCTGCCAGACAGAGAACTCAATCACCAAGTTTTTATGAGAACTTTGACCTCTTAACATTTCTGCCGCAGGAATTCATCATTTTTCTTTTTGTCTTAACACATAGTCGGCTTAAGCTGGCTAAGTAGCGGTATCCAAAATGCTGGTGTGTTTGTACAGTATGGTAGCTTCAGGTCACAAGTCATCATCAGTGATGGACTTATTTATGCACACATTCATACGTTGCATGCATACATTTTTCTCAAACTTGAATATTTTTAACTTGTGTTGCCCGGCACGCCAAAAATTAGTTTCGCCTTCTGTATGAACATGCCAGAACAAATGTTCGGGGGCCTGACAGCTGTTTATTTGCAAAGAGATATAATTTCCTCTCACTTATTTTACACTATAGCATTTTACTATTCGAAACTCACACCATACTTGCAACCCATGCATCACACACAAGCAATCACACGTGTAATATATTGGAATAAAAGTGGTGGAATATGTAAAGCAGTGTGTGTGGTGGCACCAACTCTCCATACCAGAGGAACAGGTTCTTGAAAATAGGGTTCAGCCAAATAACCACAAAACCTCAGCTGTTTTGTTCACGTACACTCCAACGAGTGATTGACCATGTCCTTCAAGACACAAGGGCAATCAACAGATTGCCAAAACCACAGCCAGCACCCATCTCACAGCAACAGGATGCGAATTATTTTCAGCATGCAAGAAACAACCAAGAAAAGACTTAAAAAGCTGTCCCGAGGAGCAGCTAAAAATATCCTCTGACACTTACAATAAAAGCCACCACTTGTCCTTCTGGGATTCAAACAGGGACACATTTCCAGTTTTGTTTCCAGTGGCAATGAGTGCCCTTTTCCTGCTTTAATTTGAGAATTTCATTACTCACATGTATGCATAGAGTATACTACATAAAGTAAAAGTGCTAAATTACTAACATTACTAATAAGCTGCAGCATCTTTAAGTAGCTAAACTTTGCAGCTATATTAGATACATTTTACACAAGAGAATACTGATGTTGACATTCTACTGACGTTCGGTAGATTCATTTAGGTGTTAAACTCTGTGCACCCTTTTTGAATTTGGCATAGCTTTGATGGGAATTACACAATGTTACCCAACTCACTAATAAATTGATATAATTGTGAATCACTCTGCCAAATCTTTTGTGAGAGAAAAAGCGATCAAGAACTGTCTTGTACATATCCACACAGTCCTGAAGGTGTGGCCAGACAGGAGTTGTAAATTACAGACCTTAATAAACATTTTACTGTCTTGCTGCACCTAAACAGCAATCCCTCCATTCCTGCTGCTTGTATTATGTCGTCAGGGAGTTATATAAACAAGCTGTATTTCCTTAATAAGAGATCAACCTTGAACCTCTCTCAAACTAGATGATGTTAGTTTTTAGTTTTTTAAAAGGAGAACACTTTGTCACTACTTGTCCCTCTTCTTTGCTCTTATATTCTTTGCTGAGGCAGATGGAAGCTAGCACCAAAAAAAAAAAAAAGAATGGCCTTTCATGCCCAAATCCAGATAATTCTTTGGGTCCTGCTACAGTCAGGTAGACAGCCTGTTGCACCACAGTCGCCGAGGGCACCTTGTACTCACTGCAGAAGGTGCCACATCCCAAAGGTGTTAACCATACCCAGGGAGGCTGAGGCTATAATCCCCTGTTCCTCCTGCAGCCAGTCCGTCTGACACCCTTTTTTTTGTCCAATTATGTTTTACAGTCTTTGAACTACTTCCTTTTCACTGAAATTCATGTGATTGTTAGACAGTATAAGAGACAGAGAGTTGGTTCTCACCACATGTCTCATTACTAAAGTAAACTGCTCACGCTATGATATTACTGCTGGAGATCTGAGCTGAGTGGAAGTATACCCCCGGTTAAGGCTGTTGTGATTAAAAACACCAATAAGTTGATTTAAAGAATTAATTTTCTTCTTTTTCAACATCAGTTTGCATTGGCTATGATGGATTTTTAACTTTTCTGTCTTTCTTGTTCTGTTTTTTAATTTGTGTACGTCAAACTTACTTTAGCGAAAGAGATGGATAGATAAAAATAAATAATAATAAATAAATAAATAACTCAGATAATAATAACTCAAATAATAAATAAAAAATCCTGGTTAATTATCAGCAGTACTTTATTTTATTCTGCCAGTTTTACTACTTTTGTTAATAAGTTAATCTTCACACTTGTTACATTTGTACTATATCTGCAGGCTGTAGACATTTGCACTGCGATAGTTCAGAAATATAACAACTTCTAACTGTGAACAAACCTATCTTCTTGCAAAATGTATTAGTAGTGACACTATTTTATCCAGCCACATGTGTTGAATATGACCAGTAGCCATGGATGAGTACTTTTGAAGTGTACTCAACCACTGAGGTATGATTCTAGATAATCTCTTCATCAGTTATTGGTTGTAGGAGAAACAATATAATTCGTTTCAGATGCACAAACCAGATGACTTTCATTTTGTGGACTAGAATCCTGACTAGCCTTATAAATTTCTCAGGGATGGTATTGGCTGTCAGGCGGAGATGCACCGGCAGTCAACTGTGGAAAAGCCATCCTGTTGTCATTACACTTCCATTAACAGTCACATCGCCCTGCTGCCAGATGCACTGGGCTGAAACCAGTAAGACTCATCATCACTGTCACGAACCCATCATAGCTGACCTTCAGACATAAACCCGTACACTCTGCAGACAGACGGCTTCGCCATCTCCGCAGTCATTACACCCACTCTGTGTGAACGGCAATTCATTTAGTGTCAGTGCTTGTGTGTGAGACAGTGTGTGTTAATGTGTGACTAATGCCTACACACACACATACATTTTGATCAAAGTTGCTACATTTAATAATTTTGATGAAACTAATTTGGCCTTTGCCATGTTGGCAGATTGGTAATCCTCCCAAATCAAGAAAAATGCTAATTTGCTGCATGAGATATGAGAGAGAATATGGGATTACCCAAGACCTCTTATTGCAGCAGTGTTATGGAAGTGCATGTTCGTGAACTGTACGTGCTCAGACTTTATTAAACAATTTCCATCACAGGGAAGATTCATTATCAGAACCTTATTATTCGCACACTTCAACAAAAGGTCGACATATCATAGTTAGCCTCCTCGTGTTACTGAGAACATTTGCAAATGATACATTTCCTTTTCTAGCAAATGGCTCATTGAGTGTGAGAAAAGGGAGTCATACACAACAGCAGCACCACAGGCACTGGGTAGACTATTGCAAAACAAAAATGCATGATGGAATCATAATATTTACATGTAGAAACCACATTGGATCTTGAACTAACATTATTATGAGGAATAAGTTAAGCTCTATTTGGCTGAATTAATGACCTCATTAGTTTGGTTATATTTAATTTATCATATCCTTTTTATCAGATCCTCTTCGATGGAGTCTGCCATGTTAAGACTTCATGTTCTACCGTAGCCCAAAATGGATACACCAACACCAACGCTCTGGCATTATGTGCTCTTCACACTGTATGGGAGCAGTCATCAACTACACTGCTACTGATCCTTTAAGTTTACTGAACAAAGTTTAATCAGTTTAACACAGTTTGTGTTATATTTTCTGAGTCTGACTGAACTAAATCTTGAACCTCAGTTCAGTTAAAGGCGGTTTTCATTTTAGGTAGTTAAATAAAGTCATTCAAGACTTATGTGTCATTTAAATAAAGAGAGCAATAAGAGTAATATATGGTTATGTGAGATACAGGGAGGAACAGAACAATCACCCTTGAGATTAAAGCATACCGCAGTTCAAGAAATAATATTGCGTTGTTCCCTGGAGTGCATCTCAGTGCATTTAGCATTAGTCGATACACTTTCAATATTATATCCCAGCATGAAATACAAGCACTTACTCTACAATGTTTTGCCAAGAAGTTGCCCCACTCTAACTTTTGTGTTTGTTTAATAGCTGTTGAAAAGTTGTTGCTGGGAAGCTGAATGAAAAGGCATTAATTGTGTAATTTGGTGAAAGCCTGGGAGTGAAAACAGACGCTCTAACGCTTCAAGTCCATTGAAATGTTTAGTTGAGTGCAGAGTTGTTTGTTTTTGTTTTCCCACTATATTTTCTACTTTTCATTATGCTGATGTACACTAATTTCTTTATGTTTGCCTGCTGTATAATTCTATATTTTAGCGCCCCACAGCAAGTAGGATAATATACTGTGGAGTCTTTCACAAAGATAATCTCTTAATACATATTTATGCTCATTAGTCTTTCTGAATTTAGTAGAGCTGCAGGGATGGAAATGTTCTACCACCAAAGATCATCTTAGTTCACTGATTTACAATTGAGAATCTGAGCTTATGTAACACTAAGAGGCTTTTGCGAATCTGGTCTTTTCTTATGAGATCCTCTCTCAAAGTTTATTGAAAGATTTACAACTATAATTGATCATACAGTATTTATTGATAAGGAGATTATACATAAAGATAATCTGTTTTATGTAATACAAAGCAATGTGTGTCTAGTACGAACTCTATAATTATATTCAATTGGATTGTTACAGTAAGGTTAAATTATAACAAGATTATATATTACACTGGGAGTATTATGACCACATTGGGCTCATAATGTTCTTTTAATATACTTTCCTTACAATAGCTAATGAAAACATTTTATAAATATATATAATTCTGTGGGAAACCCATACAATACATTAGATCATCCAGAGTATAAATAAAAGATTAAATAATATATAAATACCGAATGGAGAGATATAATAAAATGCAAAAAGGAACATTATCCCTGGAACGACCCCTGGCAGTCTAATCTTAAAATTCAGCCTGATTATGATCCGCTCTACAGCGAGCCATGTGATATCTGCAGTGGTGCAGAGATCTCTGAGCAGCAGCTGTGGGATTTAGACACTGCAGGGGAGGAAAGGTGCCCTACTGAAAGGAAAGCCTGGTCTCTGAACGAACAGTTACCTGAGATGACACTTGTACATAAGCCAGACAGACATTGAAGTACACACCAAAGCTTCGACACATGGCCACACACTATTCACACCACTGTTGTGTCTAACCATACAGAGCCTCGTGCACAACAACTACTACTCACACACTATCTGATACTGCAGCAACATGTGTTGTGGTAGTGAACCAACCAGGAAAACAACACTGATAAATACTGGACCAGTCAATGTGCCAAATACCGATTAATATTCAACCAAACCAGGGCTGAAATACCATTGATTTTTAGACCAAACTAAGGCTAAAACACTAGTGATTTTTGGACTTGAAACGGGATAAATACCTGTGAATATTGAACCAAACTGGAACTAAAACATTAGTGATTTTTGTGCTGGACAAGTGATAAAACTCTAATTAATCTTGAACCAACCTTTGGAATGGAAAGCACCAGTTAATATTGAAGCAAACTTGAGCTAAAAGTGATTTTTGTGCTGGACTACAGCTAAACTGCCAGTGAACACTGAACCAAACTAGGTGTAAAACACCAGCATGTTTCTCAGACATGTCAGATTGAAATCCTGAAGTTACTGTAGGGTGACAATTTAGTTTTACATGATGATAACTTTTTAACTTTTTTGTTGTTATGAACAATGAGTGCACCAGGTTATTAAAAAGGTCTGCCAATGCAAACATTTAAGCAAAGCTTTTGGGATGTTGGTGGTTTCGTGCCATATGTTTGCTTTGGATGGATGACTGCTTTTTGAGTGGGAGAATTTCAGTGTCCATATTTTTGTGTGTGTGTGAGAAGTAGTTTGAAGTGTTAAATACTAGCAGCAACATGATGCTCAAACCTGTGTGTCAACAAAACGTCTTCCAGTAACAGCACATTACTGAAGCTTCTTCTTGTGAAATGAGCTGCTTTCCTTTTCAGGCGATCATAATGAAATTCTTTTTTACTGAGCTATCAAATGTTTGTGGTGACATTAAAATACCACATACTGGCCGACAGGGACATGCAGATAATGAGCCTCTTTCAACATAATGTGTCAGACTGGAAAGCAGCTCTGAAACAAACATGGTATACGAAGAATATGTGCATGGCATTGACCTAAAATGCAGATGAAGTTTCTTTGAATCTATTTAAGCCCAGAGGTTCCTGTCACTGGTTCTGTAATTTAATCTTTTGGCTTCTCTTAACAGCTTACAGGATTCAAAAGGAATCCGATAGGCCTAATTCATAAACATCACATTTGTTATTGGAGATCTTTATGGTATACTGTTACTAATGATAACATAATTAATCTTTGATTACCACAGGTAAAACTTAATTTTGCTTACAGTCAGAACTTAGGTTGTTTTACGGCAAACAGCCGTGGAGCTGGCAGGGATTTCGTGCATTTGATGAATAGTTGCCTCCATCAGTTGACTTGGAGCTTGGATCAGTTAGCTGACAGATCTCTTTGCACCACCTCCACATTAGAGAGCAATGTGGAGGATAATCATCACATTATGTTGCAGATACATTCTCTTTCCCCAAATCTTATCAATTGTAACAGATCTGTATAGGCTCACATTTGGACAGTGGCCTTTTCCTAAAGCTTCACTTGTAGTGTACCTGAAGCATTCCTGCTAAAGTGACAGTGCAGCCTTGCATGTTGCTTTATGTTTAATTCGTTTCATTACTTATATGACCCTGAAGCTCATTCACAATGTATTCTGTGGGCTGATGAACCAATGCATATTTTAAGCTCATGCTTTTTAATATGTGCATGGCATTTAGCTATCAGCAAGTACTTTCATACAGTCTTCCGTCTCTTTTTCCTTTTGTTGTCACTTGACTTTCTGTCCGAGTGTTCCTTGTCTGTATGGAAGTGCCACTTAATGGCACAGAAGAACATGTTGCAATCAGTGTGATGTCTCAGCACTTGATTATGAAGGATCTTGTGAAGGTAATATGCAGATATGCTGAAATGGCACTGGAAGGAGCTAAATCAGCGAATGGTCTCTTGTGAGTAGTCTGATCACATACTTTGCCTGTCCAGGAAATGAATCAGCTCATGGAATCGCATACTATTCTTCCCAGGCATATCTGAACTTGCTCTCAGAGGTATATAAAATATGATCATCAAGTTTTAACCACACTTCTGGGGAAAAAGACAACTTACTGTTGCCATGGAGAGACCTTATGAGAATCCACCTGGAGTGGTTAAGTGCAGCAAGTAAATGCTTTGTGAGCTACATCAGCTCTCACACATAGAATAACATCTTATGGACGCAGACATCATTGTTAGGCTGTTGCTCTTGGTGACATTTTTCAGTTTTTGTTTGTTCACAATATATTTTGATGCTCAAAAATCATCTGAGGAATCATAATTAAATTGGGCTTGAACAGAATTGTGTTTGACAAGAGTGATAATTATCCATTTCTAAAGGCCCTGATCTCTCAGATGGTGGAACTGTCTTACAGTCAAAGATGTGAGCAAATAAGCGGATGGAATATTCAACCCAATCGTTGACTTAAATACCAGTCATCTGTCAGCTTGTTCTCCAGCTAGCCTTCAGCCAGCCTGCTATCGATCTGGCAGCATGTTAAACTGTCACTGTGGTGGTTGGTTTTGGAGTTAGAATATTCAGAGGAGGTAATTTTCTTTCTTTTCTCTAAAAATGTGTTACCTAGGTATCCCTGTGCAGACATCCCAGCCCCTCAGTTCCACGGCTGACATTTTCTGTCCCAGCAGGACGTATACCTGCTTCATTATAGCCACAGTGATGGCCATGTCGGTCTCCTCTCCCACAGATTTCTCTTTGTGCCAAGAAAGGCTAATTGCAGCTGTTTTCAAGGTCAGATATTCAAAAGGAGAGTATTTTTTTTTTTTTTAATGAAGTGTACTTTTGTTGGTTTCCTCTGCATGTATTTCGGTGTGCATGCCACGCTGTGGGTCCTGCTGAGAGTTATTGTGGCTTCTCCACATGGGTCAATGTGACTGACTCAAGATGTTCTAGCCCACTTTCATTCTGAATAAATGCTGTGTAACTTACTGTTTTCAAAGTGGCCAGGAAAGACGGCACCATGTTTTAGGTTATCAGTTGGACCTAGACAGCAACAGCTGGAATCTACAGCAGCATCAGTATAGGCTGAGATAACATCCACATAGTTATCTACAACTGCTCCTTGTATTGTTTTTTAGATTTGGACCTGAAGTCAGTGGCATAAAGTAACTATCTGCATTTACTCAAGTACTGCAGTACTTGCAAACAATTTTTGCAAGTACTGCAGCATGGTCCGGCTAGTGGCTGGCAGGCTGCTTGGCAAACAGTACGGCGGGCTGCTTGCTGCAGTACTTGCAAACAATTTTTGCAAGTACTGCACTTTTTTTTACAGTTTGCGCCACCGCATTTATTTTCCTGTCATAGCTACTACTTTGTATTGTAAGATTTTTCATATGAAACACAAGATCATCTAACAAAAAGTCACATTTCTTTTAGACTATACCAACACTGTTTATTTAAAGTTAAAATTACCTCCACCTCAACCAGCTAAAGAAATGTTTCTTACATGTGAATGCATCAGTAATAATCCAATAATATCATATATGACATATCTGGCAACACAGATATCTCTTCTCTCTGTTAATGCTGAATTGTCTGTCTCATTTCACCAAAGAAGATCTATAACAACTTAACTAAAACTCTGAACGGTCTCCGGTACAACACAATCTTTTGGAGATCGGGGCAAGGAGATCACGTCCACTTAAGAGTATATTGTTTCATATCATTGGCAGAAATGGCAGTGCTGTATCTTCTGTTATAGAAAATCTTTGGTAGTGCTTCACCTAGTTGAGTGTCACTTCTCTCTCCATAGGAAGACAATGGCAGAACCAACACAAAGCAGTTTTACCACTGATCATACATAGTGGCCTATTCTGCAAAATGAGTACTCTTAGTTGTAATTGCGTGTGCATTGTTGATCATTGTTGGTAATTTTTAATTCAGTAAATAGTAATTAATATTCTAACATCATGATATTTGTAAGTGGAGTGCTTACTTCACCATAGCTGAAATCAGTTTCTGTATGAAGCTTTACCTTGCTATAATATAAGGTTAAAAGAATATTGTGCTCATCTTTGCCTCCCTACATTTCACTATCCATCAGATGCTTCTTTCAGCCCTGCATAAGACTGTAGTAATGATACCCACTCAAACAATAAACAGATTACTGAGGGACAGTGGCGATGGCATCTACATCGCTGCTGAGTACAAATGGACGGCAATCCTGTTGCCCAAGGGGATCATTAAACCGCAATCAGCAGCATAGTCCTCGTCACCCCATAATCCACCTGCCTGCCAAGCAGCCCGCCAGCCACTAGCCGGACCATGCTAAGCGTGTGGTGATAACATTGTAATCAGGCAGCCCACTGCCCTACGGGGAGTAAAATAGAGTGGCTTGCAATAAGTCTGATGAAATCTGCTCCTACTGGGCCACACTCAAAGCAGTAACACAAACACACAGATGCACTCATACAAACCCAGAAACGCAACACACTCACATGTCACATGTATGTTCACACACACACACGAGTACAAATGTTTCTGGACCGGAACTTCTACCAGTTTAAGCCCAGTTATCATCCTGACCTTAAAACAAACTTAATTCTAAGCCTAAAGTCAGACAGACAGCAGCACTGCGTGAAAAAATACAGTCCTTTCATTCATGGGATCACTGTATTGATGGTAGCAGCAGTGCCAACACAGAGGTCTGTGGAAAAAATGTTGAAACTGGCATAACAGGAGAGCAACACTGTCCTACAGGGTGCTACACAGGCCAAACACATATGTTTATGTGCACACCCCGAGTAAATTACTTGCTATGTGAAAACCACTGTAGTTTACCTCGTTGTGGTGGAAGAGATAAAAAGAAGCTGCCATGTTAACTTTCCAGAACAGTAAAATCTTGTCTGATGTCATGCATTGTTTTGGCCTCATCAATCTTAGTCAAACTGGACAAGATCTTCAGAGACAACGTTAAGTTCCTTTGTTATTCAGATTTTTTCAACCTTACATACTCTCCATACTCTCCATTTTGTACTCTACAGGGATGTGACCAGTCATGTGATGTATATTCATCATTGTCTTCAGGTTTGAATTTCTTCTTTGTTGTTCTCATAGTGGCTATCACTGATAATGCTGACTAGTATAACTAATAATCCAGCATATCAATATAAGGCTGTGTGTTTGTGCACTGGAATGTGGCTAATGCAACAATGACTGCAATTTTTCAACTTTTTTTCTGGATTTTAAATGGTAACATTTTGTGTCTTTTGTGATCAGACATGCAGGCAGTAATTTTAGCATTTTAGTTTCTGAAATTGTATGATAAATAGCTGTTATAATCTGCAATAGAGCTTTTGTGAATACTCATTTTGATTGGTGGGGCAGGACTGTATTGTTCATGACAGCGGAAGTCATTAAAGTCATTTGACCAGCTGTCTCCACACACCATCAAGGTCTTGTTAGAATCGTATTATTATATTGATTTTGACGTGGAGCCCGAAGCTGCCTCTGCCCTTGCTTATGGCAGACAGCCAGGGTCTGTTTCTTTTAACAAGAGAGGGGAACAGGGTGACAGCAGTCTGATGGCCTGGGAGGTAAAAGCAGAAGGCTTGTCAGTTTGAATCTTCAGACTGGCTGGAAACATCTTTTCTTGGGAGGTGAATAAGATGTACTTTTTGAGCTTTCTTTTATTATTAGCAGTTATTGTGTCCCCAAGCAATGCACTTAGCTGGCAAAAAGAACACCACGGATGAAAGTGTTCATTCTGCTACCACGGTAACTCCATTAAAGTTCAACATTTTAGAGATTGCGCTTCTTCTTTTTATTTCGAGTAAGAATGATACACTCTCATACTTGTTTGTTAAGTATAAATCCAGAGCCAGGAGATGATTGCTTTAGCCCAGGGTAAGGACTGGAAGCAGAGCCGAGACTGATTCAATCCAAAACTGAACACAAACTAAAATATAAAGTTGATAAGTTGAGGTTTAAGTTAAAGTTGCATGCTATAAATATGGCACAGTGGGTAGTCATGTCTTGTCTGAGTCATGCCAAAACAAACTTGCCTGTACTTCGCTGTAAAACCACTTGTTGTAAAAACCAAATTGTTGTCTTCTGTGTATGGATTAAAAAACAATATATAACATGTTAATTAGTGACGTCCAGAAGTGCTGCTGTAGTCTTTATATTTGAAAGGAGACGGGTTACTTGTTTCCAGTCTAACTTAACTGTGTCTTAGCTCTAGCCTCATACTTAAGTGGCAGACAAGAGTGTGGCGTCAGGAAGTGTATGGAAGTGTTGAACCATTCCTTTTAAATGGCCGAGTTAGATAGATCTATGTGTGGATAACTATGATCACAAGATGTTAATATAGATGTACAAAAACCTCTCAAATGGGCAATGACGCATGCATCACAGCACAACCTTGTAGCTTCTTTGCTTCATGAATATTTTTATTGATTGTCTGCTTTTATTATTTATTTCTCCACAGCCTTTGCCTTGTCCTTAGTCTCCAGTTTGTTGAGGTCTAACTGTTCCCAATAAACAAGTTTTAGGCTGCCCGGGTTTAAGTCTAGAGAGAGAGAGGAATATGTTGTACATTTTGCCTGCCAATAAGTACGATACTGTAATCCAAAAATAAAATACAGAATGTTACATTTATATAATCCTACTTCAAATAGACCTTGTGATCAAGATTGGCTGATACTGTTTCCAGTGATTCATGATCGGCCTCAAAAATCCTGATTGGAGCACCCTTAATTAAAACCATCAAGTATTCAGCCAAGCCATACTATATATAGTATTTTATATTTCCAAATGTATGAAAGGAAATCTGGCTTTTTTGTTCTGTCATAATCATTCATACCTTTATAACCAATAGTTTATGATTGAACTGTTTATTAGAGCACAGAATTGCTCATAGATCTAGTCTCTTACTTTCGTTCTTAAAGTGAACCAGATTGATACATTTAGCTGTAAATTGTACAAATTGTGCATTTTCTTTGGGTGAAATCATGACTCTGGATCCCCTAGAATGTTTGAAGTCCACCCACCACAGTCTCACAAAATCCTGTGGGAAACACTGCAATTATCAATGCAAGTGTCCATCCTGGTAATGTTTGGTGGACTGTAAAACACCAGGAACAATGTTGGAAATAAGTCCAGGATTTTATTCTTCTTTTTACATAGTACACTGTATTTTTGTTATTTTAGGAGATTATCAATAAACCAGACCAAACAACTAACAGAGATTTTTTTCAAGATAGCACTGATGGTCATGCTGTAAAAAACAACTTATTTATCCAGCTGGGCTACGCAAAATACACAGGCCATCTAATGTGCTTTTGCTTCTTTGTCCTTTTGTTCTTATGAAGCAGTTGAATTTCTCTCTTCTGTAGCGCGTTTACTGCCTGCTCTAATTGCTCTCATCCGGCATTTCCTCCCTGAGGTACCTCTGCTGTAAATAATCATGTTCTTAGTCAAATTATCAAGCTTCTAAAGACAGATAGAACACAATATTATTTTGCACTCTCTGACATAAGTATGATGCATCAGCTGTTCATAAGAGCATAAATTATTTTGCATGTAAAAGTCAGTGTTAATTTTAAACGACCTTGGATGCAGTGCGTTCTGTCTATTTAAAGCGCTGAGTCTGTTGCGGAAGTAGTCATGTAAGCTTTGACCCAGCGTGGGTGTTGGATTTGTACTCCAGTGCAAATTACAAATACACTCATAAAGCTAAAAATGTCAGAAAAATGCACACAGCATGAGAGCATGTACAATACTAAACACAAGAAGCACAGGAAGTTGTGTAGAAGTCTTGCAGTTTCTTTTTTTTTTAGCACTTCTTTAATGTGATCACTTTAATGTGCATAAAACAGAAACATATGTAGCCACCTCTCTCTCTGTTCTCTCTCTGTGTTCAGGAGTTGATTCGGAGTTTATTTATAGATGCTGAGTTGTGTGGTAGATCTGCGTTATCTGTCTCCAAAGCGACCAACTTCTCACTTCCCACTCTTGGACGCAACAAAAGCAGCTGTGCAGAGAGGAGGTGTCAGCGTTGCAATCAAAACAACATCAACTTGTGCTCTAATCTGATTACTACAGTGAAAAGTGGGCAATGTGTTTCATCTAACATCTGTATCTGATAATGGGTTTGTGCTTGTCATGTTGAACCACATCTGAACCTCTATTTCTATGAATGTATTTCATGTGACTCAGATTTTCCTCCGATCTAAATTTACTTTTGAAAGAGAGGCGCTGGGGCAGGACTTTCACAGAGGGGGATCAATGTTAATGGTAAACCAGTGAGAATATCGTGACTGATTTGAGAGGAAAGGCAGAAAAAAATGTGACTGTTTTGGGATAGCAGTTTTGCAGGAGATTCTTTTTTTTTTTAGTCAACTAGAAAATGTTATGCTAAAGTTCTGTACATGCACCAGCTGTGTCTAATTTCAGCCTCTTGAAAGAGTCAATTTATGTAGCTGTGGTCTTCATAGGCTCAAGTGAAGCGTAACTCAGATTAAATTAGATGCTCTTAAGATTGGTTTAAAAATGAATAACAAGTTTAAAATATAGGGCTACAAAAGACCATTTGAAGCAAAAGATCTGATCTTTAAATGCAGACTCTGAAGGAGGGAGACTCACTGAATAAGACACAAATGCAGGGTAGAAACTGGCAGATTAAAACAAATGCACTGATGGTTTGTTGATATGCTGAATATAGCACATTCAATCCTCCTAAGTATGGCTTGCCTCAAATGTAAATTAGTGAAGTCCACCTCATTTTAACAGTATCTCCTCTTCTGTGTCTCTGCAGATTGAAGACATTGTCACTCACATCCAGGATGAGACTGAAGGTGTGCCCATCAGAACTGTCAAAAGTTTCATGACCAAAATCCCCAGTGTTGTTACAGGTAAGAATTACAATTGTTTGTCATTACCTTCCAAAATGACCCATATGAGCGTTTTCTGATCTGACCTCCCCAGCTGCAAGATGACGTTACGTTTTATGATCTGTCATAATTTGTCAGAAAAAGACAAACATAAGTTCTTTAAACCAGCATTGATTTAACAACTAACTCATCAAGTGGAGCAAGTTAATGCAAAACCAAAACAATGAGCTGGAAGATGCTAAAATGATCAATAATTCTCTGTGTGTTCAACAGACTTTTATTAGATCTGCTTTGCAGTTTTAAATCACACGACCAATGTTGTTGTTGTTTTTCTGTTCAGGACAGTCACATCCCAAAAGTTATTTTTGCTTCTGGATATTGTAATTTATTTCTGCTAGGTTGCATATCGGGTAACACTTTATTTTACAGGTCCATGATGTCCAGAAGGTTTCCCAAATAGATTAGAATAGATTATTTGATGCACACAGATCAGATGAACGTGTGAGAAATTGTAATTGTAACAATTTAAAGTCAAGTTTACAATCCACACAGGACTGATGTTGTTTTTCAGCATTCAGTTTTAGGTTTCCCAGGGAGCACAAATAATAATGGCAGTGAATGGTGATGACAGTAGTGTTGGAACAGCTAGAACTCCAGCTGAGTCACACCCTTATGCCCAAAACACAATATGTGTTGTGGCTGTATTTCATTCTGGTTCTGTTGAGGCTGCTGCTCTGTTTCTTCTGCAGCGGATCACTGGAGAATAGCTGAATAGCTGGAGGGAAAGTGGGAGGACAACATATGATTAAGTGTTTGGAAAAGAGTGTGGAAACTGAATGAGTAATGCTGTCCTCCTACTGTCAATGTGCCCTTAAGCAAGGCAATCAACCTCCGATCGCTTCAGCAGAGCTGGGACCGTAGATGTCAATACGTGTGAAACTCAGTCAACATTCGTAAATAAACATTTAAAATAGAAAAACATTATAAGCCAGTTGTACCTGACAGGTAGAAATTGAAGTCGGCCATCTTGCCTGCTGGCTGTAGTTGCTTGGATTGATCATCTAAATCACTTTAACAGACTGGAGCCACAGAGGGAGGCTTTGACACACCCAAAACAAATGATGGAAACAAAGAAAGGCTATTAACACTCGCCTCTTATTTTCTCAGTCTTTGCACTTATGGAAACTGCATTACTCCAATATGCCATAAGCAGAGCGTATCAATAAACACAATTACTACTGCGGCGGATGGATGTGCAGAACAGCAGCTCAAATGTTTGCAGCTGAGTGCCAAGGGCCAGGAAACTAATGAATGATGAAGGATTAAACACCACCTCCCTTGGGACTCAGAGAAAACAGAGGGGAAGCACAGATGAGATGATACTCCATTTCCACTATAAAGTATGTTTATATCATACAAATCACATGAAATAATGTCCATTCTATAAATATCCATCAGTGCCAGTTGAAATACATTTATCTATTATTTACTGCACTTTTTATTCCTTTATTTTTCAACACAATTGCTTTAGATGAAGCCAAATATGTTATTTTTCTGTTGACACTTCTATTGAAGCCAGCTAAACTTTACATGTTACATGTACTTTTGAATGCAGTTTTGAAGTTTATCGTATACCTTCTTGTTGTTTGTTTAAAGGTCCGACATTGCAGACATTCTTTTTTGATCATGTAGCAGGTCTAGGTGCTATCTAAATACTGTCAAAGTATCAAAACACAGAGAAATGCACGCAGCCCACATTTGGAAACTGTGCCTTTTAAAGAGCCATCAGCACTTATGTAAAGATGTGATGTCACAACTATACACTCAACACCCTGACCCATGCTCCCAGCACGTCCCACATGGACCCATGGTCACTTAGAAAACAGTCAGTCAATCATAAGAGAGGCTCAATGAGACAAAATGCAACACAAAAACACTGTGTACTTACTAAAGCTCTGGAGAGAAGCATGAAAGAGGACATGCAAAACTATAAAGAGAAGGTTTTAGTACTTAAAACTACAAAAATATCTTCTTATGGATATCAAAACTTGAAATTAAACACCAGAAAACTGTAAACTATGGGACCTTTAATTGTATTCATCGTTTGTTATTCACTTTTAGTTTTGGTTTGAAGGGAGTAAGTAATCAAAAAGTGTTCACATGTATATATTTAGACGGGGAAAAACTTTCTCCTTTCTTACTTTTTTTCCCATCTTCTTCAATAGTATAACAGTCATTTATCTGTCTGACCTGATTCAGGTACAGATATTGTACAGTGGCTGATGAAGAACCTGTCCATCGAGGATCCAGGTAAGTTGAAAAATGTGCTGAATATGACTTTTAAACAGTCTCCCATGATGACAGAAATTCAGCAGGCTACGTAGCATTATTTACTGAAAGAACTAAAAATAAGCATTAATATCAAAACATGAGTTGTCCTTAATGTGGCTGTATCCTGAACTGCACTGTAAGATAAAATACGGAGGTACATTGACATACTGTACATCTTAATGTTGAGAACTTACTTGAAACAGAGTTTGTCACCCAACAGCAGTCCAGTTTGTGAAAGGTCATTCACAGTGTGTGTTAGGTACTGCAGGTCTGTGATTAGGAATAATATTTTTATCATCTTAGAAACATAAATACTGCTGTGTTTGAAAAAGGTCTTTGCAGGTCACATTAGCATTGATTGTTGTGACTGAACAGACTTTACCTGAATCACTGTCAACAGAAAATCCAGTTTTCACAAGTCACAAGACAATGCTGTGCAGAAACACGAACACGAACATGAGCAGGGAAATAAGAAATGTATGATTATAACTAAATATACCGGCTAGTTTTGCTATGGATTTGTTATTTGTTTGACCTGACCTGAGGCATGGTGGTGGGAGAGCAGTGGTTATTGTTGGTACAGTAGCCCACAGCTTGGTCACTGAGTCAGTCGTTGAGTCATCCATATTAAAACAGGGCTCAATCTTATAGCTGAATTTGAATTCAAATGGATAGAACAGAAACTTTGATCAGAAACTTAAAATGCAGTTAATGTGTGAGCTTCAATTTTAAGATAGTACTCCTACTGAGTTGATTCCATCCAAGTTGATTACAGCAGAGATAATATGTAAAGTACTGAGGAGCCCATAGTGATCTGTACTCCTTGTTCTGTTCCTTTCACAGCTGAGGCCATGCACATCGGGAGTCTCATCGCAGCTCAGGGGTACTTCTTCCCTATCTCAGACCACGTCCTCTCCCTCAAAGACGACGGCACTTTCTATCGCTTTCAGGTGAGCAGGAGCATCAAGTGGTAATAAAAGACAGGTTACATGAGCAGTGGCTACACTTGGTTTCAACAGATCATTTTAATGCTATTTGTAGATAGTTTAAGATGTGCAGCCTGCAACCAAGTGAGTCCTGTGAAAATGAGCTTTTAGGTACTTAATCTTAAAAGGCTGGTGTCTGGTATAAAAGTGGGGTCATAGTCAGGTTTAGGGTTACGTAGAAAGCTGAAATAGGTAATTGACACGTTGTTGAACCTCTTTTGTCACCTGATACTGAGCTGAATATCAAATGCTGCCAAGAGAGCACATTGATTTTGAAACCATGTTAAAATAACCATTACACATACAGTATGAGGTCATAGCTGCAAGAGCTGAGAGTAATGTTTTGTGGCAGCAGTTTGAGTTGAACTGAGTTGACTTTTTCTCTAACAGCACTAGCAGGTCAAAGTTTTTCCTTGTTCAGTGAAATATCTCTACATCGATTGGATGGATGGTACAAAATGTTGTACAGGCATTCATCGTTTCCTGACAGCATGGCATGCCCTGACTTTTCTTCTAGCACCATCATCATCATCAATTCTCCAAAACTTTTGTTTGTGACCTGCAAAACTAAAAAAAACTTTTCTCTCTCTTTGTGTTGAGTGCTAATCTAGAGCTAACCTAAGATGGTGAACACAGCAAACCTCTACCTGCTAAATTCATGTTTGAATTGTCATTGTGAAAATATTAGCACGGTGATGTTAGCATTTAGCTCTAAGCATTGTTTTTCCTGAGTAAGCTACAGCCTCACGGAGCAACTAGCGTAGCTGAAGATTTTTGGTCTTGTTAACACTACACAGAGAAGCTTTTTGCAACTTTTGAAATTAGGTATTTTTGCACACACAGTGTATTAAAAAAGCTAGATAGTCTATTAATAACTCTTAATCATAAACTGATTATATTATTTCTATCAGCTATCTCCAATAAATGCAAATTGCCCTTTTATAACAGACCTACGCTCAGACTAATCCTTTCTTCATCCTGTATTAGTCCAGCGGGGTTAATCTGATTGTGGGGGAGCTAACTTTCATAAAGACCCCAATCAGCTGCTGAAGATTACTTGTTCTGTTATGAAATTACAGCACACCAATCTTGATCCTGATGACAAAAGGTCCTGTCCGCTGTCTACAGCTTCAGTACTGTGTTGGGATCCAGTGACCCTATTAAAAATGAATGGTGATCTGTTAAAATATTCATCAAGCGAGCAAGCGAGGGAAGCAGGTTTTGGTTCGGGCTGAGTAGGCGGCTACCAAAGGCTTTACAGAGAGAGACATAGTGTAGTAGAGGAGTGTACTCATCATGAGACAAAAAGGAAAGCAGAGCTTGCTGACATTTTGCTCCTCCTTCACTGTTCACAGATAAGACAGTGGCATTAAAGTCACAGATTAATTATGCCAGACTCTTTTATCCTGAATTTCTTAATTAAAAATAGGAAACAATGTCCTCAGTGGAGAACGGCAAGGCAGCACCTGGCGAGATTACGATGATCTCTGTGTAGCATCTTCTTCCTTCCTATTCACCGAGTCTTGTTGGAGGGCTGAGTCTCCACCAGAGCTGTAGGAGCAGTTTAATTAAACCAGACGGCAGTGCACATTACCGTGCTCTGACCTTGGATCTCCTCCTTCAAAGTGAAGTGGAAGAGAAGACAAGAAGAGGGAGGAGGAGGAGGAGGGCTGTTTTACATAACAGAAAAGCTTCATAAAGATAATCACCATTCATTAGCATTTCATTTTCCGGGCAAATTAAGTGCAAGACAAAGAGAAACACAGAGAAGCAAATTCAAAACAATTAACACCATGTAAAATCTCCCCTCACCGAGACAACCAAACATGGTTTTAAAACTTTGATTCAAAACCCTGCAAGCTATGTCAAATAACAATCCTATCAGCATCTGTTCTTTCCCTGCTGGCTTTATTGTTCTGCTTTCCCATTGTTTATTTTGCAGCTTTCATCGCTTCTCATTTTATTGTGTTGCTGCAGTACTCCCACGCCTGTTCAGCACCCCAGGATGCCTCTTACTGGTGGAAAAGTTTTAGGAGTCAGCTGTTCTGAATCTGTTGAATTCTGATGATAATTAAAAGAAAAAAAGTATTTTGATTGCTCACACAGTGGTCAACAGCAATCATGTGCACTCATAAAGGTCATCGTCATCACTCCAGGTTTTTATGTGGAAGTTTCGAAAGCATGCATTTCCCAGTGTAGTTTTGACTCTCCACTAGTCTTTAAAATACCAATTCATGTTATAATCAACATCTTTGGCTCTCCTTTTTTAATTTTGTTTTCACACCAGGCACCGTATTTCTGGCCATCCAACTGTTGGGAACCTGAGAACACAGACTACGGTAAGAGTCTTTAAAGATATTTTGACATGTGATAAATCCTCCTTATAGCATGACCTCATCTGTGTTTTAAAGAGCAATGTTTGGTTCAAACTCATTATCCCCACTCCTATTAACATATCTTAGAATAGTGTTTAAATGGATATCCATAGTTCCATTGCAGGGCACAGAGATGTCTCACACACAGTTATTTCACAGATTCTCAGATTTCTAATATTCACTTTCTCTATCTATTTCTCATCACACTGGAAAATGTTTCTTGGTGCAGACTGTCGGCTGTTTTTGGTGCACTTCCAAAATCATTACAATACAATTAACTATACACAGCTGTAAGATTTACTCCTCTGTATTCAGACCTAATCTAGGGATCAATCTGGATCCCACAACAGCTCCCTGAGTAACTCTGCTCCAACAGTGATAATCTTTCATACAGAAATAACTTTACAGCGTAGATAATTGCCTCAGTTTCTTACTTTACATGCACAGGTTTAACAATGACTAGTAGGTGAAGCTATGAAACGTGGCAAATCAGTTCAATATTTCACAATAGGGCCACGTAAATATGATGGTTTGCAAATGACCCATACTGACCTTTAATTGTATAAACATATGGATGCCATGTTGGACATATCTACTTGCTCAAGCCCTCAAAGGTGGGCACATTTTTTAAAATAAAATAAATAATCAAGACCTGAACTCTGTTTTTACAAGATATTTCCACATTAAATGGATATTCTTAAAAGTTTTGACCACAAATGGTGGGGGTTGATTTCAGGAAAATCTTATGACTTATACCTTTTGAATACATGTACATATTTGGCATTAAAATAATCAACTTAAAGGACCAGTGTATATGATTAAGTGACATCTAGCTGTGTACTTGCTGATTGCAAACCCCTTGCCTCACCTTATCCCTCCTAGTGTGAAGGAGAAGCTCACCATGAAACACGCATTTCTGCCATAGTCTGAAAGTAGAGCCCCCTAAATCTTAGACACACCTGATCTGGCAGCGTAAACACACTATCGGGTTATACCTGAATGTAAACACAAATACATTCCACTGAGCAATGTACTGTAGCACTACTTTGTTGTAGAGGGGACCAGTCAAGGATTAGTCAATCACCATTCCACTTCCTGCCCTTCAACTTGTCACAGAGGCAGCCATGAGTTTAGGGCTTAGAGCCTCTTCACACTCCACCTCACAATCCTAAAGCTACAGATAGGTGGACAAGCGTCCACTGAAACTGATTATACTCTCATACCGTGGGAGGTGAGGAGAGGTGAGGCGAGGTAGGTATATAGGGGATGAGAGATGCATTGGATGAATGGGGCGAGCAGAATGTGTATACTGATAAATCCCAGTCTTCGATCGTCTCTGTCTCTTTCTCTCAGCTATCTATCTGTGCAAGCGCACCATGCAGAATAAGACCAGGCTGGAGCTGGCAGATTATGAGGCGGTGAGTGCCGGACTGTTCCTCTAAGCTATTACTTCTTAGTATTGATCTGTGCGTCAAGCTTGCGGCAAGAAAAACACAACTTCTTAAAGGTCAGATTTGTGTGTGTCCGTGATAATGTGAGTTCTAAATTACTTCTCAGAACAGAGTCAGACTTTAAACCTGCCAGCAATATCTTACGATTTAATTAGATTTGTTTTAATGTCACGTTTATCCTTGGAGATCTTTGATCATGACATGTCTCCGTATCTCTATCTTCTCTCTAACAGGAGAACCTAGCCAGGCTGCAGAGAGCCTTTGCCAGGAAGTGGGAGTTTATCTACATGCAGGCTGAGGCCCAGGTCAAGTAAGTGTGCTCGGTTACCGTGGCAACACATGAAACTACAATGCACGCAGTGCTGTCATTCACACCTAAGGTAAAAGATAAACAAGGCAGTATAATCTCAATGTGACCCCCCCATATCACGAGCAGCGAGCGTTTCTGACGCTCCATTAACCCTCCTGTAATGGAATTTCTTACAACATTACCTATCCAGTGTTATCGTCGCACCGTGGGCCTACCGCTTTGTTTCCGAGCCAGATGACATGATTTGTTTTCAAACCAGCAATGATAGATGACGTGCTTTTGCAGCATTTGGAAAATTGAGACAGAAAAGGGGGAAAAAGGAAGATGAATGGCTGTCTTTAACACAGCCCTCTTAGATTTATTTATAGACATACACAAAATCCAAAGGGTAACATATGAAAGTGAGAACGATTACAGTACTTCCAACATGGTCCCAACAGCTTTCAAGACAGACACAATATTATGGGTACATATGATATTGAATATACAATACTACATGATCTTGATGTTGCGTTATCTATTTTTTAATGACACTGTTAGAGATATCGAGGTGTTTCTGATGTTTTGCCAAACCCATTTACAAACATGACTCTGGAAGAATATTAGAAACACATTTCAGTATTATAAAGTCCAAAACAACGGCACTACGACCTTTTGTATTGGATTACATTAGATTGTACAGGCGTACCAGAGAGTATTCAGATAAATGTAGCCATGTTGTGTCCATATATTTAATAAATATTACTCTATCAAAACTAAGAGAACTCTTTAAAATGGCCTCTAAGTGTTAAACCACTACACATTATAATACTGGATTATTATGCTTTTATGCATAAATAACAGTTTGCTATTGCAGCTGGTCAAGGTGGTGCTTATTTAATTTGGGTAGTTTATGACTAAGATCTCATGTTTATGTAAAATCTTGATCTGACAAGTAACTGGTATCTGTCAAATACATTTAATGAAGTACATAAAGGACAAGCAGAATAATTATTTGAAGTAAAAGTACCTTAAAAAAGTGCTTGAGAAAAAAAGTTACTTTCCACAATTGGTTGGTAGAAGCTTGTGATATATTTCTAAATAAAGACACTAGTCGATGCAAGTTTGCAGCACGGATCGATCAGCATTGCACATAAAAATGAAATTCTTACAGGAGATTTGTCCGCAGAGTAAAACCACAGTGTCACACACAGAGGAGACGGTGGACAGACAGATAACAGGTACCATGCCAAACCTGTGAGCACATCAGTATTGTTAAAAATAAAACTGATGGACATATAGACACAATAATCTCCATCTCTCTCGCCTTCTTATCCTCCCCATCCTGATTCAGCTGCCACATCTTAATGCTGATGCCAGGAAAGCTGTGTGCTGTATTTCTCACACTGACTGATCTCATCTGCAGGATCGACAGGAAAAAGGATAAAACCGAGAGGAAGATCCTTGACAGCCAGGAGAGAGCCTTCTGGGACGTCCATAGACCTGTGGTAAGCCTCTGTCTGTGCATGTGAGATTGAAGCCGCCTACCTCATCTTCCATCCACATACTGTCTCTTTTCTATCTTCCCACAGCTCTCTTTGGCTTACTGTAAAATAATGTAGAAATCCCTGAAATATAAAACTCAAAATCACCATTTTTCTGCTTTTTTTTCCTCCAGCCTGGATGTGTCAACACGACAGAGATGGACATCAGGAAATGCAGACGCATGAAGAACCCTCATAGAGTTAAGAAGGTATGACAAGTGTGACGCTAACACTATCGACATTTTCTTTTGAAAGTCCTTGAAGCTGATGGACTTTAAAAGTTGTGAAAATGAGAGAGGTAGTTTCATAAAACCTCCCACTTACTGAAAATATACACATGAAAAAATACTATAAATGTTGATTCATTCAAAATACGGATTCGATTTAACAAATGTTTATGTTTTGTAATCAGTTGACATAAGCTGGCAAATGGCTTAATCACATCAACACTGCTCCTTAATGAGATTTACTTTCATGCATGCAATTATTTTTGAATTGCTGAATTCTTATCCCTCTAATTTTACAACAGCATGCACGGTGGCTTTCTTGGCAGCTGTTTTCATGCCTTATCTACACTGCAGGAAATAATAAGTGCACATTCTACCTCCCTATTACCCTCTCCTGTTCAAACGGACCAGTCGGTGTATGGTGTGGCGGAGGAGGGAACGCAGTCTCAGAGTCCCATACATACTCCCTTGCACCATTGCAGGAAAGGCACCAAGGAGGATGTGGAGAAAGAGGTAAAAAAAAATAGTGCATTGTTGAAGAAAACCCTTTGCATTATGCAGTATAATGTTTACTCCACCAACATTTGATTTCATTGCAACAGAAGCATTGCAGAGAAGATTGACAGCCTCTGCTACCGGGTCAAATTTTTCTGCTGTAGTGCTTTCTAGCTCAAAGAGAGATTTCCACCACATAACAATGATAGCAGAGAGAAAGTAAAATTACCAGGCTGCCAACCAACTGAAACATTGTTTGTTTATTATAGCAATACAGAGGTACTTGTTTGCTGCAATCATACGCTGATATTTCATAAAATTCAAGACACTTACTCAAGAATTTGTTCTCTTACAAAAACAGCATAAACAAACACTGAATTCTGTCATCTCCTGTTTCAGATCTTATTCCTGAACTCACAGCTAGATCGGCACCGTATGAAGATGTCCAAGGTTGCTGAAAGGTACAGGACGGTCTCTTGTACAACATGTGCAGCACATGTCTTAACTGTATCTTTTCAATCTACACATTCTGTTAGCTGAGAATGAGACCACCAGCTTTTCCCATAGAGAGGCCGCCTCTCTGGCCTCTCTGACCATCTGTAATCAGCCGAATGACTTCTCTTTTGCTGTATCTGTATTACAGCAGTGGCAGGTGGAGGCAATTTGGTTTTGACACCCCATCTGAACCTGTGGTGGTTTCAGTTTGGCATTTGGAAGTGCAGTGTACGAATGAAACAGGCTTCGTTTTGGTCTGGGGATGGATCGGGTTATAGGTTAAGTGTGTTGTGGTTTCTCACAGGATTTCTCTGTTTTCCCTCCCACCGGTTTTGCAATTTGCAATACAGCTCCATGGACGAGGCACAGGCCATGTAACTCAACATCCATGTCATGAAAAGAGAAAAATAAGGGCTGCCTTATCTGACCTAATACTTTAACATGGGGTCTAGAAACCAAGAATAGATCATTGAAGTGATGAAGAAATGCTCTTTGGACACTGCAAACATCTCCATTTTACAGTCCTACAAACTTTATCTGCTATTGCATTTTATATTTTTAACCCGTTGTCATTGAGGAGCCACATTTTAAGGAAGACTCAATACAAATTGGTGTCTGTATCTTCAAACAAGAAAGAATGCAGCATATTACTGCACTAGAACTGAGATTGTAAGTAAATAATAGATACAGTAGGTGTTAAGGTACGTAGGGTGGTTTGAGGTCAGACATTAAAGTAAAAAGTACTAATACAGTATCATAAGATGCTGGTTGTAACCATGGTAAGCTTCACAAGTGTTATTTTTATTGTGAGCTGATTGCATTAAGCTGTACACGTGTTCTTGTTCTAATATTGCAAGAGAGACTCAAGCATATGTATGCATGTACATGTGTTTCTAGTCCTTATCCTTCCTCTCTCCTGTGTTTGCTTGACTGACAGTCGTCTGCTCAGTCAGTCAGGACAGACATTAGTTCCCAGCTGAGCAGAAAACTGTGATTACTGCTGGCTGCTGCCTCTCTGACCCTTTAACCTCCTGGCTTCACGCACGCAGCTCGGTTTAATTGACGCTCCACAGAGCGGATAGTTTGGGCGTATTTATCCAAATACTACAAGAAACGACATGCCAAACAACATTAATCATGCTGGACGATAACATTCAAAACAACTAGTATCATAAATTTATTTAACCGCTTCACATCAGGAATAATTTGTCAGTTATAATCACTTTTTTTGGGTCAATAAGCATATGATAGTACGGTGGGTTGGAGTGTTTCTCTGACAAATAGCCAGCTGTTACTGTAAGACTGAGCTGCTGTTGAAACAAGATAATTGCTAAACAAAAAAAGATAAATGTGTTGACTGAACCACTGCAGGTAGAAAATCACTTGCTATAGCAGTTTGTTGAAGCCTGGTTAACTTTTAGTTTAGTGCCTGAGCTCGTCTCTGCAGTCGTAACAGTGTTTATCATGAAACTCTTTAACTCTGTGCGTATAGAAGTTTAACCAGACAGGAAATATTGATTAAACCAGCACAGAGTACAGATTCAGAGCTCAGTCAACAAGCCAATAAATGCACACTGGGAAGAAGCACTCACTGTAAAGGCAGGCTCTCCCAGGATGACACTTCGCTTCCAGCTAAATGTTACTGTTCTTTGGCTTGGAGGTTTATATTGTCTTGTCTGTAGATGCTCTTAAATCAAACTTATTTCAGTGATTAAAGCTTAAATCTATTTTATTTTCTAAAACTTCTTCTTTTCCTGCTGTCGCTCTCCAGGGTCCTGATTCTCTCCAGGCCCTGTGTGTGGCTGTTGCATACTGTACTCTACATACATACAGAGGACCTCTGTTTGGTCTAACCATTAGATGTCTTTGTCTGACATCCTCTATTTAATTGAGTACAAGTCATAGTATAGGATAGATTTGGGTTTTGTTAGTTTACAAGCTTTACAGGCTTGATTCAAAGCCTTATTTAAGGTCAAAACCTGAACTTTTTCTATCAGAACAGATGTTTCTGCCAGCGAATTAGTTTTTAGTTTCTGAATTTACTTCTGAGCTTTCAACTCACAATTATCAGGTAAACAGAGCAAACATCGATCTCATCGACCAAACAGTCAAAGTGTCACTTTTGGCCAGCTATTCCCTCAAACTCTTCTGTCCTGTGTCCCCTGTATTTGTTTGTATTTTAGTCTGATAAGCTACACCGAGCAGTACGTAGAGTATGACCCGTTTGTGACCGCGCCAGAACCGTCCAACCCGTGGACCAGCGATGACCCTTCCCTCTGGGATCTGGAGGCCAGGTACAAAACAGCAGTTTCACAGCCAGCGAACATTTTTCTCTTTATTTCATAGTTCAAGTACATTTCAAAGAGTCAAATATAATCTGTTGAACAGTGTTCATAATGTACAGGGATTGTGATAATCATGGCCTTTTAATTGAATATTGACATATTCCTTTATATTTTTTGTTGTTGTTTGTTTTTTTTGATTACCAAAACAATGAATTGTTTGTATAATTATTTACAGACCACAATAAATTGAATGTAAAACCCACTGAAAGAATTGCCACACTGACAGAAAATGAGGTGAATCATAACATTGTTGACAGGTGACTGCGCTTGGGGCAAATTAAAAGTCTTTTCCAGTGTGCCCTCAAGCATTTTGTTGTAATCGAAAATATTACTTTACTAGACTCTGAAATCATGTTGAATTATTGTGAAAAGACATTTCGCTTAACGTAAATGTCACTTTCAGACTGTTTGCGTTGCCTTGCCTGAAGATATTCTCAGCTGCTTTTAGTGGCTCCAGACAGATCTGTGTGAAGTCTGTTAAATGTCCTCAAGTAATGTTACTTGAATCAGCTGAAGTGTGAACATAAATTGAAAATTCTTCCCCTTTGGTCTTCGCTTCTGACATTATGTCCATTGAGGCTGCTGAGCCCGGTTACATTGCCCACTTGCCCAGCTTCAGTTCTGGCTAGACACCGGCTCTGCTCCCCGTCAGCATTCTCCCGTGCCCCGAGGTACAGAAAGCTGATAGATGCACACTGAGAAGAAGCCTGATGTTGCTCACTGTAAGGGCAGGCTCTCACAGGATGACGTTTCAAAGATGACAAAGTGCAAAGCTTTTAGGACCTCCTCTTCCCAGTGGTGGTCTAAAACGCCTGTGATACAAACACTAACATCTCCTCAATACTCTGAGCTCTCTGTACGGGCAGCCTGGCTAACAATCTGAGCTAACATCAGCTAACAGCAGCTATAGTTTGCAGCAGTTTACTGTCCATCAGGAAACTCTGTAAATCACAGAGCTGATGCACAGCAGCCAATAGTTTGTGGTATGTGACTTCTCATGGGTGGGTGATCGTACCCGGAGCACAAAGTTAGTGCAAGAACAGACGTATGGGGCTTAGAGTGGGAATGACAGAGACATCATTCACCTGAGGTCAGTGTAGCATCAAAATGATTAAAATCATTTAAAATTATTTTATGCTAGAAAAGTTGCACAATGTCACTTTAAAAGTAGCATCTCAAGGCTACATTAGCCGCGATATCTTTGACTGAAGTTCTTCAGTTCTGTAAGATTATTTCAATTTTAATGAAAATCTTTAATGAATTCAAACTTTGCACAAATATATTTTGAATCATGACACAATAAACACGTCGCTGTTGTAGAAGTGATCTAATAATGGTAAAGTCCAGCACTGAATATTTATACGTAATTACTTTGAATGATTGAGTTTTCAGCTCAGATTGAGGTCATTTAGCTTACTCAGTCGATCCAAATTAAATAATCCATCTCAGTTTATGTGTTACAAATATTGGACAATCTCAAATTATCATCGATGGAAATAATGAAATATAATGAACTGAACTGTAGTATTACCTCTTAGAGAAAGCGGTCACAATCTCTCAACAAGTTGCACTATGCTCTGCATTCCTGGCCTGCCTGAATTATGCAGGAATTAATTAGAGCAGACGTATAATCATTGTGCCTAATGTGGCTTAATAATTCAGATGAATTGATTAATTGCAGGAAAGGAGAAAATACATTCCCCGCAGAGGTTAAAATTGGATTTTGGATGAACGTTGTCATAATGCTCAGCTTTCCAGACACCGATATCACATCAACATCAACCATCTTCAATCGAATTTTAGGTTTTATTGTCTTATCCCTTCCTCTGTATTCATCTGTCAGCCCTCCTCACACGTTTCTCCACTAATTCCCTGTAATTTAATCTCTATTAATGTCTTTAATCTTGACCTCCCTGCACAAGCTTCAGGTGGGCGTTTATCCCGTGCGCTCTCTCTTTCCCTCCATCTTCTCCCCAGTAAGGAGCCCAGTCAGCAGCGGGTGAAGAAGTGGGGTTTCTCTCTGGAGGAAGCCCTGAAGGACCCGGCAGGACAGGAGCTTTTCCTCAAGTTTCTGGAGTCAGAGTTCAGCTCTGAAAACCTGCGGTGAGGACACAAGATGCTTCAAAAAATCATCCATTTTTATGTTATGGTGATATTTTTGCCAGTTCATAAAAGCTTTTACATTTGTTTTTCTTAACGTGCTGTGCTCCAGAGAGTGAGAAACATCATGTGGCGCACTGCGATGGTCCATTTTACATTAAGTATGTGTTGTGAATAAATGGAAGAAAAGTTTCTTATGCATAAGAAAAATTCACTTCACTGACATATGGTTTTGTGTAAATTTAAAGCTGCGCTTTTTGCTCATTCGTGACATTGTGAGGAGACTATAACAGTTATTCAAGAGCTTTCAGTGCACTGAAAATGGCAAGATAACATCAATTTCTCTTTGGCATCCATTTTTGTTCCAACCTACCATTTCAATCCACTTTCACACCGTAAAAATGTGAGGAAACAAATCACAAGTGAACGATTTTCCAATTCCCCGTTGTTTGGGAGGTACTTCTACACCTTGAGCACAAAGAAAAGAGCGCCACTCACAGAAGTCTAAATGTCCTAAACACCAGTCTTTGGTTAGACCAAACTCCAGTAGAAAAGAGAAACACAGAGCTGCATGAGCACCGAGAACAGAATCAATTTAATATTTGTCTAAGATTAATTGTGCTGGTATGCATGAGATGGTATGTAAAATGCATAAAAATAGAAGTTGAAGTATTAGTTTGACTTCTTGGCAATACATACATCCACAACAATAATCTGTGTGTTAGAGATAAGGTTGCTGCAGTTAGCCTAGTTTAGCATCTAAAGCTGGGGAAAATGGCTAGTCTGGCTCTCTCCAAAGTTCAATAATACTACTGTACCAACATACTGCACCTTCATACGTGTGTACTTTTCACGCTGAGGCGAGGCAAAACACGACACTGTGGACTGGTGTGTCTATTACAGGGTTTGGCGTGAGGCATCTCTTTTCTATGTGATCATCAACACTAGACACTGATAAAATTTAGCAAAATTGCACTGGAGTTTGTTTCAGATTTGGACCATCTGTTTATCCTTACACTATCATCTTCTCATTTTACGGTTGAAAAGATAAGATAAACCCCTGAAACAACACTCGCCCACGTTCATACACATCCCAGCCCACAGTGTCCAGAGATAACATACAGCTAGCAAACAGCAGCAGCAGCAGCATGGACAGTCACCCATATCCTATAAATCAACAGTGGAGGAACACCTTGCAGCAGTTAGAGATGACCTGTCTCTCTGTGTGCTTGTATATGTCCTAACGTGCAAGTGTGTCTTTTGATTTCACAGACTTGTTGTGTATTTATTCACCGTACAGATATTAAGTCCATCCTTCATTTAGACACACAAAATCACAAACTATATCATGTTTGGGCCTTTAGACAGCAGAGCAACAAAAAAGTGGGTGTGTTTGTGATGTAATAGGAAGAGTGAGCATCTTTAAAATCCGGAGAGAAGGTGAGACCTGTTAGGAATCATCATCTGGGAATGAACTGTGAGAGATAGCAGAGCTACAGAGGGAGATAAGACAAACACGTACAGACGATATGAGACAGAGAGCATACAGCTCTCACCTCTTGGCTAGCCCACCAGTCTCCTCACCCCACTGTCTCACTTGTTCCTCTCTTCCGGATCTTTAATTGCTTTTGCTTTTATGAGGGAGCTTTTGGAAGAGCACTACTGAAGGGAGAGAGTGACAGTGAGTGAGAAATATATATAGAGTGAGGGAGAGAAGCAGATCCCAGAGGTGTTTCTCTCAATATTGTTGAACCAGTCCACAGATCATTATAGATATAAACCAATTTTGGAGGCAGCCTTGCTTGTGGGTCTCTGCTGCCTCTGGTGTTTGACACAGTTCATGACCTGCTTCCCTGCATATCAGCTCTCTCATACTGGACATTTACTAGTCTGAAAAAATCATGATGAATTTTCAAAAATGAATGCCTTAAAATGTTAAATGTGGCTATTGGAAGTCGTTTTCTTCACTGGAGTCACACTTTATGTCTTTAAAGAGATTCTGTTTTCAGACTCTCACTGTGATCCATATTCATTTAAAATGTACATTTTTTATCCAGTTTTATCTGCCTACTTTGTCTTTGAGAAATCTGAGAGATTCTGGAGATTCTGAATCCTCCTCATGCTGATTTTTCTCTCAGCTTTTGGACTGCAGGTTGCAGCATTAAAGATTCAAATCCATGTGTTGCGTTCCTTTCCCCTTCATTTATTTTTACATTTTTTGAAGACTGTTGCGTTGTATTTTATTCTAAATCCCACTATACTTTGTGTTTTTGCACTAAAAAATGTCCATCTAAACCGCTCAATAATTATCATACTAAACCTTGAAGTCACTGATAGTGAGAGAAATCCTTTTATTATTTGGGTAATCATAAGATAAAAAACAGTTACCACAGACAATTAAATTCTGTGCATTGTTTGGCATGATGATCACGTTGTTCAGACACTCCTCAACTCGTTATCTGAAGTGAGTTTGATTTGCATTGCAGGTTCTGGTTGGCGGTGCAGGACCTGAAGAGGATGCCCCAGCAGGATGTGTCACAGAGGGCGCAGGACATTTGGGCAGAGTTCCTGGCAGAGGGCGCACCCAGCTCCATCAACCTGGACTCCCACAGCTACGAACGCACCAGCCAGAACCTGAAAGACCCCGGACGATACAGCTATGAGGACGCACAGGTGAGCAAACGCAAGGCACGGGAAGAAAGGGAGCAGGAATAGCAATGCAGAGTGTAGTGCATTAAGTTTAGGTGAGTTTATCTCATTGGTAGATGTTTTTCACATATTCCTCATTTTGCTTTGGACCCCACTGTAAAACCTACAGGGACTGCAGTTTTAATGAAACACTTCACACTAAAATTAAAGAAAAAGTGACTAAAATGCCTTTAAAACCTCATTAACTACCTCACCCACACAAAAAAATAAAATCTACGACTGACCCACATGTATAAATTAAATGCAAAACAGAGAGTGTACTTAAAATGCCACGCAGAGTCAATCCAAACCTCCTTATTCCCACCCGTCAGCTGAAAGGTTAATCTGTCTGGCTACACTGAAATTCACTAATATGCATAAATAATACGCCTGCTGCCTTTTAACATACAAAATATACCGGCTAAAGAGTGACCCTCTGCACACCTATAGCCTGCTGATCAGACTGACAATTACATGCTTTATAAGGTAATTAGCCATCATTGGCTTAGTTGTAGTGTATGCAGTGTAGAAGGTGTATATAAGTACAGTCCATTTACCATCATACTGTACTAGCCACTTCACTGTCCTCACCTAATATCCATCTATCCATTATCTATACTCACTCATCCTGCGCTGCATCGCAGAGGGCATATTCTAATATACAGTATCATTTATTAACCAGTTAAAAGTTGATAATACTTTTAAACACTGTAGGCTACAGTGTGGAAAGCACAAGTTGGAAAAGCTTGAAATAAAAAAAGACAAAAACTTTATGGTTGCACCTCATGTTGTCTGATAAAAGTGCTTGTGCATACAAAGAATAGCATAATCACCTGGTTATACAGGACACACGTTATAAGGAGCAAGGTGCTAAATCATACAAAGTAGGTAACGCTTCTTCTATGTTATTACGAAACTGCACTGTGCAATTTTTCCGTGTTCAGCTGAACAGCAGGAAGCAAAGGAACTCTCTATATATAACACACTGCATGCAAAAATGCTTCAAATAAAGCATGCCTACTAGCACCTCTAAATCTCACTGATTGGCATTTTTTATCGTGTTTGTTTAATCCATGCAAAGACCGACAATTTGTATTTTAATGGCGAGTTATGTGCAGAACTATTTCTTGACTGAGCTTAATGCTAACCTAAGCTAATCAGCTGCTTTCTGTAGATATATAATTAACATACAAACATGAGAATTGCATCATATCTTTCTTTTGCACACACACACTAACTGGAACACTGGCAACCAGCAAAACAACCACCTACGAACCACTCAAAGTGAGAACATAAAGATTTAAGAAACGCTATATTGTTAAGACAATATTACCATGTGTATTATTATCACAATATCAACATTTCATTCATAAATATCACGATTATCATCAATACCTTTTATTTTTCTGTGGAACAGGATTTCTCAGGCACATGCGTGTATGTTCATATAGGCATACTTCCTCTGGAAGTATACAGTAATAACCAAACTCCTCCGCCTTCCCTCACACTGCAGGGGACTATTCTGAGCATCATTCATAATGGATATATCACCCTTTTAATTTATATCTCTTCAGGTGATCATTGTCAGTGCTGCCTCTTCAGAAACTCTATCCCACACTGTTGTCTGCCCCATTTGTCTTTCTTACACGCTTCACCAATATCAACTAATGGGTTTATACTGTGGAGTGATTTCTAGAGAATACACTGCACTGGGAGATAGATAAGGTCGGTGGAAAGAATTGTTGGGGGTTGGGTGGTGTCTATCAAATTTCCTCTCGTGTTACAGGCTTTAAAGGGAAGACTTAAAAACGGATTTCTCCTGTCAGTTAGTTGGCAATATGCTCCAATGATCTTTCTCCCTCAGTGACTGCCTTGTTTGGTTTACAGGCTGAGTATGCAAGTTTTGTACATCATTAGCACGGAGCCATATATCACACATCCTCCATCTCGTTCAGGCGAACGTTTAGATCCATGTGTCATCTCTCTCTCTCCACTCAGGATCACATCTACAAGCTGATGAAAAGTGACAGCTACACACGCTTCCTGCGCTCCAACGTGTACCAAGACCTGCTGATGGCGAGGAAGAAAGTAAGCGTGTCTCAGTTTTTCATCATCTCGTGGGTCAATTTCTGTACACACTTCGTATAAAGTTAACTGTATGGTTGCATGTAGCATGAACTCAGTGTACTCACCAAGGTGGCTTTGTTAAAGGGGCATAATGGGACATTATGAAGGGTATTTTCTCACTTATTGTACCTATAGTGGGATTTAGCCATGAAAGAGGGCTGCAGTGGAAGATGGAGGAGCTGAGAGAATGCCACTCTATATAGTAAAATACTCTATGATGTATCAAGCTAAATGCTGCCCAACATTCATGATTTTTACATTAATTTAATTTGATGACTTCTTAAGTCTGGAAGTGTGTGAGATGCATGCAAATATACGAGCTTTACACACTGAAATGTTGAACCTGTTGCTCCCTTTTTTTTTTCTCTTTTAACTCTTCAGCCTGAAACAGAGCAGGGGCGACGCACCTCCCTGGAGAAGTTCACTCGCAGTGTGGTGAGTATAAATTGTTATGCCACGCACCGCGGCTGTATCATATCCCAGCAGTTTTTAGAAGCAAAACTGGAGCAAGGGAGGAGGAATTATACAGCTACTGCATGGGAGATTATTAGACCTGATTCTTTATTAGTGTCATGAAAGATTTTTCCGGCTCTCGCTCATTGTTCTAATAATGAAAGCTACAAGATCAGTTTGTACTGTACAAAAGTTTTAATGTAACTATTGCTCGCGCTCTGTAATACAAACATTTTCATTGATGCCTCGGCGACAGTTTTGCACTTCATCGCACTAATTACTTGTCCAGCTTCGAACAAAGAATTGCTTGCAGGGATATTAAAGAGGAGATGCAGGATAAATGCATAAAGGGAGGGTTCACAGTGTAAATTCACACTAAATAAGGAGGATTGGGACATCTCTGTGCTCTGAGCACTTGGCTTCATTCATTCAGTCTATGTTAGGATTAATAAAACAGATTTCTTTCACACCTGGAGCCCTTGGTGTACACAGACCTGCAACCTGCAAACCAAAGAGTGCATCTCTTCATGGACACACTATATCAAAGGCCAAGAATCAATAAATAAATGTTATACAAGTCTTACTGGGCGAGCTTTTTTTTGCAGACCACTCTCTCTTTTCTTTCATTTTTCCTCCCACACTGCTCTTTCTAAATCCTTAGGAAAGCTTTTAACTTGATGCCATTTTGACAGCTGTCACCCTCGCCTCACTTGCCGCTCTCTGCTCCCTTACCAGGGCAAGTCACTGACGGGCAAACGTCTGACGGGCCTCATGCAGTCGTCCTGACAAGGCGTGGATCAAGAGTAGAAGGAACCATACCCAGAAGAGCTGCTTACCTCCGGGGAGCAGGTGGAAAAAGACCCTGGGGTGTTTGGGTGTGGCCGTGGGAGGCGGGTGAGGGCGCCAAACGAGCCTAGGCTGCTGGTCTGGACCGCCACCACGTTTGAAAATCACCTCAGATCAATTGAAGAGGACTGACATCATGCAATAAGTCACCAGACCTGACACCAGGACAGTGCTGTCACAGCGTAGAGGATAAACAATACTACTCTTCTTAGGAGGTTTCCACTCAAAAGCCTGCTGCACCACACCAGGCTTTGCTGTTTCTCTCTTGTTGTTTTTCTCTACTATCTACACTCATGTTAGCTGAAGAGACTACCGCTTTACTTTCAGTGATGTAAACATGGAATGCTTGAATGCTGAGACTTAGATTAATGCTGTAGCTAGCTGTTTTATCTCACGTCATTCACTAGGATGATATAAGGGAAAGAGGGATGAAGAGGGTTCACAGTAAACATCTGCACTCTTGACCTGATCAATCTTCACATTGATGCCAGTCAGACGTCTTTGATGGTGGAACAGGTGGAGTAGTACACCAACCATTTTTAGTAAATGAGCTTTTTGATCAATCTACGAGGGATGACACAAGATGAACAACCTCTGTGTGTCCACTGGTGGTTTAGTGTGTTAGAACATGTGTTTACATTTCATATAAACTACTGTCTGTTTTTATGCCTGTTACAGACTGACTGACAACTTGTATAGTTTCTCCTGTAAACACCGTGACCTGCTCTGGTACGTCATTTCCTGGAAAAAATGGAAATTATCTTTAAAATTTTCTGGGAGCACTGGGTGTTTTTGGAGTGTTTGTTTTTTATTGGGTGAAACGAGAGAGTGCCATCAGCGCAAACTGTCCAACAAAATGTGTCACAGTACTGAAAAAAATCTATATTTATTTCTTAGATTATCGCGCATGAAAAAAGAAAAGTAATAATTTAATAGATTTCCACTGCCAGTCCTATTGTCTATTTTTAGCAAGCATTTCTCAAACCGCTCTGAGCAGACAGACGTGTAATCTTGTTGTCATAAAAGGTAAAGACAGGTTGCTCATTTAAAAAAAGAAAAAAACAGGTGTATGATGATGACGATGTTAGGATTTATTCTATTCTTCTGAACATTCCACTTCAGGCAGCCACAGTAAGTTTTAGTGAGCTGACCATTCTTCACCTTATGTAAAGAGGACCACGATAATAAAAAAAGAGGAATGCACAATAAGGAGAGAGATCTCGCCCGTTATTTCACGTGTGTGTATTAATTCCTCCAGGAGCTGCAAAGAAATTCACCTTTACATCACATGACAAGTTTCCAAAGCAGTGCTGCGGTAATGGAGCCGAACATCAGCTCTTGAACAGGTACGTTTGCTCTTTGTGTTCACATACTGCCCTCTAGTGCATTGGGAATGTAAGTGCTGGTAAATGTGTCTAAGTAAGTGGGAGATATTGAATTTAATCAGCACGACAGGCATATATAAATGAGTAAATGAACTTTGACAGTTTAATAATTTATAATTTTATATTTAAATCATAAGCAATATCCCAAAAAAGTAATTAATTTGAAAGTGGTCTAAAAACTCGAGTTATTGGAGACTATGAAAATCAATTTGAAACTCATTTAGCAGATCCAGCTGTGCAATTTCTAATCCAATCACACGCACCGCTTTAAGTGGATGCAGCAGCAGCACCACCTGCTGGAGTTTCAGTAAAAATGCATTCAATAAATTTTATTCTAGAACATCTCCATGAACGATTCCACACGACGCAGCCTCATGGTTCAGAAGTTTATTTCCAAAAATGCATTTCAACATTATCATTAGTCTAATCATCAGTCTGCTGTTTCAAGAAGGACAGGACAATCTGTGAGATGCTGTCAGGAGTATATTTTAGACACAACATGCAGAACATACACTACCAATACTGTCCTGCAGAAACCTTGTACCTTCAATTTCAAACTCAACATTACTGAAAAGTAACACAAGCTGCAGCCTGTGTGAATATTATATCAATTGATCAAATGTGGAATGTTTGAGGAATATCACACCATTAAAAAAATGTAAAAACTGATCTCATCTACTCAGGATCAGGTCTGTTGAAACATCAGTGAAGTTTGCAGAATTAGCATACAGCTTCTATTGTATTAGGATAATTAAGTAATGGCATAAATATTGTACTCCTCTTCTGGCTTTTGGGCCATTAGATGCATAAAATTGTTTTTAAAAAAATTATTTTTAGAACTTGCTGGCTACTTCTGTTGCCGTACAGAGGGCTAAAATAAGTCCAGCTTTGTTTGATAAATGTATATCTAAAATAAGTTGGATTCATGTTTGGTGTCAGTGTTAATTATTCCTTCATGAAAAAGTGAACATCACTGGAGAAGTGATAGACGTTAACAATTTCTCAGGGAACAAGGTTTATGAAGGACAAATGTAGAAAATTCACACAGAGATATTCATTTTTCACTCTTTTGTTTCTTTAACAAGGATAAAATCATTCAAAGACTCCACATATCCTGTTAGAGAGACTGAAATACAATCACACACGTCAGAATATAATTAATACTGTGAACACAGCAGAGGTCTTAATACTAACATCATCCTTCACGTGAGCTTAGGTGACAAACTACGAAAGAAGTTTTCAACATTTTGAGACCTTGATTTTTGTAGACACTGTAGATTTATTGATCAGAGCCTTCCACTGTTCGCACTGTCAGGGTCTTATACGGAAAGTATGAAGGTGAACTTGAAGAATTTACTGCAGAAATGTTTTTGAGATTGGTCTTGCACTTTGGAAACTAAAAACTGAACCAGGTAACTTTGCATGTTGGTGGCAAGACACAAATCTTTCCTTGCTGCTTAGAAGTTTTTAGTCGTATTTTACCACAGGTATGTTTACACACAGAGATTGTAGTCTGTGACCACACCTCGTGGCTACATTAATTTCAACAAATGGGACTTTACATTAGTTTTACTTTGTGATTCAGGCACATAAAATCTGATTACTGTTATATAAACATCGTGCCCAGACTGTGTAGCTGGTGAAGTACTGTATTAGGGGAAGCTCTATGGTGCCGGTTAGGCAGCTACAGCAGGACAGGAGAGAGGCTGGACTCCTTTAATCTCTGGAGACTTGTTGAACTGTACATCCAGTGTCTTTGAAGCCTTGGTGATCTTCAGGTTCCTCATACAACCTTTGAAAGAGGTGCTGGTTGAAAGAGCTGCCTGATGAACTCCAGCTAAGAGAGAGAAATGAAACAGTGAGGTGATATACGACACATATACATAGTACTGTTTATATGTGTTAGAAGGCCGTACCAGGATATCCTCCGACATAGATGGGGTTGTTGGTGTCACATGTGTTGGAGCGTGCGTCGGGACTCTCTGCTTGGCTCCGCTTCCCGTCGACCACCAGCTCCACCTTGTGACGTAACTTGTTGGCAGTGACGGAGTGCCACTGGCCGTCGCAGAAGCCCTCTCCCTCTGGCATGTGCTCCGCTGTGATTCGTCCAGCTCCGTTGTCAACGTGGAAGAGCAGCTAGGTAGAGGGGAGGGAATATGGAAACAACAGGAAAAGACCATTATCAATCTATATGTATTGTCATATTGCACCTAGGCACAGCATACACTAATGAAATCTGCACAATCAAACTTTCAAAGTAGATTAAAGGAACAGTTTGACATTTTAGGAAGTACACTTGTTTTTGGAGGAGAGTTAGCTGCAATGATTGATATGGAACCGTGAGCCTGACTCACCTCTAAAACTCACTAACATGTGTTTCTGTATTCCTTTGTTTAATCAATACAAGACTAAGTAAAAAATTTTACAGTGAATTATGTGACAGACTATTTACTGGCTTAAACATCCTCCGCTGTTTGTCTTGCAGATGTCCAGTATAGGTACCAGATGTGTACGTCAGAACAAAGAGAAGGCTCACTCACTGAATACTTTCATCACCCGCTCCAGAAAAAACAATGTGTTAATGATAATTCAGAATGTTATTGAAGACTTGTTTTAACATGTTTTAATTTCTTCTTGATGGGTAACATCTATGGTCACTTATATGTAGCGATAAGCACAGTTTTCACTTTCCTAATGTCACCAAAAGAGGCACCAATGTTTTGCAAGATTAGCTTAGCCAACACTGAGAAGCATCATGCATCAGTTTTTTCTGGAGCTGATCATGGAAGTAGCTAATGAGTGAGCCATTTTGTCTCCATGTACAGCCAATCAAAATGTGTTAATGCAACTGTAAACGCAGGACCCTGAGCACATCTGGTCGTTACACTGTAACATATCCCCTTGTAAAAAAGCTAATTGTTGTTTTTAAATTTTGGCTTTAGAGGTTTTGACAGGTGGGTTTCATTACTTTTGGACAGAGTCAGACAGACTTTTAGCTTTGACTTTTTCATCTAACATAAAGGTGCATTTCCCAAAACATTCCTGTAATCATTGTTACGTACTTTGCCCTCGACGATCTCTAGTCCCAGTCCATCGTTGGCTTGGTTACTGACACCCAAAAGCACTCCATTGGTTTTGCTGGTTCTGAACTCTAATGCTATCGACACATCCAGGCCCACTCTGTAAGAAGCCACTAGAGAGAGAGAGAGAGATTATTATTCACTTTTATAAGAAGAAAAGGCTCAGTTTTTTATGAGGATATTGAACTGTACTGGGGTTGCACTACAGTAGCAGTAGCTAACATGTCAGGCTGACAATCTACAGCATGCAAGTGGCTTGTCAGTGTCTCATCTCACCTGCTTTCAGGAAGCCGGTGCCTTCAAAATAGGTGCCTGTTTCAGTTGCAACAAAGCATCTCCCTACCATGTGACTGGAGGTGGGCGTGGCCATGTCCAAATTAAAGTCCTCAGTGATGGCCTCCGTGCGACCTGGGCAGAGGAAGAGGAGGAGCGAGGGGAAGAGGTTAGAGACAAACGCCTACTTTGTAGTATTAACAAAACAACAAACAAACGATCATTCTTAACGGATTATTGATGGTTACAAGTGTGTGACGTATGTCCAACTGTAAATATACGAATTTGTTACCTGTAGTAGGTGACTTGGTGCTTACTGGACTGCCCACCATCTTCAAGTTACGGATACATCCATTGATGCTGTAGAGGATCTAGAAACAGAACGATTGGTTCAAAATCATTCAAAAATATCCATCAATCAACAATCCCTCTATTGTCTGCATGCAGCTGTAACTGCAAATCATGTCGACTGATATCCTGATGAATGACGAACATTGGACATTAATAAGCTTTTGTTTTTAGTTGAATGTTACTGTGCGTGTGTATTTGTGTGTGTCTTTTACCGGTCCTATTCTCTTGGTGGTGTAGTTTGTTGGTAATCCACCAACATAAAGCACTCCCACCACGTCTAACAGGTCAGCCTGGTAAGAAGACAATAAATTATTAATACAATAATCTTTAAACTCAGTCAATATATGCATGGCTGGAAGATCTTTTTTTTTTCTTTTTACTAGACTGCCATGTAACTACTTGCATGTGCAGTCATATAGAAGAAAAGTGGTTAGAATAGAAAAAACCTACCTTCTTTGGACTGATCATTTGTTTACTGTATCGCACATCGACTGTAAGTAGACCTCTCTGCTTCAAACGACTCACACGGATCTGAGAGGAAAAAGAAAAGATGAACAGACGTGAAGAGGAAACTAGTAAACTGCAAATATTAGATGGGGGAGGGATAAAGAGAGGAAGTACAGTAGAGCCCTTTCACAGGATCACCACAGACTATAAAAAAATTAGCACAAACTAAGAAAAAAGCATCAATCTATGTAAATTATACTTCAGGATCTGAAGTTCTGGACTGCATGAAGCAAGGACATCAGTCAGTAAATAACTGTTGTAAACCATCTAATAAACACTGTGTCTTAAAGTATGTGATAATCATAAGTATACACAGAACTAAAGAGGACAAAATAAACACTGTGAGTCAGTTGAGTTAAGTTTTAAAACTATTGTCCTGTTAAAAATTCAATTCAATTTAAAGTTTTGGCCGCATAGCAGGGACCCCCCTACTACATATGTTATATAAAATCATGTTGAATATTAAATTTGGGCAATTTAATATGCAACACGATGCAGCTCTGAGGACCCCCTGTTAAAGACCCAGGCCATGCAGAGTATATAATAAAGAATCTAAATGACCTGTTATTCTGTAGTGAATTAATTCTTAATGAGTGGCTGCACAAGCATGAATGAAAGTCTGAACAGCTGTCCCACCTTGTGCCAGTTCCCATCATTGATGGAGAATGGGACGCAGCCCGATATGTTTCCATGACCAAGATCATAACCGAGACAAACCTGTCCGTCCTTGATCTACAGGCAGAGACAGAGAGAGAGAGAGAGAGGGTCATGGAGGGATGACATTAACTTTGTGAAGCAAACTTTTGAAGACAACTAGAACAAATTGGTGAAAAAATAAAACATGACACCTGTATGGTAACAAAGTCAGCATGGTTGATTCTCGCCATGTAGAGGACGAGACCAGACTCCTCCTTTGTCCTCAGCTCAAACTCCAATATTAGCCTGAGACACACACAAACACAAAGTTTTAAGTGACATCTATCTTGGCATTTTATGTTTTCCAGCACTGACAGATACACAGAATAGTGAAGGTGAACAGGCTGACTTACTGCTTAGAGAGAATATCCAGTAAACAAAAAGTCATTACACAACATACTGTTCCCTTCTCTGCTCATCCATTAACAAAACTATTAGATCAACAGAGCACCTAAAATGTACATGAGCCCTCGCCTCGTCTCTAGACTTGATGGGTGTGTATCTATATGGAATTTTCTCTTTTATCTCTTCGACATTGTTATTTTTGCTGCTGTCAGTCTGTTTTCAGGAGGGGTTCACTAATTCAATATTCATAGAGAAAGTTTCCCTGGATTTTGACCTGCAGAGATCTTATCCCGTCCACTCACTCACTCCGGTTTTCCTTTATTTATGTAGAACTGCGCTCCATAGTGTGGGAACTAAGCAAAAACCTGACAAGATACATACAAGCACACCCACACGGGTCAGTTTTCTAGGTTGGGTGTGTTACATGAGGCAGGCATAAAGCTACATCTGCAGCGGTGGAATGCAACACAATACATATCAGAGTCAAACATTGTACTTTTACCTGCACTACATCCATTTTACAGCTACTGCTAGTTAAGATCTAATAAAATATGATGCACTATTACAGATTAAACTAGCCAGCAGTATATAAAGTGGTTAGCATTACCTCCACCTAAACGATCTACATCAGTAATAATGATATACATTGAAGTAGTACAACTGTTCTGTTTTTGTAACCTTAGAATGAACCCTTTATTATCTATAGACGTTGAACCACCATGTTTCTACTGTAGCCCAGAACAGACAAACTTGTTTTTCACATCTTTTGTGGACACTGTAGTTTCTCTTTTACAATCAGACGGAGAGTGTGAAACCAGGTGGTTGCAATCTGCAACTACACCACTAGATGCTGCTAAATCGTACACACTGACTGTTGATGTGACACTTTCAATACAGGACTTTTACTTGTATTGCTACTTTTAATCAAATAAAAATCTGAATCTGTCCTTCACTACTATATATTTGTAGAAACACAGTGATTTAGATGAAGACTCTCAGTGCGACTATGGTATCAATTTCTCAAAAAGCTCAGTATATCTGTGGATGTCCTAACAAGCAGCTCTGCATATGCTGCACTGAAGGTCAGTACCAGCAAACAAAACAAGATTATTTATTCTGAATACATACTTCTCTCTGACTTTGGTGTCATCGAAAGCGAAGCTCATGTGGCTGTTCCTGGTCAGTCCGAACTGATAGGCCTTCTCAAGCGTTGTCGGGGCCACAGCTGAGGCACATGAATCCTGGAGATTGGACATAACATGTCAGTTACGCTGACAGGGTTTCAACACTCTGCTCCCATTGCCTCTTGTCAACAGGAAACCTTAACACCTGAGCAGAACACGTCAATCACACTAATAGGGTTTGTGCTTCTGATCTGCACGGGCTGAAGGGCTGTTTGGTCATCAAAAACAGGTAGATTAAGAGTTTACAGAAGATTAAATTGTAAGTGAGGTATTGGATGTGCAATGAAAATTCAAAACAAAATAATACTTTATATCCTAATACTGTATATGTATTTATCATTCTATCAATTGTATAGTGGAAATTAATATACTACATTTCAGTCCCTACAACTTGCAGCATATGGCTGTTTTCTTCCTTCATCACCTAAAATCTGTGGCTGATAAAGTGGATTTGGCTTTCAAAAATCAATGTTCTTCCCACAGTTTGATGCCATACTATACTATATTTTCTTTTCATGTGAACCAAACGTCGCACACTACAGTCTGATTTCCATTTGATTTGGGTTTCCTTTTGGCAGCAGAGCAAATGACGTGTTCAATGAGTATTCCTGTGCCCCTTGTCGTTTCAAAGGTTGCACTTCAGCCAGTGACCAGAAGGTGTCAGTGTTGTAATACAAGTGAAGGCATAGTCAAACTCCAAACCTTTCTCTTCCACTTGCCTCATACTTCTTCTTCTCCTTGTCCAAGTCTACCTCTTCCCCTCCTGTCTTCCCATCTGTTTCTACTCTCTGTAGCTCTCCACTCCTTTACTTCCATATCCTCTTTCATCTCTCTGACTCACATTTTCTCTCTCATATTCTTTCCTTTCCTGTGCTGTCCACCTCACCTCTCATTATTTCGTACTCGCTGCTTTATTCTCCCTACAACTTCTCTTCCTTTATCTTCACCTCTTCCCCCATCCTTTTATATCTTCTTCACCTATCAGCTTAACTTTTCCTTTGCCCTTTACTCTAAAATCATGTCTCACCCACCTGTCTCTCTTCTTTCCTCTGCCCTAACTTCTTCTCCTTGCTTTTATCACTCCCCTGCTTCTCCTCTTCCTCTTTTCACAAAGCTCGTCTCCACTGTTTTTTTATTTCTTCTTCTACCCACATCTTTGCGTCTCCTCCCATCATTCCCCTTCTTTTTCTTCCTCCAGTCTCCTTCTGCTGCCTCCCTCTATTTTCATACCACAGTACTCCTTCCAGTTTCTTTTACCTTTCATGTTTTTTCTCCTGTATCCTCCCCACTCCTCCTCCACCTAGTACTTCTCTCTTATTGTGTCCTCCACTCCAATTTTCACTTTCTTCTCCTGTTCTCGACTCTAGGACCTTTTTTTTTTTTTTTACCACTTGTGCTTAATTTTCTCTTTCCACCCTCCTCTTCACTTGCTCTTCTGACTTTTTCCACCTTGTCATATCTCCTCTCCTCCCGTCTCATCATCCTTTTCATGCCCTCCCACCTCGCATCACCTCTTTTCCTCGCTCCTTTCATATCTCACTGTCCTATCTCCTCTACATTCACCCGTTTCTTCACGGGTAATTCCCAAACCTTTACGTCCATCTCACTCATCTTCTTCTTCCCTCACCTGTTCTCCACTCCTTCACCATCCCTGCTCTCACTACTTGCTCCACCCTGCTCCCCTTCTTTTCTCTCTTGAATACCTCACCTGTTAAGTACCAAAGCTGCTTTGCCATACCTCCAGTGTCGGTGTGAGACAAAGTTAGAGAGAGAGAGCATTTGAGACGATTGAGTGTCTGTGTATGTATGTGTGTCTTAATCTCCCTTCTTCTCTTGTTCTCTTTCAAGTGAAGACATTCCCCACACCGTGACCTTGCTTTGTTGCAGCTGACACTCACCTCTTATCGCGCTCTGTCCTCATATCCGCTCCTCCTCCTCAACCTCCCTCTTTCTTCCCATCTTTCTCAGTGTCTCCCCATCTAACAAAAGGGAGATGTCACTTGCTCAGAAGCCCTTTCCTTCCCTCTCCTTTCATTCGTCTCCCGCTTGCTCTCCTCCGTCTTTCCATTAAGCCAACAAAAGGCGGGCGCCGCTCTGTTCAGAAAGACTCTCCCTTTCTTTCCTCCTCTTCCTCCATGGCTGCACCTTTTCTCTCCACTCACATCTCTCCCCTCTCTGTCTTCTATACTCTTTCATCCTCCTCTTCTTCAATCCCTCTCTCATCCCCTCTGCGTCTTTCCATTAAGCTAACAATAGGAAGACGGTCTTCCATTCAGAATGGCTAGTCTTTGGTTGGAGGTCACACCAATAGAATCAGAAGTCATTTAGTTGGGATTTTGTTTAAGAGATTGTGTGTGTGTGTGAGTGTGTGCAAGTGAGGACGAGCGTGTAGCGGAGTGTGTGTGTGTCAGTAGAGTAGCCACCACTCTTGAGAGATCAGTAGTCCCTGCTCTGCTTATTGTAGGCTTCAGAGAAGCTGCTCTTTTGTCCTCTGGTAGTAATTAGCTTAAGCTACGAATGTTTTACTACTAAAGTCATGACCCATTTAAAAGCTGTGCCATGTTCCTTAAGCATATGTCACCGGTCACTATACTGCTTAATAGTGTTTCAAATGTAGCTCTTGAAACTACAAACGCTTAAGGCCACTAATGCTGCAGAAGTAACAGCTGCAGGACCAGACATACCTGAGCTCCATCTATCAAAACCACTATGTAAACTTCACACCTCAACACAACAGTAGGTCAAAAAAAAAAAAAAGGAAGGCTATTCCTTCTTTCAGTAACTAATGTCAAGGGCTCTTGGGCAAAGCAGTAACCTTCAGCTGTACAAGTAGAGCTGATCAGTAGCCATCGCTGAAGGCCGTGGTTGCACAAAGCAGCCCTGATGTGAAGTCTGTAGATGTTGGAAAGCTTTACTCAACTGACTTTCTTAGAATATGTTAGAATATATCAAAAAGAGAATAACTAAGTAAGAAATGCACTTTAAATGGAAGATAGGAATCTTTTCTCCCATAACGGGGGCACTGAGTTCAATGAGAAAACTCTGCACATGCGACTACTTATATTTAAAAATTGTTTTAGTCGGGATTGACGTCATCAGTTCAATGTCCTTATATTCTATTATTCTAAATTACAAAAAGACACAGTGGTGAATGGAGAGAGTCAGAAATGTCTGAGTGAGTGGATGATTGTTCATGAACCCATACGAGTCTGTCAAGTGCTCCAGACACACACGACATGATTCTACCACGGCACGATGTAAGCGTACGGTGAAAAGCCACTGCTGTTATTACACCATTTGGCTCCTATGCCAGTGAGTGTCACAGACAGAAGTGTGTGTATGTATGTGTGTGTGTGTGTGTGTGTGTGTGTATACCATGTCAGCACTGGGATCCTGTTTATCAGTGGGCGGGGCTGCAGCAGCAGTAGGTGTGGCAGCAGGGGCGGCGGGGGGTGTGGCCTCCTGCAGGTCAGCAGTCGAGGAGTGGGAAGGAAGCAGATTAATGGCAGCCACAGAGCCAGAACGGCGACAGTGTTTATGACAAGTACACAGCTGTCCAATCAGCTAGAAGCAGACAATGATGTCATTAACATGAAGGGTCAAAAAAAGCTAATGAAGCAGGGGGAGAGATGTTTAGACTCCAGCTCCCTTTTTTACTCTGAAGAAGAACACTGAACAATATGTTAAGATTTATCTCTGGAGAAGAATAAGGCCTGTTTTCTAAGTCAAAAACTCCTGTTTTGGAGCTGGAATCAACCTTGTGTTAGACTTTGTTATTGTCACATTTCAGTGTGACGGAAGGAAATTAAAGAGCTGTGATTTAAAAGTCTAATTAGAGGCAGTTGTCATGATATCATCAATCAGAACAGTGAGTAAAAAAGAACTGAAAAACACTGAACCTTATTTTTCAGAGGTTCACTCCAGCCTGTAAGGTGCCCTTATGCAGTCTCTTCAACCTCTAAATTGGTGCTCACAACAATCTCAAGAATGAGAAGAACACAATATGTTGTGGCAGATAAAGAAGCCTCTTTATTCAAGTGCATGCTGAGACTGCTGTTTACTGTCAGCTGTGATTCAACTTGTGATTACTTCAGTCTGACAATGTCCTTTTACTGCTGATGAAAAATGCATGTTGCACACACATGGTGAGCACAACTTTTTCAAAACAGAATTAAAAATGTACTAATTGGGTAAATTTGTGCTTCTGGTGTTTTGTGACGACGATGCGTTTGACTGAATGACATGCATCCAAACACAAACATGTCAAAAATGGAAAACTGTTCCAAGAGTCAACAAGATCAGCACTAACAAAACACCCAGCAAACAAAACATGATAAAGATAATCACTACAAATTGACTGTTAAAATGTAGATACAGAGTCAGAGAGATATGGCTCCTCACAGCCTGTAGTCTACTGTATATCACAGGGCAGATGAACTTACAGCCCATAAAGCAACAAGCCACAGAGTTATAGCAATGCTGGCATCGCTCCTTGGCTCTGTGCTTCATGATCAATGTCCTTTTAGAGGTGTAGTTTAGCAGGTAACGGGGTAACTGATAAACTATGACTGCTGTAAGTCTTATAATATATTCAATATATGGAATATATATTGCCTATTGCAATGCTAAGGGTATGGCGTGATTGACTCACTGCCTACCAGCCTCTTAGCATAGTAGCTAAATGTTAGCTGAAAGTGTTTTGGCTCCTGTGGGCTCATAAAGCATAAATGGCATGCACAGTTAGCCTAGCGTAGCGCCGTGGCTCTGCACTGCATGACAGGCTGCCAGAGGCAGAGTTTAGTGGCTCAAGGCTAAAGGGACTATAAAGAAGAGTTAATGGGCTGTACAACTGCTATGTGATGAAGCGCTAAGCTAACACGACGAGGCCACGGCTGCATTTCATCAGGGAGAAATAGGTGTGTGTTGGTGTGAGTAACAGTAAGAAACCAAAGAAAAATATAAATGTATGTGTAACTCTAAATATGTGAGTCTCTTGTGCATGTATGTGCTTTCTTTGTGCGCATCTGTATGTTACAACAGGGTGTCTTAACAAAAGTAATGGCCATTATATTACTGTATATAAAGGCCCTCCGGTGTAATATGAATATCCCTTACTTACTCACACATTTCATGTATTATTAATACCTTAACACCTGCTGAAAAATATTCGTGATTAAAGTTATGCCTCTGAGTGCTTGGAAGTCCAAAGTGTACTAATGCGCCACTTACAGCAGGAGGACCTGGAGGTGGCGTAGCAGGGGCTGGGGTCAGTGGAGGCCTGAGTGTCTTTAGCTCCTCCTTTTCCGGCAGAGGAGGTAAAGGTGGCGGCGGGGCGAGGTTGGGGCACTGGCCAATTTCAGCATTCTCAAAGGACACAGGCAGGGAGAAATCTGAGAGACTGAGAGATGGACGGGCGATTAGATTTAAGACAGGAACATGAGCTAATATGACCACAAATTTACTACGTATACCTGTCATTAAATGATAGATTAAATTTGAATGATCCATTTTAATTTGCCGCATACACAGGAGATGTTCAGTACACGTACAGAAAAATATGGAACACTGCATCTTTAGGCCGAATTGACAGAATTAGTGTTTTTTTAGGAGTGGAGCCATCGTCTGTGACTGAAAACAATGCCAACTTTCATGATGAGTTAACCAACTCTCTTGTAAATAGGTGGCTGATGAGCTATTAACCATGTAAACAGGCCTTATACAGTACGGGCCTAGTTTTGTGTTTAAATCAACAGCTTGAACCAGCAAAAGACTGAATCTACAGTACTACTGAAGAGTGTATTTTCACCAAAATTTGAGCATTTAATCTGCATTTAGTCTGACTGCACCTTAACAAGATTAAGGATCAAGGTACACACACAGTTCACTGACAAGGTTTTCGTCATAAAAAAGGAAATATAGTAAGTAACTGGATATATTTCATAGGTTCAATCATGGTTGGTGCTTCAAGAACAACCAAAGAAAAAACAAAAAAAGCACACAGAACGATGACGACGCACTGCCAGATAGATGTATATAAGGTAGCAGTTACAGCATCGGGGTGGCACGGTGCTAGGGGTGAAATGTGGTAAGTGATAGACAAACAGACACAAACATAAACACACACAGATGAGAGAGGGGTGTAATTTGAGTTATGAGTGTGTTTATGATGTTGGACAGCTCTATTACTGCTGTTCAGGCAGAAAGAGACGCTGACTTTATCATCATCATCATCAACACCGTCATCATGACCTCCTGCATCATATTAACGATGCTTTAATCCAACAGCGTATGAGGTCAAAATTAGGCCCGTCGTTCACTGCCAGAAAACATTATTGGGTAAACATTGGGACACAGAGGTGAAGCTGCTCGGTTTGAGGTGAGCAGTTAAACAGTAAAAGGAAACTGAAGTAAAGTAGATTGGTCAGTTTTGCTGGTGTCAGTGTTTTAACGTGGTGGAACACGGGGGCAGAGAAATATCAAAATCAAAAGCTGACTCTGTTCTTTTGCCCCATATTTATCTTGAGATGTCAGAAACATATTACTCCATGATGTATCAAAATCAAAACAAATAGTTTCATGCTCACATTGTTACCAGATCTAGTAAACGAAGTAGCTAGGGTCACAGAGTACCCAGAATTTAGGTTTGGTTGTTATTACAGCTACAAAAAGTGTGAAGAAGAGTTAATATTAATAATTAATTAAAAAAAAAACACTACAACTCAATACCCACTGCAACCTTAGATTACATCATTGCCTGTGTTACAGGCCTTTAGAGCAACTCAATAAATAAACATCTGGCTGCATGTGTAGAGAGACAGATGTTACGTACACAGAGTTGACCATGAGGTTCCATATACATCCCTGGAATGGGATGTTTGCTCTGTTGGACGTCTGCTCCACCTCTGCAGGAATACCACCGAGGAAGATACGCTGCAAGCTCACTGGCTGTTCGTTGGGAAGGGCTGCCTCTCTCTTGGCCTCCTCGTCCACCTGAACTGCAAAAGATCTGGTGGAAAACACCCAGAGAGACAAACCAAAAATATTCAGTTGATCATGTAGAGTCAAAGTCAAAAACAGTGTTGCAATAGTGTTGTAGGAAACACAGACACACAAACACCAACCTGCCAGGTAGCCTCTCTATGCGCAGTGAGTGCTCCCTGCCATCATTCAGTATGCCTTGCTCGGGTCGTCTGATGACACGTCGTGGACTGTGGCTGCCGGTAAACACCAAGACCTCTAGAGAGCCTTTGTTCAGCATGACTGAGAGGTAGGGCTGGAGGAGTTAAGGAGGAGATAAACTTTATTAGCTGTGGAAATATGAACATCCAAACTACTCTCAGGACACAGAGCTGGGGAGAGGAGATGAAATGGAGGAGGTAAAGTCCAGGTTGATGCATGAGAGGAGGGCTGTACATACACTGTACATATAGAGTATATAACACTTAAAAAGCCAATTCATTGAACATTACTGACTGAAAATGTAGAGTAGAAGAGATGCATGTATTATGCACTCAACACGGGCAAATGAAAACAAGGAAGAACTGAGAGAACATAACCATCTGCGCTAATGTTAAAACTCTATGTAAGTGTGGGTGTATTTTTTAAAATACAGCCTTTATTTAACAGAGAAAACATTGTTGAGATTGATCTGTCTTCCAAAGACTCCGGGTCACAAAAAAAAAACACGTAACACAAAACAACCCACAAGGTCAGAATTAAAGAAAAATGCAATTATAAAATCCTAAAATTTTTAATAAGAATCTGATTAATATCGCTCCCTAAAAATAAAGTGGTACTTGAAAAACAACCTGAGAGCAGAGTGTGAAAGTTTATTTTTGTTAGTAGTTTTAATCATCTGTGACTGTTGAGTAAATGTCTGGAAAAATCTAATAAATGAACCCTTTAAGATTTTTTTTTTTTGTCAAATTGAGAAAACAATTAAAAACCACCAGCTTAATAAATGAATGTGTCTGAAATACATCCAGGTGGGTAGCAACAGTCGCACATAAGGATCTAAATAATCAAAATCCATCAAGATCTTTCCTGTCCCATATTAGCACAGTCTAATAATATGTGCTCAGTTTAGATTAAACTTTCCACACCTCCTGGATGCTGCAATTCTTTGTCAGAAGAGGAGAGGAGGAGAAAGGAAGGAAGGACAAGGGGAAAAAATGAACAGATAAGAATTGAAAGGAGGAGAGACTGGGGATTAAAGAGCAGCGAAAAGTCAAAGGGGAAAGGGGTAGATGAGTAGGGAGGGATGCGAGGGGTATATAGGGAGAAATTGGAGGGAAATAAGAGAGGTAGGAGAGGAGCGGAGAGCGGGGAGGAAAGGATAACAAGAGATGAGAGGAACAGAGAGGAGAGGATAATAGGGGGAAGAGATGAGAGGGCAGAGAGCAAAACAGCGAGTGAGATAGAGATGGGGAGAGAGAGGAGGAGAGAGACAGACAGAGAGGTGCTAGAGAGCAGTGGTGCAGGGTCAGGCTAATTTGAATTTTAATTCACTGTGTGCCAGAGGGCGAAGTGGGAGACAATTTACCACCTGAAAATGGAATTTCAATTTGAGGTCGGGGACAAATTGAACTGAGATGTAGCTACAACATGCCTCTCGCTGTGCCTTCTCTCTCTCTCTCTCTCTCTCTCTCACACACACACACACACACACACACACACACACACACACACACACACACACACACACACACACACACACACACAGATGCATGTCACACATACAAAGGCAGATTAACACACACGCGCACATGAATTTATACACTCGAGGAAAGAAAGAAACACACACATACAGACACAAACATACAAACATGAAATCAAATGAGCAACAGACTGTGGAGCTAACACGCATGCAAAGACCTACACACACACACACACACACACACACATACATGCACATGCACACTAACCCATATTCACAAGAAAATCACATGTGAAACACTCAGACTCACACATCTCACCCTCAATATTTAAATGTGTACAATTTGGCGCAGCAGACAGAGCTGGAAGATTTATTTAGAGTTAGCAGCCTTGTGTAAGTCCATTCATATCTCATAAGAACTTGCATTTTATATTTTCCAGTATACTTATGAGAGAGGTCGGTTTCATGTATATCAACACTGATACCAGTTTTGTGATTATTAGGCTTTAATGTCACAACAATACCAAACAGAGCAGAAACAACTATTCACTTAACTGATAAGAAACATAATAAAAAAAAAAAAAACTAAATTTCTCGATTCCAGCTTCTCAAACGTGAATACTGAATATCTTTTGGACTGCTGCACATTTTTCACAATCTATCAATCAATGACTGATTAGATCAAACAGTCAATTCATTGAGAAAATAAAGGGCAGACTAATCAGTAACTGTTAGCTGCAGCCCAACCAACAATATCAAGTGGTAGACTGCTGAGATAAGCTAACATCATGGGAGGGTAAACTTGTGGAGAGCTGAAGCTCTGAACTCTGCTCAGGACGTGTACAGTAAATCAAATTTAAAAACAGGACAGGGTAGCACTGGACTGTAGCTCCAGTAGCATTTTATCTACCAAACTTTCTACCTGGACTCGGGTTATTTCTTGGGGTATGGATGATCCATTTCAAACTCAGATCTACTCAGCGCTGCTTTGGGATCAGTAAGCTCTAGATAACCTGTTTTATGTGATGAGAAATTCACTAGAAATGTTTCAGGCAGAAAGATGAGCAGCTCTCACAGCCAACATCATGGCCGTCCCTCCACTTTGCTGATCATCTTTCTATGACACCAAATGTTTCTTATATATTGTGAAGGGTCGAACTGAATATTTTGGTTTCATCTTTCCTCCTCTTGCTCTCCCTCTTCTCACGATACTCGCTTTCATTTCAGCCTCCTTTATTCCATTTCAAGCTTCTTCCTCCTGTTCTTTTCATCCCTCTTCTCTGTGACCATTCTCTCTTTCTGTCTATCAACTCTCCCCATCATTTCATTTCCCCCTCTCTGTCCTCTCCCCTCCTCTGTTAAACCCCCCAATATCATTTCTCTTCTTTCCAGCTCTTCTCTTTCGCCTCTATCCTTCCTTTCACCTCTAAATCTCCCTCTGCTATCCCTCCATCCTTTGTCTCTTGTCCCCTTCTCTCTTCCCCTGTCTCTCCGTCCCTCTCTAAAACATCCATTAGTCAGGGCCAAGTTGAGTTGATGGTGTTTTTAACCTCGCTTAACCTTTCTCCACAGACAGACACACACACATACACAGACACACACATACGCACGCCCTGCCTGCCAGCATAGTTAGCAAAAATAGATTTATGTGGCCAACAACCAGTGATGATGGATAAGCTAGAGGTAACCCTCTGTCCTCTCTCTCACACACACAGATACACATTATGCTAAAATACACACACACACACACACACACACACACACACACACACACACACGTATGACTGCATGTGCAAACACAATACTCACACATTAAATACACAGTGTTTCAAGCAGAGATTAAATAATGGATTTATTTATTTTTATTTATTTATTAGTGATTAGGGTCAAAGAGGGCAGTATCACTACAGAGTGTGTGTGTGTGTGTGTATTTGCAAGTGTAAATGTCTATGTGTGTGAGTGTTTTTAGCCATAAGACAATCTAATCAATATAGATGCCAACAAACTCAAATCTCATTAATATGCACTTATGGAAAGTTCATTCACTTAGAGGAAGGGTGTGTGTGTGTACACGCATGTGTGGTTTGCGTGGTCAGCTAAAAGCTAAGAGAGCATCTATATGATGAATCAATGGCCGCTATGTGTACATGTTTTTGTGTATTTGTGAATGGACATTATTGCGTGTGTGTTTTGGATAAAAGACAATCCAATTAGCCAACAAATGCAAATCTCATTAATATGCACTTATGAAAACGCCATTCACTTAGAGAAAGAGGCGCAGTGTTTGGGTGTGTATGAGTGTGTCAATGTGTTGGACCCACCTCTCCAGACTGCCTACGTCTCCTCTTGGAGCCCACCAGGTTTGAGTTCCGGGCCTGTAGGAAAGATTTTCAGAGAAATGACAATGAGTAAATGGATTAACACTTTGTTTCACGGGTCCCTTAGTTTCTAATAATTTCCTGGAAAAGGACTGATGGTTCTTTCTTGGGAATTTACTTAGAGATGTACATATCTGGGACAAATTGAGTTTGGGTTACAGAGTTTTTATGGAAGCTAAACTGGCTTTCTGATGTGTCTCTGTGCCGGAGGTCTGCTGTTCACGTCACACATTTTGTTAGTACGTACAGCAAGTGATGATTGAAGGAGCATAAAACAAGTCATTTGTACCTTTTACTACAACTGATTTCATATCACAATAATAGGGTACAGTTGTCATAGCATGTGGGTTTACAATTAGAATTTTCTCAATAGGATATTTAACACTACAGTACTGTATGTGCCACAAGATGTCAATCAAACTGCGAGTGTGGAATACAGCTGTCAATAAAACCAAAAAAAGAGTTTCCTGACATCTTCCTGGACCTGTCAAATCTCTGTGCATTGCACATCAACGGCACCCTTAAAAGTCAAAAGGCAGTTTGTGTGTTCATTTTTTACGCGCAAAACGAACCTGCAGGTTGAGTGGCGAAGCTCCACCTACTGCCAGTAATATGGTCCCAGTGTCTTCCAGAGTGCTGAACGACAGGCTGATCTCTGTGCCGACTGCCAGCGACAGGCCACCCAGCTCCATGTATCCAGGCTTAGAGAAACTGACTGTGTACAGGTTCTGTGAGACAGACATTAAGCAGTTGCAGTTTACATGGATTATACTTTAAATTCTTTTTCAAAAATCCCAGATTACAGATGACATTGTTTGAAAAGCAAAGTCATAGCAATAAAAAAACAAAAAAGCTTAATCAAAACTGTGTGACCGGACTAAATTTTCTCTGAGGTTTTCCTTTAGTCTTACAAGAGACAACTTTTAGAAGCATGCTGCCAAAAATCACATGCGCTGTCACACACTTATCATTACTTTGACTGTGGGTGCAAAGTGGAAATACACACACACAAAGTGGAAATACACACACACAAAGTGGAAATACACACACACACACACACACACACACACACACACACACACACACACACACACACACACACACACACACACACACACTCATCCTTGTAGCATATGATAGTGGTTGGTGATGGAACAGAGAGACCTTCACTGTACACACACTGGGCCTTTATAATCTTTCATACGGGCTTTATACACTCTGCGAGCATGACTGCATGTTTGTATGAATGGATGGCAATGGTGTTTAGAAATCAGGGTGAAAAGTCTTGTGTGGAAAACATGCACGAATTACACGACATAAAAGATGATTGAGGAAGTGCCTATATATTAGGGCTGTACTGATTAATAACAGTGTGTGTGTGTGTGTGTGTAGGATAGAAAAGCCATGCTTTGAACTGCTCATTACACTTCTGAACATCACTCTCTCTTTCTTACATTTTACCAATAACAACTTTAATTTTCTAAATACAGTAATGTATAAAAGGAGCAGAGTTAATGAGAAATCTGTAATACTGTACTGCAGATGGTCAACTTAACATATGTTACATAATACATTAAAACAAAAAATTGTGAGAAATAATTATTTTATAGCCCATTTTCAGTAAGTATGCAATCAGACAGTGTATGCTTTAAGAGTTTAAATATACTGTAAAGACATAAACTTACCACTAAGTGGACACTCTTACCTCTACATTACATCCTTTCGTGACCCCCGTGTAATCTGAGCTGCTGAGGAGATTATATGGCGTCCTGGAGACTTCAATCTCCCGAAGACACCCAGCATAACGCTTCAGAGTGATCTCTGGCCTGTGAAGAAATTTAAATAGTTTTAGTGAAGAGCAAATATAGCTGAAGACATTTCAAAATCCATGGAATTTCCTGTCTCTCAGCAGTGAAATATAATTTTTTGGAAAACAGAATTACTGCAGCAGCGAAGCTATTGCATCACGTATCCAGAAGCAGAGTGACGTCTGCACGTCAACAACAAGAAAAATTATTTGAATATGCCGTTTGTCCATATTGTCCATAATAATAAATTAGATTAATTATATCAATCAGTTTGTAGCATGGTTGATTTTAATGTGATGTAATGCATTGTCCAGGTTGCAGCATTATTCAAGAAGAAAGGGTGAAAAAAAGACTCTTAATCTTTGGCTGTGATCACACTGTTATTAGCAGTGTGATGCACCTTTGTAATTGTTTTCAGTGAATTAGGGCTTTATTTTTGTAGCTCAGCAAAAACTGTTGCTTGCAGTGCTACAAATAATTGGTAGAGACACTCAGATCTGCATCTAATACACAATTTGAATATGATTATGGGAATGATGCCTGTGGGGCAGAGTCATAAATGTGAGAAATTCCACTGAAATGTTGCTGAACAGACAAACGTCAAATTCAGATTAATAAAAGATAGAGGAAGTGATTTCCAGCCGCCGTGTGGAGGAGCAGGAGCCTTCAGGGGCCAGCCAAACAAACACATTCACTGTGGACTACACAGAATCATCAGCATGGCTAGCCTCATGCAGTGGATATACAATATATAATAAAATATACTACATGTCTGTTCATGAGATTTATTTATTTGTTCATTTACCTGGATGTCATGCTGTTAAGACAAAACATGATATGAAAGCATTAACACACTTCACAAACATAGTTTTAATTCATGACTTATCTAAACTAGATTTGTCTATTCAACCTTCTGGCATACGGAGGATTTAATGACAGACTAGAAGGTGTGAAAAGAGTCTTAATTGGCTATGAAGAGGCGGATTGTACTTGGTAAACAACTAAATCAGAAAAAACAACGCCTCAGATGCTTAAATTTATAGCAATTAAGGGTCAAAATAAATTTCAGATCAGGAAAAACATAACATATAAATTAGAAAGACTTGTCTTCGTCTTCAAAAACATGAAGGTCCTCACTTTACTCTGAATGCAAAGCAAATGACTTTCTATCAAATGTACTGTATATGATTGCCTTCTTTACAAGTGTTGTGTGTACGAGTGTCTAAATGTGTGTATGAATGTGTTACTTTATGTGTGAGTGTACCTGTAGTTTCCAATGGTAGGTAGGCCTCCAAAATATATTTTCTGGTTTTCCTTGAGGTTCAGACCAGTAGCTGAACCCTGAGACGTCACCAGTATCTTCTCCTCAGCACCGCTGTCGATGTCCACTACAGTCACCGTGGCTTTGTAAAGAGTTAAAGAGACATAAGCAACAAGAGAAAAGACAGACAGACATAATATAGTTTGAAATCTATTTTCTCTGAATCTCATTTGTTGGTAACTGTTGTTGTTGTGTGTACCTTGTTTCTTGTTCCGTGACATTGTGAGGGATTTCCAGTGTCCATCATTGTGGCGTTTATCTGATATGGCACTGCCAACTCCTGACCCGAGGTCAAAGTTCATCTTCACCTTCCCCTCTGACAGCTCCAGGGACATGAAGTCTTTCTACAGAGATATCAGGGGACAAAATGTTGTGAGGTAATGACATTTGAAATCTACTTACAATCGAATAATACAAAATAAAATCTTCAGACAGTGAAATCACCTCTTTACACAGTCGTAAAACTAAAGTCTAGGCCTCTCCGTGTCTTGATTGTTGTTCTAAAATTATTCATGTTTGTCAGTCCTGATCTTTACATGGGTTGTAATCATCTTTGTTGCATGCATACCATATCTTCAGTAGCCAAATACATGAGCAGGGCCTCGGAGGAGAACGTGCGGAACTTAAAGGTCACGGTGGAAACATTGGGGTTCCACCTGGTGGGTCGTCCCACTGCGGCGTAGCCTTCACCATCCAGCTGAACTGTCCCCTCAACATCTGAACGCTGGGGGCTAAAAAAAAAAACAAGAAATGGTCTTTGTTTCTGTGCCAACTGTCAAAGAGGTTTGAAATGTCACAAAAGAGTAGCAAATATGATGAAGCAACCTGTTGAATATTAAAAGCACCACAAGAAGTATTGCAATTTCTGAAAAATGTGAGTGTTTGTATACCTGACAACACATCCTTTACAGTCTCCCTGCCTGTCTCTGTAGTTCCACAGCCCAATGGGTTTACCATCCAAGAAAGTCTCCCCCATGCAGCCTGTGAACGTTGACGTTCTCACTGCGTCTGCTTTCTAAAAGATAGAAGGAAGAAAATAAAAATAAAAAATACAAATAGACAGACGGGTTTTTGAAGTTGTTATACACAGACAAAGAGACAGACAGATACCTTGACAGTGCCGAGTATTCCTCCTACAAACAGGTAGGCGTTCTGGTCGACGTCCAAGATGGTGTAGGCTGTGGGCGAGTTGGCACTGGCTGGGGTCGGCATCATACCAGCCATAGAACCTTCCAGAGGATATATTGATATGGTGCCATTCAACCCATTACTGGAGACAGAGAGAAGCAGAAAGAAGAGGACGGGTTTGATGTTATTTGATGAGTTTCTATATCTCCTAGCAGACACTTAGAATGACTGAAGATGTTCGAATAACTTCAGTTTTTATGAACTTTTGATGCTAAAGATGAAAGATAGAAATACGTAGTGGAACCAGTTTGTAGCAGTGGAACCTCTGAGCTGTACTTTGAAATTAATCTCCCACCCTGGAGTTTATTTTCAAAGCAGGAGCAGCGTTTCTGTGTCATGTAGGGGAACATTTTTAAGACTTATAGTCTGGGTGATCCAATTGGAAAGCACATTTGGGAAATCTCTCGAATGGTAATACATGGTGCAGGTGGGACGTCTACTTGGAGAGAATGGGTCTTGTGTTGGACGGTCTATGGTCTGTGTACGGCACCATTTCAGCAGAGAAAAACTAGATCTTCTAGATTACACTGTATGTAATGATGTGCCACAGGCTGTCAAGGCTGCAAACTCTTGATTTCCCAAGTGAAACAACACGTTTCCACCGCAGCATGAATGAAATGATGTCCTGTAGTTGTTAGGTTGCTTTATTTTTTCTGTTACGATTGCTGGTTGTTTATAGTGAGGGTAAGGTGAATAGATCAGTCCTTGTATGAAATATATAATATTGAAATTTGGTGCCACAAGTCCACAACATGACGATTCATTAGTAGTCGGTATGCAACATGTCCAATAAATCTGATTCCTCTTTTTTTAACATTTAGAAAATGTCATTGCTAAAATGTATATACAATCATTCATGTTAAGACTTATATTCTGTATATTGCACTGTATCTGTGTTTCTGTTTCCATCTCAAGCTCGACATGCATGTATGTCAGTCAAGTAACAGAAAAATGGGGAGAAAATACAAAAGAACTGCTTGAAAATCTCATAATAATAATTAAAAAATATAATTAAGAAATGTTTTAAGTCCATTTCCACTTGCATTTATTAATAACTGACTTTTCTTTAATTAAAAATAAACATCTTTAAATGCTGTGTTTTCACAGAGCAGGGCCTGGAGGTAAAGTATGTGCTATACATTTGCATGTAAGTGTATCTAAGTGCATATTTTCCAAGGTGAAACGTAAGATGTGACCATTCTTTGTATTGAAGCCATTAAGATCTGTGTCAGACAAAGAAAGCATGTGCTTGCATGTGTGTACAAACTTCTTACCGAGACGCCTCTATTCTGTGCCAGTTTCCATCATGGATGGTGTGATGGGGATATTCGACACGGCCCACACCTGAACCAACATCCCAGAGGAAATTCACCTTCCCCTTACGCATCTCTAAGGCCAGGAAATCCACCTGAGACACACAGAAGACATATGCTGCATATACTGTATATAAACTGTTTAGGAAATATGGAAAGGGAGGAGAGAGGAGGAGAGATATAAAGAATAATATGGACACAATCGAAGATTTTGTTCACTGTATCCAGGACACATAATCTAATTACTTTTGTTGAACGTGTAACTGAGGCAATAAAATTTGCTTCACAGGGTGATCATATATACAGAGGGTGTTTTTCTGTCTTATACAGAGGGTGTCTTTCTATGTATTAAATGGGTGCTCCATGAATCTGAGAATTAGATTTCAAGTAGTGTAGTTCAAGGTCCAAGAACACTTCATCTTACATGTGTAAAATCAGGGATGGAAACATGACATAGTAAACATAGGTGGACATCTCGCAACTAATTCAACACTTAATGAAGATGGTTATGGCAATGTAACCAGAAATTGAACTAGCTGGTGGAAGTAGCTTTGTCAGCAGTGGATTTGCCACAATTAGTTTCAATTAGTTATCTGCAGGCCTTTCAGTCCAACATTAACGTGCATGACTGTGACCGACTGAACTGTTACAGCAGATAAAATAGGTCAAGTTTAGATTTGAATTCGGGCGAGATATGCACAGTGATCATCAGACCTGACAGGTTGTCTGATACACCTCTGGCAAGTGTATCCACCTGTGCAAAGAATAACCTGGGAAACATTCACCATAAAGGAGCAGTGTGTAGGATTTAGTGGCATCTAACAATGTGAGCCAACCTGGATTGCAAGCCCTTCGCCTCACCCTAACCTTTCTAGCGTGAAGGGGAAACTATGATGCCTGTAAAAACTTGTGAAAAATGTGAAAGGTGTCTGTAGTTGTTCCAATTCTGCTATATTCTTTTAATAAAGCCACCTAAATCTCACACAATGTACCTTTAAGTCAAAAGCATCCATAGCATTTAGACTACTTTTTGCTGAAAATTGTACGATGCAGTGCACCGCCTTGGCTCCTGAGATGACAGAAAACAAGAGTTACGCAACACTATTGGCAGTGATGCGAAATGATTGATTAATAAATGTCCAAATAATGAATTTATTACTTGCTACAGAGAACCTTACAGAGTACTTATCACGGAGGGAATAGCTAATGAGCGAACAGTGAAGCAACTTCACACCCAGCTCTGGTCTATTCGGAGGGTACAAAGGCTGAAGCTTTCTCCATCTGTCTCTATAAGTGGATTTTCACTGGATCTTGCTGTATTTTGATTAATAGTCTTATTACTTATGTATGAGTCCAAAAAATTAATAAGAGAATTTTGAGCATATGCTCTCATCTGGATGCTGTCTCTGATGCACACACATACACACACACACACACACACACACACACATTATTATTCATATAGTATTATTCACAATTAGAGATTATTAGGGAGTCACATTTGAAGACACAAATGACACACATACACACACACAGACACACATAAGTACACACACACTTATCTCTCCAGTCTCTCCAGGGTAATGACGATTATTCATTAGCACAGATCACAGGGCAGCATCGTTATTATTCAACTAGCATTACACACTATTAGTGAAATATTAGAGGTGCACACACACACACACAACCAGAGCATTATTATTCATATTGAATTCTTCACTATTAGAGAATATTAGTGAGAGAGACAAACACACACACACATGCACGTTCAAGACTTCCCAGTCAGATGAAGCGAAGCAGTGATTTCTCAGGGGAAATCAGGCTAAAGCAGATAGCAACATAAACTTGTTGTTAATTGCCGCTACTCCTTAGGACACACACACACACACACACACACACACACACACACTCTCATATACGCACACTTAGGGATTATAAGTGGTACCTTAAAACAGCAGCGTGCTACGTTTATACAGTAGGGGTGTTGGTGTGTATGTGTCCAGAAGTATTAATTATTCTCATATTAGACAAATCAATCTGTGTGTGTTAGCAGGCATTGTGTGTATGTGTGTGTGTGTGTGTGTGTATCACAGGCATTTTCAAGTATGATAAATGCTACACAATATACAGCATCTCAACATTGTATTAAATATGATTAATGCTTTAATATGAAGCCTAAAAAAATGTGAAACTGTCAACTGGATTTTCGATTTTGTCAGCAATAATACCAGAGCAGTGTAGAGACAGAGTCTGACCATCTTTTCTCCCAGACAACATAAAGACATATTAGTTACCCAAGCAGACTTAATGAATGTTACATATACAGCAATGCATTACTATCATGCAAAATGAATGCTGTTGAAAAAGTGGATGAGAAGTCTCTACATACATGATAAATCACAGTTAAGAAAACTGTTACGTTAATGGGGCCAACTCCTGACAGATGAGATACAATGGACTGGTTGCCCAGCAGACATTTTGACATGTCATAGCAGGAAACTCACAGGTGTATTAATGACAGCTGCGTTGCACTGTTGTGTGTATTTTGGGCTATGAGTAAACAGTGTACTTACATATTTAGCTGACCCCAGGTAGAAGAGCAGGTTATCCGGTGTGGTGGTTTTGACGTGAAGGATGATGGTGTTGTACCTCCCTTTCCTGATATCGGGGCGGTAACTGCGGAGACAGTCGCCACCTGATGACACTGATACTTTGATCTGGAAAGAGGAAGAAACAGAAGAGGAATCACAAATTTTGCATCATATTAACTAACACGCTGCAAGCCGTGGTACGTTTTTAAATGTGGCATTAACAAAGACGACACAGTATATTGTCGTACAGAATTAAACATGGAGGCCACTGCAGTCAGTGTTTATGGTTTCATTTATAAATTTGTGTGAAGTGGAATCTAGTGAATTCGTGAGCAGATGTTAATGAGGACAAAGATGTTGTTTGTGTTGCCATGCACTTAATTAAATATAATAAATAAGTGCTTAAATGCCGTCCTGAAATACGATCAAGCTAACTCAGTACATGTCAGTGTCTTGACAACTTACTGAGTTAGCTTGTTTCCTGGCCTGGTTGATCAGTTCCTTGATTTGCGAGATGTTTCTTCTCAGGTTGTCCTGCAGCTTTTTGATTGGCTGCAACTTCTCCAACAGCCTGTCAGCCTCATCCTCTAAATCTTTCACTTTAGCTCCTGCGGCGTGGACTGAGGAGAGAGAGATGAAGTACAGTGGTGATGCAGAACAGTGCAGTAGTTGTTATCATTAATTCAAAGCTGTGTATTATAGCTGAGAGAGCGCGGAGTGCTAGCATGTAAAGAGTGAGGATGACAAGGATGATAAATAATGGCAGCTGTGGAAATCGCAGATATTATTCAAGGAGGGAGGAGAAATATGGAGGAAGAGCGAGGAAGATGGAGAAGCCTGTGAGAGCCGAATAATTAGCATAGCTCAGCATTCAAAGAGGGCCTTTTCTACACTGTTTAGTATTATATATTGTAAATGCTGAAACTAAAAAGAAATTTAGACAGACAGAAAAAATAAAGAGAGAGAAAGAGAAAGACAGAGATCCATGCTTTGCAATGTGCAGAGCTCTCATGCTCAAGCAGAGCAGAGCCAATCAGAGGCATTATTAGAAGCAACTACTGTTTACTGTATATCTATTAAAGATAGTCATAAAACTAATGGGTGGTGCTCCAATACTGTTGTTGAAACCAGTTTATTTTGGCATACAGTAGATGATATTGATCAATCCCAAAACACCACATTAACACAAAGCTGTTGATGATACAGTGTTTAAGTGATGATTTAATGTGTGTCAGCAAATCATTTAATAAGCAAAGTCTACAAATATCTAGACATTTGTGCTGACAGGTAACATTACTCGCATCATTACTTGCTAATTACAACATGGTATTGGTGCACCACTTATAATAATAAGTGTCTATATTAAGGTAAATGAAAAATACATACTGATGGCTGTGTGGATTGGAAAAGAGAGAGACAGGGAGAAAAATATCAATTCATGTGGCTCTGAGACAATAGCTTCATATTTCCAGAGTTTAGGAATCTTTCAATTGGTACAGAGACTCGAGGTTTTGCTTTTAGTTTGTTTATGAAACTAAAATTCTTTGGGAGGTAAAACACAAACAAATTAAGTAATTAAGGAAAATAGGAAATAAACAAACCAATTTTAGCAGAAAAAGCGGTTCAGTGGCAAAACATTTTTCACAGTTCTTAGTAACTTTGTTTTAATGATAAATATTTAATTTAAGCCAACAATAAATAAGCCCCAAAAATTAGACTGTAATATCCAAAACACAGAATTTTCATCAGCTTTTACTTATTACTACTGCTACTAGACTTTGTTGCAATGTAACTAGCAAACAATAAAGAAGTTTACTGTTTTTCTCCGGGTCCTGGATCATCTGATTGGCTGTATTGACAGTGTCCTCAAGCTCGCTGTAGTTCCTCTGTAGCCCATGAAGCTGCAGGTTCAAGTCCCCGAGGCGCTCCAGGACATCTATGGCCGTGGCGTTGGCAATCCCTGCCACAGCCTTTGTGGCGGCTAGCTTAGCTGCTGTGTCTGTCAAAGAATGTAAAAAAAACAGGCACACAAAAGCTATGCGTGTTAATACACGTATCAGTGGCACAGCATTAGAACATTTGGACCAATAGATGGGTTTTTGTGTGGCTAATGATATCGGGAGATACACGAGCACCGCCTCTGTGATCAGCTCATATCACAGAATTTGTCCTGTAGGTTTCTGGTGAATAATAACTTTTTTTTTTTTTTTTAAAATGGAGCTCATTCTGTTAGATCATTTCACCTTTTGTGTTATTTTGAACTCACACACAGACATTTGAATTCAAATTTAACATGTCGGGTTAACCTCATCCATTTACAATTTGTTACAGCTACATTTAACAGTTTCCTGCGTGTCGATCCAAACACAGCCATGTGCACCAATGCGGTTCAACAACCTCAGCATCACTGCAGTGCATTTCTGTGTATCTGTGAGTACTGACATGTGTCAAGTTCAGTTTACCGGAGGAACTGACCTCTGTCGGCACAGCGATATTGATCCACTCTCTCTTTATCTCTCTCTGTGTATTTGTGCAGTCATACCGTTGGGGATGGCGTTGAGTGTTGCCATGGTTCCGTTGACGGCTTTCAGCAGGTCTTTGGTTTTGTCTCTCGCTGCTTTAACTCTGCCCTTCAGCGTGGCCACGTTATCTGCATTC